>QCXZ01000138.1:42689091-43157747 GCA_025024175.1 Rhyzopertha dominica | reverse complement strand
CACCCAGAACATCATGCTAGAAAGTTTGCAGTTATAGTTGTTAATTTTTTATCATAAAAACATTTGCGCGGTGATTTTTTAGAAGATTACTTTTTGAACAAAAAAGTTGCTTATTTAATAATATTTAATTCTATGTTTTTTGTTAACTTAACCCACCCTTAGACACAATTTAACAGATTTTCTCATTGTTGGTTAGTGACAAGATGGTCTTTTATATAAAAATAAATAACTTAAGTTGTTTCACTTAATTTGGCGACAAATAGAGCACATTGATTTTATTTAAATTTATAGGACTTTTTAAGTCTCTATAGAAATTTCTGTTGCGGCTGAAAAGTATATCTGCCAGGTGTACTCGAAAAGGCTATATAAACGCTCTTTTCGGTACTTGTGATCCACATTGAAAATAATTGTTTTTCAGGAAAAGTTATAATATCCCTATGTTTACGACGTGTCTTTATTTTAAAGACTTACTAGAAAAAAGACAAGAATTTTGAATACTTTCTAGTCTTACAAAACAACACGAAACAAGAAAAACATGCCACTACAATTTTACAAATAAGGAAAGCACCACTGACTATATTCAACTTGACAGATGCAGCATATTTAATTATTAAATAATACTAATAGTACGTCTAATGCACATAGTGCAAGATAAAGCTAAAACTTGCTTGTTAAAAAACAATAAAGAGTTATTACTACTGCACTTATAGCTCTTACTAATTATAAAAATGGGGGACCGCGGAATGGGGTGGAAGTTTCCCATCCACAAGAAGGTGAAATCAACGTCAAAGTTGTTAAAGAATTCGAAATGGCGGAGATGTTTTTGACAATAATGTTGAAAATGATTAAACGGAATCATAATCATTTACCACCTGAACCTGAATGTTTATGAATACGTAAAAACGTAGAAGGAGAAAGTGGGGTCATCATAAAAACCAGTAGAATGACTTTACCCATATTTCGCAATCAACTGTGAGAAATATAGTTGTAAATAGCATTCTGGACGGAAATTGCGAAAAGATGTTGATTGGTCGAAGGTTTTCAAACGACGCGCAATGTATGATTTATGAGGCATACAAAATAATTTTGCATGTACCATTGTAATATTGTAAATATAAATTTGGAAACTTACAGTGATTGGTTAAGATAGCAACCTTTGGCTCCTCTTGATCCACATCTGGCACTGGTTAGCACTAGCACAACACTACATACCTGGAACAATGGAAAAAAATAGATTATAAACAGTATAAAGGTAGCCAAAAACAAACTAAAATTTTATCTATTGCAAGACTACATCTTTTGCGTGAATGTTATGAACGTTGCGTATTTTCTAAGAGTCATGTCGTTTTCAGTATTATGTTTTCAATAAGTCTTCAAACTTCTTAGTTATTTTTCCTTCATAAGAAGAGGAATATTATGGCTCGATTAACTTGGCCCCCTTCTTCCCTCCTGTTTAATCGAGCCGAATATTATAATCGATCACCGATTATGTGACTAATGCATAGGGAGAAAGTGGGGCCATCGCAAAAATTAGTAGAATGACCAAAATTTCACAATCAACAGTAAAAAATATAGCTGTAAATGAAATTCAGGACGGAAAGGTGCGAAAAGACGGTGGTTCATAGAGGGTTTTCAAAGATGGTCACGCAAATTTAATACGACGTACGATTTATGAGGCATGCAAAAATAATTTTGTATTGACAATTGAAGATCTATACAAGAAAATTAAAGCTGAGCTTAAAATTAACTGCTGTACCAAATTAAGTTTGTTCATTGTGAGTAAACGAACAATTATCGGGTAGTCGGAACTTTACAAGAGCAATATAACCTTATTTCATTTAGAGCAGCATAATAAGCTATTGATATACATATAGACCTACCTTTGGTTGATTTAATTTCATAGACAATTTCAGTTCCCTGGACTCTGAAAGCCGGCAACTCTAAATGAAAGAATCTGCGAACAGAAGCCTCAGAAAATAATTAGTAATCTCGTTCAAAAGCAGACATGATTTAAGGAAGGGGATCAGTTTGTTTTATTTTATTTTTTACTAACATGTACATAACTAACTAAAAAATACCGTTGTAACAATCAGATTCGTTGAATATCTCCTGAAACAAAAAAAACTAACCTTAGGATTTGTTATTATTCGTGAAGTGGATAGTTCAGATAAACTTCATTCACTTACCAGTGTATTGTTGAAAAATTTTGCTGAAAACGAGAGATTATGATATAAGTATAACATTTCATAATTACTTACTGTTACGTATGCTACTAATATGAATAGCAACGAATTCGCTATTAATTTGAATAGCGAGGACCAGAAATAAAAGTCTATGCAATATGTGCCACGAGCATTTATTTTCAACTGCCCTCAACACAAGAACAATCAAGGATAGCTGCCTAGGTGGCAAAAACATAGATAAAGGCTTCATATCTAACATACCTCTTCCCTTAATGAATTTTACAAAATTAATGATATTCATTATGTTTGAACTTTAAATAAATCACAATAATCTTACTGCCTAATCTAAATTTTAAGAATCCAGAACCCAATATATGTACAGTAGGAAATTTGTGTATTTACAAACTTAAACGACGCAACAGTCCAAATATAACAACATATAATTACATACTAATATACAATAAACAATTAATCTTAGCATCCAACAACCAATCTGTCCGGGGGTTTCAATTGGCTTCGACGCCTTAAGGTAATGCAAGAAGTTTCATTTCCCCGAGCCGGTTCCACTGTTGTTGTTTCTTCTTTACTACTAAGATCCGATCGCGGGATGATTGAAACCGGTTGTATGTGCTTTACTTTATTGATTTTAATTTGATTTGCGTGCCGTTTCCAAATCTTTCCGCAATCGGTCTGTACAACATACGTTTTTGAGCCACATATGTCAGTAATTATCGCTGAACACCAGCGAGGCATATTTACCCTATAAATCTCGAACCCATACTCGATCATTTACAGCAAAGTGTAGAGATTGTTGAGTAGTATAATATTTCTTTTGATAGTCTTGTTTAGCTTGTACAATCGTTTCTATTTCGGTAACATTAGGTCAAATTTTGTTTTTATATGTCGCCCTAATAATATCTTAGACGGTTTCTCTCCGGTGGTACTATGAATTGTATTTCTGTACTGGAATAAGTAACGATTAATGACTAAATGTAAATCACAATTTTTATTTTCATGATAAGCCTTTAAAAATAGTTTTTTTCATAATTTTTACTGCACTTTCGGCTAAACCGTTAGTCGCCGGATGGTACGGAGCACCAGTTTTATGTTTGATTCCTGAATTTTTTAAAAAAGATTGGAATTCGGACGACGTAAATGTGCTAGCATTATCTGTACAAATTTCAGCAGGCAATCCAAATCTAGCAAACAGTTCTCTAAAAAATTTTATTGTGCTATTAGCTGTAATGTTATTGACTTCAAAAACATTCAATCCATTTGCTAGTTGCATCTTCAATAACTAAAAAGTTTTTGTTGAAGAGTGGACCGAAAAAATCAGCATGTAGCCTAGTCCACGGTTCTTTTGGCCAATCCCAAGTGGATAAAGAAGTTTTAGGTGGATTACTAGCAAAGATTGCACATGTTTTGCAATTTTGAGACAGTTGTTCAATTTGAACATCTAAATTTGGCCACCACACATAAGCCCTAGCCATGGATTTCATTTTAACGATACCCATGTGTGAGCTATGCAGTTCTTTTAATATTTGTTGCCGAAATTTGTGTGGAATAATCAATCTATATCCCCATAACAAACAATCCTGTTCAATGGTTATTTCATTTTTTCTTACGAAAAACGGTTTTAGTTCGTCTGATGAACAAGTACTAGGCCAACCATTCCGTACATAATACATTACTTTACTCAGTAGAGGATCTTTAATAGAAAATTTTTTTATCTCTCTAAAATCGATTGCGAAATCAGACTCGTCTAAATAATGTAAATATGACAATTTTGAATCCAAATTTAAATTAGCAATTTTATCAATGTTGTCGTCTTTTTCATTATAGGCAATCTGGAAAGAAAATCCGCGGTGTTCTTATCTGAACTTACAAAACGTATTTCGTAATCAAAAGCGGATAAAATGTGTGCCCACCTTTGAAGACGGTTTGCCGCAAAAATAGGAATTCCTCTTTTATTTCCAAAAATTGTTAACAACGGTTTTATGATCCGTGTAGAGTAAAAATTCTTACAGTAAAGATATTGGTAAAATTTTTTTATACCAAACACAATTGCAGCCGCTTCCTTTTCAATCTGTGAATACGCTAACTCAGATTTGTTTAATAATCTGGAAGCGAATGCAATTGGCTTTTCTACGTTATCTTCATATAAATGACTCAACGTAGCGCCAAGAGCAAATTGTGAAGCATCCACAGTTAATTTAATTGTTCGATTCGGATCGAAGTGTGCCAATACACATGAAGATAACAAAACCTTTTTTGCTTGACAAAAAACTTTGTTTGCATTCGTCCGTCCACACAAATGGAACGTTTTTCTTCAAGAGGCTATAAAGTGGTTTTAAAATGCTGGATGCATTGGGAATAAATTTACAGTAGAAATTGACAGCTCCTAAAAACGATTTTAATTCAGTGATGTTCTTAGGTGTTGGCATATTTTTTATTGCATCAACTTTCTCCTCAGATGTGTGTAATCCCTCTTTGTCAATTTTGTGACCTAAATATTCTATGCTGTCTTTCAAAAAAGCACATTTTCTTTTTTTACTTTAAGTCCGCAACTCTGCAGTTTTTCGAGAACACATTGTAACCTTTCTAAGTGCTCCTGATCATTTCTACCCGTGATTAAAATATCATCCAAGAAACATACCACACCAGGAAGCACAAACATTTGTTCCATGATATTCTGAAAAATTGCAGGTGCACTGGTTATACCATACGGTAATCTTGTATATGAAAAAAGCCCCTTATGTGTGGTAACTGTGACCAACTTTTGCGACTCTTCAGTTAACAAAATTTGCTGATAGGCTTCCGATAAATCAATTTTTGAAAATATTTGACCGCCTTGCAGCTGAGTAAACAAATAGTCAATTCTAGGTAACGGAAAGTGCTGAACTTTAAGACACGGATTTAGCGTTATCTTGAAGTCACCGCAAATTCTTAATCCGCCATTCTGTTTTTAAAATTGGGACTATTGGTGTAGCCCACTCGGAAAATTCAATAGGAATTAAAACTTTATTTTTTATTAAGCGATCAATTTCATTTTCTATTTTTGGTTTCAGTACAAATGGAACGGGTCTAGGTTTACAAAATTTTGGCACTGTGTTTTCCTTAAGTTTTAAGGAAACTTCAAACTTATTAAAAGTACCTAAAGTCCCATCAAATATGGCTTTATATTTATCTAATACTTTGATTAGTGAACCTGAGCCCTCTAACAAGTTTATATTATTTTCTGGGTTTTCCTGTGCATTTTTTATTTTGTTAATGCCAAAATTTAGTAAGTGGAGCCCATTTCGGCCTATTAACGGAGGACCACCGTTCTTAATTATATAAGTTTTTAACAGATGCTTTTTGTTTTCAAATACCACCTGAAAATTGACATACCCCAACGGTTGAAAAGTGACACCAACATAATCTTTCAAAGTTAAATCATTTGGGTATAGCATTTTATTTTGAAAATGCCTTAAATACAGTTTTTCGGAAATTGCTGAATGTGCGAATCCGGTATCCGCTTCGAAGCTAATCGGTACATTATCCACTATAAGTTTTTAAATATGTTGGCTGTACATTTCCGGTATCATCAAATACATCTAAATTTGCAATTGACAAATTAAAAATAGAGTGTTCGGAATTGTTAGTAAAATCTACCTCGGGCTGTTTCAAAAAAATGATGATTTGTGCGCTGCTTTTTACACACTGGTGCAAGATGACCCTTTACTCCGCATCTGTGGCAGACACAATTTTTGAAAGCACATTCACGGCTGACGTGATTGTCACGCCCACAAACACTACACTTGTTACTACCAGTTCCTCGGGGAGATTTGCTGCTTCCTGGTTGCTCTCTACGGTTACTTCTTCCCTCTGTCTGACGTCCAACGTTCATTCTGCTCTTCTCTTGAAGATCATGACTTCTGCCTAATTTTCGATGATGACTGTAGTTGACGGGTTCTGCTTTGATAGTCGAAATTCCAAGATTACCCCTTTCTACATGTTCCTTTACTGCAGCCTCTTTTGCTAAGGCAATCCTCACCACACTCTTAAAATTTGCTTTGGTAGCATCTTCTTCAAATAATCGTTCTAAAATTCGGTCATCGTTTATGCCCATTACAAAAATATCAGTCATTACTGTTTCAAGTTCCGCGCCAAACTTACAGTTTGATGCTAGACTTTTAACTGTGGCTTCCCATTCTGCCACGCTTTGGTTTACCTTTCGTTTAGCTGTGTAAAACTTTAACCTTTCGGAAAAATACGATTTTACTGGAGCGAGGTGTTCTGTTAAAATTTTAAGTAATTGTTCAAATGTTTTGGTCTCTGGTAAATCTGGCACACAGAGATTTCTTACTAGAACATAGCATCCTTCTGATAAGGTGTTCAAGAGTATTGCTTTTTTGCGCTCTTCCTCCGATATTTTGTTGGCAATAAAAAACTGGTTTAGTCTTTCTTTAAACACAGATATATCCGAATACTTTGGATCAAAAGTACTTAGTGTCCCCAAAAGTCCTACAATTTTATGCGTTTCTGTCATGATTTACTATTTTTAGTAACAGTGTTCACTACACATTACTCGTTCATACTTCCGCCACGCACTGCTTTTTATATTTTAACGCGAAAGTTTTTTTTTACAAAAGTTCACATGAGTTCTATTAACACTACCTCGTCGCCAATGTTACGTATGCTACTAATTTGAATAGCAACGAATTCGCTATTAATTTGAATAGCGAGGACCAGAAATAAAAGTCTATGCAAGTATGTGCCACGAGCATTTATTTTCAACTGCCCTCAACACAAGAACAATCAAGGATAGCTGCCTAGGTGGCAAAAACATAGATAAAGGCTTCATATCTAACACTTACATACATTAAAACAAGGCACTACACTGTCACGCCCCCTTCCCCTAACGCACGCCCTTGTATAGTAACATCTACGCGACCCAACATACAAATAATCAAAAACGCGTGCAAAACAACTAATTTTCATCAACTCACCCAACCAGACACAGCAGTAACTGCTCCCCCTGCCTGAAACAAGAAATTAGGTGTCACTTTTCAGGAAAAAAAATTGAATTTGAGAAACTCACAGTGCCTGGTTAAGACCGCAGCTTTTGGCTTCTCTTGATCCACATCTGGCACTGATTGGCACTAACACAACACTACACACCTGGAACAATAAAAAAATATATAGATATTAGAAACAGAAAAAACTAAATTTTATGAATTGTAAAGCTATCATGTCAATAATTTATTTCGTTTTTATATTATGTTTTCAATAAGTATTCAAATTTTCTTTACAAAAAGAGGAATATTACAATCGATCATCGATTAAGCGATTAATCAAAAGGGAGAAAGTGGGGCTATCGCAAAAGCCAGTAGAATGATGATCAAAATTTCATTATCAACTGTAAAAAAATATAGCTGTAACTGAATTTAGGACAGAAAAGTGCGAAAAGACGTTGGTTCATCGAAGGCTTTCAAAGATGATCAGGCAAATTTTATACGACGTATGACTTATGCGGCATGCAAAAATGATTTTGTATGACAATTGAAGAATTACACAAGAAAATTAAAAATAAGAATAATGGTGTTTCATTATAAAAAATTAATAAACGTATGCTATCTAACGAGACTACATTGTGCCTTTCAAAAATCTATTTCGAGCGAATTTCCATTTCGACCTACTTGCTTGATTGTTTCAGAGTTCACTTAAGTTATGAAATTCTTGAAAGCTTCCAGCTAGCGAAAATTTCGAACGCACGTATAGCATCATGTAGAAAGCATTGCTTATAGTTTAAATGCAATGTAGTGTCCTCCACCAGTCCACACACGTCACTAATACTCAAAAGTCAATAATTTCGAAAACGAATCTTGAAAAACACTCCGTATTCACCGGCACATCATCGCACACAGTTATCATCGGCGTTACTAATTCAACAAACGACGCATTAAAAGCTACTTCACCCGGCCCCGCAAATGGACTGGTCCTTTTTTTGCCCAACAATTGCTCACGTACGCCCGGATACGCCGCAAAAAAAGTGCTCGCAAGAACGTAAACACTAGGAGTATTTTATTTAGCGGAGAAAATTTAATAGAGGCCCGTTTTGGGTTTAAATTTCTGGAGACATGGTTAGTAAAGATTCCTGTTTTATCTTTTTGAGCATTAGTGCATACGTGGGTGATCCAAAAAGTCGCAGTGTAATGAAAAGTATAAAGCTTCTTTTTTTTTCATCAATTCTACATTCGGTTGAAGCATTCTTTTACTGTAGACTATTTTACAATCTAAATAGTTAGTACGTGACTTGGCCGTTCTTTTATACATAGAAATAGCTGAATTCAAGCAAAAGATGCAAAAAAAGCTTATACCAATTTGGATAACTTTTTAGGGGCAAAGTCGAGACAACGCGTAGGGTACAATATCGTTTTTTACCATGTGCCTACCTAACTAGGAAACTATTGATTAATTATTTTTTGCAGCTATTGATAATGCACTGAACCATCATCCAGGGACTAAGGTCCTAATGTATCATGTTTCGTGGCATACTGAAGCATTGATTTTTGTAGGTATACCATGTGTGTACTATGTACATATTAACAATCGAATGCGGATTTTAGACTTGTCTGTCTCCTTAGAGATGTCATTTACAAATACCACATAACTTTATATTCTCTTTAAAGATTGATTGTTTGTATGAGGACGTACGTCCCCGAACTGTTTTTTTTTCTAAATACTGACTATGCTCAAAAAAGTATATTTAGAAAAATAATAATAGTAATAACCATAATAATAATAATAATAATAATAATAATAATAATAATATAATAATAATAATAATAATAATAATAATAATAATAATAATAATAATAATAATAATAATAATAATAATAATAATAATAATAATAATAATAATTCGTCCTTATTTGCTCACTACATTGATATACATAAATACATAATGGTATTATTATGACTCTGAATAGCAGGATTCGTAGCAGGGCAAAACGGCAAATTTTAGTGGCAAATGACACTTATGATTAGTGGCATCTCCCTTCTCTTCCACTCAACCGTAAAAATGAAAAGAAAAACAAATTTAGAATTTTACGTGTATATACCTGTGTATTAAGTTGTTATTGATGAGAGCCCTGGAGGTGACAAACAATAAAAAACGAAAAAAAGCAGTTATCTCAATTTAGATGAACGATGTATAGGTGAAAAATATATACAAGAAGAATTAGTAAATGTCAATCAGAACTGTTCAGTTTTTTTTAATAGATTATTGTAGTTTTATTTTAAATAAGTCTAGTCCCGTATTTCTTAGTTTTACTGGAAGTGAGTTGTAGATCTTTTATACTATGTATGGAAAGCTGCTAATAAAAAAATGTGATTATGTTTTGGTACAGTATAGTCTTTGCATCTAATGTTTATATTATGGATATCTGTCCTTTTTTGTTATTACAGATGTATATCTGTGTCCTAACACAGAGGCCTGAGGGACACCACACTACCACCGTAAGCAGAGGAATTGCCATCTAAATTAACAGACTGAAGTCTATTGTATAAATAAAGCTGCTTGCCCAATAACAGTATGTTCCCAAATAGCGTAAAGTATCTGATATTTAACAGCATCGAATGCTCTTGAAAAGTCTACTTTTGAAAGAATTGGTAAAATGTTAATGGGCCTGGTGTCCTTAAGCTCTGTGGAAACGTGTAGTATGGCTTGCGGCCTGACAACAGAAATCTTCCATGCATCAGGAAATATAATATATAATATATAATCAACACATTATATCATTAACGAAACTCGAATTGACAACTCAACATTGGGATTTATTGTTAATCCCACTCATTATTAAAAACCTTGATCGTGCCATTAAAACTTGCTTTAAAAGTATTTTTGTGGAAGACGTTACTTATGTAGACGGCAATAGTGATTTACAAACATAAATATATCAGATCAGTGTCACATGGAATAGATTTATACGTAAATAAATGAATTAAATAGTGACAAAAAATTGCAGTGTAGAGGCCTCCTACGTAGTTCTTGTGTATTATGGTGATACAGATAAAATGCACTGAATTATGTTTTAAAACCTCTGTGCTGGTATTTAGATTTTGGACATCCAACACAACGAAAACATTGAAATTAACGATTTACCTATATGATCAAAGCTAACTGCAATACTAAAAATCCCATGCCGTATAAGTGAAACAAACAGTTTTAGATTATTTAACCTTTGACGAGCGCTGGCGTATGAAAAAACCAGCACCGCGTCGCAGCATTTTTACCTCCGCATCCATGCAAGTTTTTTTACCGTGTTTTGAACTGGACGAAGCATTTATTGTACAAAACTTAATTAAACCATCCTATTTAAACGAATTTTGAAACTACAATCACATAAGCGCAACGAACAAGTGCGTAATTTACCTATACAAGGTGTTTCAACGCGATTCCTACGCGATAAAAAGTAATAACTAAACTCACCGGTATCTCTTCCCGTGCTAACCCGATAAGGTGGCCAAACCTAGATTAGTCGAAGCACCACGTCACTAAATCACTACGAAACGGTCTGTTTCACACCGCGGTCCAAATTTTCCACCCAATTTTTGTGAAAATTTGGGAAGCTGCACGCGCACGCCGGGCTTTCTAGAACTACTGACGCTTAGCCCTGTGACTGATTTCTCGGCGTTTTCCATGGCCACCTTGGTATTCAAAAAAGCCGTATTTACATTGCACACGTCCAATTATTGAACATTTTCGGGGTTTTAAGGCTGAAGTGGGCCCTTTCGTTAAAAAAAGATATGTATTTACGCCTGATGTATTTCATACGCTGAAGGTAGTAGAATTAGAATATATTTATACACAAAACTTAACAGCTAAATCATTCGTGCATGGTTTGAATATAATTTCTGTTCATCAAGACTTTGAGGTCGAATAAAACTTACAAGTTGAATAATAAGGATATTGCCAAGATCTGCTTTGTTTAATGGAAGATTTAAAAGTCTATGAAGTAAACTATACGTATTGGATCTGCAAGAATTTACCAATCACAAAGAAAAATGAAGCCGGAGACTGCGAAATCAAGCTCTTCAGAAAAACAACAAAATCTATTCCGAAAACTTGCAAAATCAGGAATCTAATGGCAACAACGGAACTATGGTATTCTCTACGAGACAACCGATGGTTATTCACTATTTCCAACCAACAGTCGCTTACCATCATATGCAAGAACAGTCAAGCTGAAGAAATCACCATTTCCAAAATGGGGATTCTACAACTCCAAGAAAATTACATGGCCTCTACACCGAGAACATAAATGCTAGGAGCTCATTCAGTAATGTTCGCATCAAATCTCACAAATGAAATTCCGTTCACTGACATCGATGAAGATGATTGCTGCATCAAACTCCAGGAAAATATTACTATCGCCGAAATACACCTAGACCCCATCAAATTAACAGGCATTGACTTCAATTAATTAAAATACGCACAAGCAAAGCTAAGCCAATTTGACGAGCAACTTCAGCAACAATTAAATAAGCCGTTCATTATAAAGAAATCATCGTGGTACACCACAGTTCTATCGCTACTAGGCAGCATCATCGTTCTAATTCTGATCTACAACTTCTTAAAATGGTGCGGATTTTTCCAAATTCTACGAAGGTACATATGTTGTACAAAAGAAAGAGAAAGAGCCAAAATCTGGTCTACCATGTTTTCAAATATTTAACCAATGTTCAACGTTAACGTCAGAGCCACAGGTACGAGTCAGGGTTGGCATGATTAAAACAGAATGTTATAAACTTGTTTAAAACAACGCTTCTGTTTAAAACTTTGTTTTAAAGAAATGTTTAAAACATTTGTTTTAAACAGTGTTTTTTTTTTGTTAATGTTTTAAACAATGTTTTTTGACGACTATTATATGTGATTTATTAATTATTACTATTAAGCTCGTTTACCCTCCACAAATAGATAGACAAGATTATTAGTAATTATGTATCTACTTAATGTAACCCCATATTTGCATTAAAAATGAATTGAATGGAAAACCAGGCCTAGTTAGAAAATACGTAAGCGTTTTTTCAAACTTAAAAAAAGAAGGAACATGCAGTATTCTGTTCGGCTTTTTATTGATACAAGAACAGTTACAAAAATGAATAATTTAACTTTAACATTTTTTCATAAAAAATTACAGTGTTAATCTTAACATAACATAAAAATTTGTATTTCTGGTCCAATACTACAAAACAATAAATAAGACGTTCATTCAACACTTACTAGATAATTATATCTTCAGTACAAAAAAAAACAAATAGTTATCAGAGCTTGGGAATAACTAGAATAACTAGTGTAACCATATCTTTTTTGCACTTCTTGAATTGAGCTCGCATTCTACCATTTTGCACCTTCATTTTGTCAAAGTTATTCCACACTGCATCGTTCCTACTACGCTATTGTAATTGTTGAACTTTAAACTTTTAAACAGACAATGTCTCTTTGCTAAGGTTGATATTTGCTAAAATCAACCCAGTAACCAAGACTGCACCTTAAATTGGGGTATGTGATTGGTCTAGATTTTAAAGAGAAACCGACTCATAATAACTAAAATTGTTGCGTAAACAAAAAAGACAAATGAGAAACAGTGTTTAAAACGTTTTAAACATGTTTTCAACTAAGTTAAAAAAACATGTTTAAAACGATTTAAACATGGTTAAACAAAAAACTGTTTGTGTTGTTTAATTTAAAAAAACATGTTTTTTGCCAACCCTGGTTTATGATATAACAGCTTTGTTTTGCTGAATAAACTATAGTTTAAATGCGTATGTAATATCAGCATCTATGCAATGTGCAGTCTACATTGTAGACCATAGGTATGATTTGATTTACTGTGTAATAAAAGGTTTTATCCATTACGATTAAATCATTTCATACACATACAAATAGAGGTACTTTAAACTCTATACTATAGTACATTTGAAGATGTAGATAGATTAATGAAGTAATAGATCGCATTGAAAAGTGGTAGATCTATTACTTTAATAATAGTACTGGCAACCGCGCATTGAAGTCCGTTATTGAGTGATGATGAAGATATTATTCGTTCGACATGTAAAAGTGGCAAGTACGTCATCAAGTTCTGACGTCATCTGTGCGGCAAGTATGGCTGCCTCCGCATGCATCGCGTAACCAGTGGCGTACAGAAAATAAATATTTGCGGGGGAAGTATTGATTAACAAATTACTGTATAATGTTGCATTGAAAGATGAAACAAAACACAAAACAATGCACTTTATTCGTCTATCAGCCTGATCGCATCGCACAAATCGGTTCTGAAATACCGACGCGCCGCTGTTCTGTGCCTGGCAGCATCTGATTTCAATCGCTAAAACAGGTTCTGCGCAATGCGTCACTAATGACGTCCCTGTCACCTTCTCATTTGGAATAAATTAGTGTATGGAGACGTCACAGAGCGTTTTACAGTGACGTCATAGGACTCCTACTTATATTTGCAATCATGCAATGCAATCAATCAAATTGGAATAAATGAACGCAGTCTCGCATTCTCGTGATTGCTATAAAATAAAATGGGTTCGAGCAATATCTATATAATAAAATATAGTGGGAAGCTGCAACGTGAAAAATTTATTTATTTGTGCGGAAAGCAGATATATATAAAACATAAAGAAAYTAAGACAGTCAATACCACTACTTATCTTTATTTTAATGCAGCAAAATATAATACATTCGTTTTCACAATGTTGAAAATCACGCTATTACTTTTTAATCGCTTATTTATGTCATCTAACCGTAACCGCTTTATTGTTTTCGCATCTACTTCAACCACACTGCTGTCCCGCACAGGTTTAGGTCATTCACATACAATACCAAAAGCTCCTGTCGATAGATGAAGCCCTGTGGTACCCCTCTAATGATGTTTTCACAGCTTGATTGATAATAAGTACCATTTTTTCCTCTAATGACTGTTATATGCTTTCTGTTTGACAGGTAATGACGGTTACAAGCTTGCAAATCATTGTAGAAAAAAATTGTATCTGCACTTGCCTAACGCCGCCCTTGATTAAACCTATATATAACCTACTGGCGCAAACATCTTATACAATTTAGACATAAAAGCAATTGTGTAAGAAAATTCCGGTTGGCAGAAGACTAAAAACATAATACAGTAGGTTACCTGCAAGTTTGTTTAGAGTAATGAGATCCCATGATGTACGCTCTCTCCACAAATAACTATTTGCCTGACAAATACGAATTTTGCAACGTAGATGTTCGTTTATTCTCTTTATTTCCATGAATATGAAGGAACTCTTCTTCGCACGATCATTTCTTCTCATGACTATAACATTTGAGCTATGAAACTGGTGTTGCACATGAATATCAGATTGTTCGTAAGGTGATGAGAGTTTAGAAAACGAATGTGACCCGAAATTTCCTCTAATCCCTAAATTCAAACACCGTGTTACACGTCCTTCCGTTACACGTACAACTTTTCCACGCCTGATTGCCCTCTCATTTCCCCTAATTGAATTGCCCTCATAATAATCGTGCACGAAAAAAGGAGATGTCCTTGGAAGCTTATCCGACAGCTTTGCAATCTGGCGAACGGGGCGCAATGGGGTGGGATTTGTACAATCAGCGGCGGGCTTTTGTAAACTACCTCTTCAGCATTTCAGTTCCTGTATCTTTGTCTTACGAGCCGCGTTTTCATTACATACTCCAGCCGGCGACACGGACAGAAGCTTTCGCGAAAATGCGGATGATCAAAGTCGAGGCAGGTATAGAAAGACGGGGTTAACGTGCACGAATAACTCGAAGGTGAATGGACAGAGGTTTGGCGTGAATGGTATAATTAGCTGGATGCACTGATCTGGAGTTTTAGTTAACTGGAGTAGTTTACATGTTGGTTTCAAAGGACAAGGAGAAAAATTTTAAAGCGCAGAGTAAAGTAATGACAATACATGTATTGCTTCCCACAGTTACAAAAGAACAAACAAACTTAATGGTGTTCGAGTTTTAAACTAACCCAACTTAAACTTTTGTAACAACATAAGCTTCCACGGCCACAGTTATATTGGAATCTTAGGCTTTATGGGTAACACTGCGTCTGTTTTTGGAATAGAGCCGACGTTTCGCCCGCACTTGTATAGGGCATCATCAGGACTGGAGTAGGGAGTATGGAATGGAATATAGCTAACGCGAAAAACACCCAAACACGTCCGAGTTGAACCAATTCTCAAGAATCTATCAAGAGTAAGAGTAACGTTGTTTCTAGCGTTTGGAAGGTGGGGACGCTTGGACGGCAGAGGAGGGAGTTTGTGAAAGTGGGAATAGTCGTTGTGTGATAGAGTACCAAATAGTGCAGAAGTGGTAACCATCTTCGCGGTTGAGTTTATTTGTAAATTCCTAGGGCATCTCAGAATTTTCGTATTGTAAAAAAGGACTATCGCTAAAACTGACACATTGTCAAACAAAATATTGTGACTGCCTGGGTGTATGTGTCCATTAACCCTGGTTTTAATGGATCTGCTGTTTCGCCGATATATACGACATCGCATGCTGTAAATACATTTAGAAGACAGAGGATTTATTTTGTCCTTTGGAGATAGAAAAATCTGTGGTATTTTCCAATGGGGTTGGAAGATATTATACATATAAGCAGTTTCGTAAGAAGTTTACCAATTCTGTTTGTGACACCCACATAGGGAAGTCATCTATAATTTGGGGGATCGAAAGTTACAATAGTTTGGGTTTGGGATAAAGACAAATATCAATTGCAGATTCTATCTCACCTTTTGCTGGCCAAACTGATGCGTAAGTGTTGCAATTCACTTCGAAGTTTGCCTGTTTCAGAAATTGATATAGCACGGTTAACAAGAGATGAGGATATAAAGTTTTTGTGACGTATATGGTGATGAAA
This sequence comes from Rhyzopertha dominica, assembly GCA_025024175.1. Taxonomy (NCBI): domain Eukaryota; kingdom Metazoa; phylum Arthropoda; class Insecta; order Coleoptera; family Bostrichidae; genus Rhyzopertha; species Rhyzopertha dominica. The sequence goes on along the minus strand of QCXZ01000138.1, from coordinate 43,141,636 downwards.
AGATGCATGCATGTACCAATCTGTGTAGGTGGCTACTATAAAAATAAAGCTTCAGATTAAACAATCAAACAGTAATTTTTCCCTTACAATTAAATGGTGTAATCAGTTTTTTAACAATTATTTTAAAATTCATTGTTGCAAGACATTTTTTTTGCTTTCTGCTGCATTTTTGAGCATGTCTTTGAATTAAAGCACCTACAAAACCCTGTATAATAATTTTTTCCAGTAGGCTATTTTGTTGCAAAGGTATTTTGGATCGGTAAACATTAATATTATATAAAACTCGTAATTTATTTAATCTGAAAAAAATTGTTATAATTTCGGGCATACTTTTACTAATTTTTAACAAAATTGGATTATTTTTGAGGAAACTAAAAATTAAAAACGAGAAAACAAGGAAAAGGTTCATTATTCACTACAACTTTCGACTAATATCGCAAGAGCGCTATTTTTGCTGCTATTTTAACTTCCCCGAATAAAACCTTCACACTTTTTTATTTTTTTATTTATTATACACCACTTTATCATTTTCACCTATAAATGTTTGGATAACACTACGTTTTTCTCTCTAAATGCAATTTATTTGGACTAATAACCACAATAGAGAGCTAAACGGATTAAACTAGTTTTATTATCAAAAAAATATAACCCAGAAATCGGAACTCCTACCACGAAAAGAATCAATTATTACTAATTAACATTTTGTTGATATATTCTAGATATTCTCATCCATTTTACATGTCTGATATGGCACTGAGCAACCGCCTCTCGACCTTTTTATTGGGTTTCTTCGTCTCCGCCACTGATATTTAATCAAGACATCCCCAAGCGACAATGCTGCCAGATATTTTTTCATTACCGTTAATTTGTGGCGTCCATCGAAGTTATTACTTTCTAAATTGTCTCATAAAAGGACTATATCCACACTAATAGCAATCTATACTCCGTCGTCGATATTGCTCCTACATGTGATCCATTGTGAGCTGGCCTATTATTATCCAGAGCTGCTTGATAGTTCGCTCGTGTGTTATTCATTGTTGCCATTAGTAATGCGGGCGTTTGTCGATTGATGTCAGCTAGCTTGAATAACGCGCTCAAGAAAGTGTTTGCCAGCTCATTTGATAGCCTGAATACACGTATACCTGTAGTTACGCACACATTGTCTATTCAACCATTATGGATTAAGAATTCGTTGAAGTGCAATTGATAATGGCATGACTACGTCATTGTCGTATGTAATTAGGGGTTGTCAAACTATTATCGTTCATTTTTTAACAAACGCAAATATTCAAGCTGAATTAAAAAAAGATATAGAATATTTTAAATTTATTCATTGGTATTGATAGTAAATGTGCGGTTAGTACAATTATTTATAGGAACTGGAACAGTATATGTCTTCAATTTTGGTTTTAGGTACATTCCTATTTATACCAAAATTATCTATCAATGCCCGTGGACAGTAGCTGCAGTAGCAGATAATGATTCAGCACATGATTCCCAAGTATTGAAGGATGATATGTCGTCATTATCGTGAAGAATTTTTTCTCCATTCTGCAATTTGTTTTGGAAGGAATCTTCGACGTAGCTTTCGGTGACGGTCAAGTATTTTCATCCAGCACGCCTTTTTGGCCAGGGCATATCCATACCTCTATTCGCCTGAACTACGTCAATATGAATGACCTGTATATTTTGTAAGATTTTGTGATTTTAAATTCTCGGCTATCCTCGACGACCAGTTTACAATTGCTCGTTTACCCACTAACTGGTTATAGGACCTTTCATTAAGACAATTCAAAAATATATTCGAAGATTTTGCGTTTGATGGTCACTTTTGTATTTAAGGTTCTGTAAATGCAGATTTCTGTTTTACCGTTAAAGCTTATTGCACATAATACCTATTGACATCGCTAGATGGCACTTTTTAAGGTAGTACCTTATAAAACTTGTTGATGTTGTTCAAGTAAATTTATCAATGGAACAAGATACAGAGGGTACACCAACAGTTCGAATCATTTACGCCAGTATAAATTTAGTAACTTGCCGCTGATTAAAACCACAGTAATTTTACTTACGGTATTTTACGGTTGAAATAAGGTCCCAAGGTCAGTCTGTAAGAGCAATTTTGTGCCCACATACGAAACGGTTCATATGACGCTTTTTGGCTACTTTTTAATGTGATATTTCAGTACTTAAACATTTTAAATACCTCCATTATATCGTTATACTATTTTTTGTTAACGAATTTCATGATCCTATGCTTTATTTTTTCGTCTTCATAACAAATTATTTCATTAGAAATATATAGAAATACATTTTGATAGTGACAGTGTATGACAAAAAATAATTTCTAATATAWTAGGAACAATTTTATACAACTAACGCTACCAAAGGTTTTAATTCTTGTATATCAGAAAAATTCAATTTCAAATACGTTACTGACATATTTTTTATTCTGAATTAACAACACTTGAAAAAATGCACCATTTTGATTTTAAAACATTTTATTCCCACGAATGAATCTGTCTCCGAAATTTTTGTCATTTCTTTGTTTATACGGGTGATCAAAAGTTCTGTCCCAAACCTGAACAGTGCTTGTACACTTTGATGATAATATTACGAAATAGAGCTTTTGCCAAAGTTAAGGTAGGTTTAAAAGTAATTAATATATTTTCTTTATTTAAAATACACCTACCTTAGCTTTGGCAAAAGCTCTATTTAATAATAAAGATATAGTACCAATGATGGATAAAGTGGGGTGTACAAATTACGATGCAATGACTGTAACTGTGTATATATAGGCAGAACCTTTAGAAATTTTAAAATAAGAATAAGAGAACATTTAAGATCTTGGTGATTGGCACAAAATTATTCGCTGTTTGCAAAGCATCTTTTAGATACTGATCACACTTTCGAAATTAATAACAATGTTGATATTTTACATATTGAGCAAAAGATCCAATTACTAAATTCATTAGAAATTTTAGAAATAATAAAATCCGATAAATATCCTGACGAAATAACACTAAATTCTCAAGTGAATTTTGAACCTACATCACTGATTAACAGTCTCTTTTAGAAAAAGTTTAGCGTTCAGGCATTGCCTTCTTGATATGAGAAGGCCATGCTTATAAAATATATACATCCCGCTTGACATCAACTGAGCCGGCCGCCAATTCGCACCACTAGATGCAATCTAGTACCTGTAGTGGATGATCGTGTTTGTTATTTCAAACCAACACACGCGAGTTAAGGTTAAATTTTTGATTGTAATGTTATTTGAAATATTTTTTGTTTGTGTATTAATTACAGATGATCAAATGCTGTTTTACCGGACTGATTTAATGCAATAATACACGTAAATTAGGTAGATCGCTCTAAACGTTACCTGCACGACTCATAAGGGGTATCGTTTGAAAAATGAATTTTGTTATCCGCTGTACAACAACGCAGATAAAAATTAATGTATTTAAATAGCTTTTCGTGGTTAGACCGGTGGGTACATTTGGACACGCCCGGTACAAAAAAAGAAAAGAGAATTTAACCACACCGTGTTTTACCAATTTAGAAGTTGACAGCTTATTATTAAAATAGACAGCTTGTTGTCTATTTTTAAGAAAAGAAGTTAATAGGTTAGAACTACAGTTGGCAAAGCCCAACAATCTTAATCTATCAATAAGTAAATCATGCGAGACGCAGTCAAAGGCACGACCAAGATCACAAAGTGTTACTCCTGTTAGTTCACCGCTATCGAACCCGCTAGCTATTTTTGAGATAAGTTTTATTATAGCTTTTTCAGTGTTAGAGCCACTTCTAAAACCAAATTGGGAATCGCCAAATAGACCATTTCCTTCAGCAAAATCTTTAATTTGTTTATCTAATAACGATTCAATTATCTTACTGATGATAGGAACAAGTGAAATAGGTCGGTAGTTTGCTAAGTTATTTGTATGACCTTTTTTATAAACGGGGATAACTTTGGAAACTTTGAGCATATCTGGGAAATACTGTTGATCAATACAATTGTTTATTAGCTTAGTCAATGGTACTATTATAAGGTTTTTTATACATTTTATCAAAGGTACAGAAATATTATAGATATCCTTGCTCTTAGAGTTTCGCAGTTTGTTTATAGTATCTGGAAGTTCATTAAAAGTTATATTTTTGAATTTGAAATTGGAAGAGGTAATACAACTGTTACTACTATTTAATGCGTTACATGAGGTTTGAATGTTATTTAGAACGTTATCAACACTATCAAGGAAATGGTTGTTCAAAGCATTTAGTTTAATATCAGGCTTCAGTTTGGTTGATGCTCTGTTGTTTTTATTATTCTTAATTATATCCCAGCTTGCCTTAGCTATGTTGTTGCTATTTTTAATGTAATGGTCAGTGGCACCCCTTTTAGCAATACTAATTTCATTCCTGTAAGATTGTCTCTACTGCAGATAAAACGCCTTATTGACTGCAGTTGGATATAGTTTATAGTAGTCATAGTAAATTTTCAATGTGTCACCATCTTCCTAATTTTTGGGGAAAGCAAACTTCTATATTTTTTATTAATAACGATAAAATATGTTCATTGGTTCATGGTCAAGAGTGAGAGCGGCGTCGTCAACGAAATCAAAGTTGCTAGATTCGATAGAGTTATAAAAATTGTGCAAGCCATAATTAGTTATTGCTCTTGTAATATGTGCATAATGTTGATTTGGCCTGCGTTTCAGACCAACATTACATTGTAGTGATATAATGTTATGGTCAGATAAAGGGAAATCTAACACATCAATGTGGAAATTCTCAAAATTAATTAAAAGATTGTCCAATATTTATCCAAAAAAACATGACTTGAAATATATTCTACTCGGAAAATTCCAGAGGTGTCCACTGGAAGCACGTTTTAGAAAATACAGGCGTCTCAGTGGATGAAATGACCATATATCTACAACACAAGTGACGGAATCTGAATACATACTGAAAATTTTGCGCTTACCATGTTTAAATTCAGCTAGAAATGGCACTTTCCAAATAGAAAGTCTAAATCGAAATACTAGCATGTGCCCTTGGAGAATGGCAAGTTAGTTAAGAATATAATCGCTGATTCTGCAAATGCAGTAATTCCTGAAAACCAAACAATGGTTTTAATTTAGATCGCAGGTTACGTTACAAACGGAATTGAATCGCTGAGTATTAAAAGGAACTAACGCCAAAAACTGGACATTTTGACATTTTAAAGAGAAACAACAGAGAAGTCATTACCATTAAAGAGCGTAACTACTGAAGACATTTGAATCCTACTACGCAACTCACTCCCTAAGAAACAATACTATATCATAACTCTTCGCAAAGGACACCGCTTCTTTTCCGACACATGTGCAATCGGCCGCACATAAAAATGAGTTGACACACCCCTTTTTTATCTTCGTATCTTCCCATCCATCCGGCATCGACGACACTTCAATTTCCCAACGTCCCGGCTGTTTGCGGAAGTTTATTTAAACTCGCGGCGTCGGGGCGCAGAAACAATTGGAGTTCTGTTTAAACGTTCATCGATGCAACAATCGGCGGGGCGTTCGGGTCTTCACCCAGTTTATATTTAATATCGGAACTGCGGAGGCGGCAGAATATTTATTTGCAGCCCCTGCTGTCTAGATGTGACAATCCCATTTCCCCCGACACAATGCTAACGCAAACAATCGACTGCGCCACATCGGAGCATTGTTTGTTTCAGTTACGATATTGCTGGGTGTTCGACGTTGTAATTTTCGATGTGATTACTTCGGGGTGAGGATGGCGGCAAGGGAGGAAAATCGCGAAAAAATTGCAAAGACTGGGTACAACTGAATCGGCTTTTAAAGGCTAAAGCGTGTGACGAATTGAACTTCTCAGTCTTTCCCGTTGAACAGTTTCAAATAGTTTTCGAACAGTTGAGCTATAATCCGTCCCTTTCTAGTAAATCTTCCGATTTTTCCTTAATATTAACACAATTCCGGTACCAACATGAAGCATTACAGTATAATCTTGTTGGGATTTGGGTTTCGTAAACATTATCACCTTTTCTTGCAGCTTTAGCGTTTGTTGAGACTGATATTGGCTCTTTCGAAAATAAAAATTATTATGCAGCCCTTTCCCTTGATTTGACTAGAGCCTTCAACACTATGATATTCTACTTAATAAACTAAATTTTTATTTTTTGTGGAAGTAGTATAAATCTTATTAGATCCTACTTATCGAATCGGGTGCAAAAAGTTGTTATTGGGGAACATTGTCGGAGGAGTGCTCATGGGGTATCACAGGGTTCAATTCGGGGTCCTCTGCTATTCTTAATGATACTACCGTAGGTTGTAGCAGTTGTTCTGCGACTGGTTTTCAACCATAGTTAAATCATCATCTACAGAAAATAGAGGGTGAATGGCTGCTAACAAATTACACTTAAATGAAGATAAAACAGTTAAGATAACTTTTGCACTTAGGGGAGGCGCAGACTCCGTAGACTATACAAAATTTCTTGGAGTGCGCATTAACACCGTTATTGACAAACTCTGTAAAAATATTATCCTAATGCGTAATTTAGCTAACGGTTTGTCTCGTCAAGTTCTTAGAACTGCCTTCTTTGCACTGATACAAACTCATTTGAAATACTGTATTACTTTGTGGCGACATGCACATTGATTACTACAAAAAAGAGCCATAAGAATTTTAGCTGGTATTAGATGTAGGGATGATTTCAGATCATATTTCTGTTCATTAAATATTCTTACCTTCCCTTGTTGATTTATATTCAAATGTTTAACCTACATCTCAAAAAATGATAATCACTTCAAAGCGTTAAGCTCATTTCATGAGTATAATACTAGGGGAATTATGATATATTTAAATAGCCTAAGACTTAACAGAACTAGACATGGAAACAACTATAACATAATAAATGTAGCAAAGTGGTTAGTTTTATAACATACGTGGGTACATTTTTAATTATTATTTTGCAGCAAGGGGATGAATTTTGTTGATTCCGTTCGTTTCGTAATACTCTCATAAAATTGTCAGGCAATAGTGCATTGTTAAAAAGAGTTGGTTATTGCAGTTCAGTTGGGATATTTAATTGCAACCAGATGGAGAATGTTGGTCCTGTTCCTAGAAGGATCTGACCGTTACGGCTCTTTTGTGATTGGGGTACACGACCTAAAAATTACGATGGTTAGCGCGGGAAATCTTTTAGTTTATAGTACATTCGGTAATAGTTATTTAGAATGATTGATTCGATTGCTCAATTTCCTCAGTATAATAAATTAGCTACGATTGGTAACCATGTAAAGTTTTTCCTGAAGTTTTCTTTGCATGTTGCATATTGGAAGGAAGAATGTTGATATTAGTAATCAAAGTCGTTGCCATATCGCGTGCTATCTTAACTTCAGCTTGGCGATACCCAGTTAGGTCTGATTAGAATTGTTTAGCTTTGGTTACCTTTGATTTAGATTTTGATAAGTTAATAACTGAACAGCTGTTTGTTAACGAAAATATGACCAGTGCCGCTCTTAGAGATTATAAAGTGGGGGTAGTTTTAACCAATCAGGCCTCAGTTCAGAAAATCCAGCAAGTAACGTATTTTTTTTTTGGGGGGTTAGTCACGCGTCCCGGCATTTTGGAAATTCGTTGTTAATTAGTTTAAATTCGCGTGTAGGTCAAAATTGTTAATTTACGGGTTGAGGTCATATTCTCGTTTTAATGCGTATAGAATTGTAAGGAATATTGAGAAGATTAGGACATACATGTTTTGTTGAATACCTTTTATTTTGTTCATTATTTCCATTAATTAATTGATTGTTAAATATATTTGTTGTTTGAAACGTAGCTCTTTCATTCTTGCGTAAAATGAGTTATTGTGCTCACGTGTAAGATTGGTAGCAGCGTTCGAATAAAGGTAAGATACACATTTTTTTATTGAGTTTTGATATAGTTCATTTACAATTGAATTAGATTTTAATCAATGTTATGTATTGAGTTTGAAAGAAAAGAAAAGTCAAGTAACTTTTACAACTGCTTTTATTTCCGCGTAGCTCACATACATTCATTGGCATAGCTCGACACCGAATGCTATTAATGCGCGATAAACAAGCACCCGAAAAAAGCTCACAAAAACCCACTCACTGTTTCCTGATACATTTTACACTAAATAAATTAAGCTGAATAGAATTCCCAACAATTAGTAAGCATCCCCAATATTAACTAAATCGGCCAACCATTGTGTTTTGTGATGGGGATCTTAGTATTGGCATTTAGAGCTTGCAGTGTGAAATTGGTAGATCCGCTCGCTGTCAATTTTAATCGGTAAGCAAGCATGATAATTCGACCACTTTAAATTTGATGTTAGGCCTGCCACATAAGTGTGCCTTCCAAGTTATTTATAAAAATAACAAAACGATACCTGATTCGTAAGTCATTTTACTCGATTCGGGAGTTCCTGAATGATGATTTCAGGGATATTCATTTGTAATACTAGCGCATTGTATATGTTTGTGGATTTGAACTTATAATGTATTACTACTAGCTAATTACCTATTGTCATAGGTATACTCTTTTTGTTCTGACCTGTGTAAAATACGTTTGTATTATTAGCACCAATAAAGTATTTATTAAAAGTATTATTATTATTATATACATGCCACTAGCTGTTCAATACGAAACCTATGAGAAATTTTTTGATAATTTAGAGGAATACATTTGTTTATTTGAAAAACATGTCATTGTTGTTGATGATTTTAATGCTTCTAGGTTTGTTTCTACATTGAGTAAAAATGTTGCCTTAGGTCATGTTCTTTGCTCTTTGTCAATATAATAAAGCCCTAAATTCATCATGCGCTCTGCTGGATCTTGTCTTTTCGGATTTGAACTGTGACGTCTCCTGCGACTGTGATCCGCTTATGATGGAAGATACTTACCATCCAGCACTGTTCATTTTTTTGAACATGTTTTTAATAGACAGAAGGACTTTCGGCGTCCAGCTATTTAACAGTCAAATGGATGCCAACTAATGACTTGCGCTTATAAGCTTACTTTTATTGTGCCGGACATACATAAACGCCGAGTGTGTCTTTTTTTGCGCCGTGCTCCCATTAACTTATGTACACGTCACCTATTTGAAGATTTGCCACTGCTTTAAAGAAATCGCCGATATCTGTAACATCAATCGTCATACATAATATAAACAAATTATGGCGGTAGCTTCAGAATTCTATAAGTAGTCTTAATTTGTCCTTTGTACAAAGCATTATTATTATTATTATTATTATTATTATACCATAATTACGATCGCGATGTCCTAATTTAGGTCTTTAAAAACACTTTTAATGACAAAAATTAATTATATAATTATAGAAAGACTATGATTGGAATGAGCCCTAAGTGTGGTTTTTATAGTAATATTACATTGGAACATGTATCTTTATATTTCACTTTCGGGAGGGCAGATATTGTAACAGGATATTAAAGAATGTCTCTCATTTCTTGCAATATGAATACTTACATTTTAAAGATGTCTTATACGCAAGCTAACACCAAAATTAACATCATATTCCTAACGATAATCCTGCTCGGGAGTGGAGCTAAAGTTGTACTTGACATCAAATTTTGAATTTTATATATAATATTTTTACAAAATTAGGTTGTACAGGGTTTCTATAAATGATTCATGGAACGCGAGCGGCGTTGATTTCTGAATTCTTTGTGCCGCCTTTTAATAACTGCTGCCAAGCTACAATAAGCACCATATACTGTACCTACTGAAGGTTGCGAATCAAGTTATAGCTACGAAATTAATAGTTTTATAAAGATTTTCCAACAATTTACTGTTTTATTTTCCCGTCAGAGGTAAGTAATAACAATAATTTGCTTGTACAGAACTACACAACATTACTTTATCGTACACAGCTATGTCCGTCATTATTTAATTAGAATTCCAGCACCACTATTAAATGCAGCTAACGTCACTACCAATTAGTATAGATCCTAACAGTAAATTTTACCATTGCGGCAGGCTAAAAACATCTTTTAGTCCATCTCAGTACAGTACAGTACAGTACAGTACAGGCTTACTGTAGTCATATCCTCACAATTACTATACATAACCTAAAAGTTATGCGAAACTATGTCTCGTGTCACCCCATAGCTCCGAAATCTGAGCTTTATGCAACCTTACACTTAATTAAGCCACAAAACACTACGGCATATGTTGAAAATACACACTCCCACGCGGTTTCTCATATTAAAATATATTATATAATCCGACAATCGATAGATGACAAGTATCTGTCAAAGCAATAGTTGTGTCCACTCACCAGAGGGGCGGCAAATTGATTTATAATCGATAATTTCCATAAGCGTCTGGATGCGTGAATAAAGTGCCCTTAAGTGGTTTTTTCTAGATAACTAGTTGTTGCAATTTTCAAATTGAGTACATAATTTGTAATCGTTAATAACTGTTAGTTCATAAGTATAAACCAATTGGCGAGTGTATTTTGTAATTTATGTTTTAGTCTATCGGTTATTGATATCAAAATCCTTGTGTCCTCATTAAGTAAGGGTAGACTTTGCAATAACTAGTGCTAAATAGGATTGGGATTTTCAAGATGTAAGTTCAGCTGCGAACACATGAAATTTAAAAAATGATTACTTTAAGCAAATGAATTTCGTCGAAGTTTATAATTATCTAAAAGGTACTTGCTAGATGAGTTCAGATTACTGTAGTATTATAATACAAGGAAATACACACCTTCCTTCTGCACTGGAGTTCGTCAGAAAGAAAAGACTGAGAAATGTGAGAAAGAAGGAACGACCGAGAACTACAGGATCTGTATGGAAAAGAATCAGTAACGCGGTTTATAAAACCGCAACGAATACGGTGGTTAAGGACATATAAGTGCTGCGTTTGGAAACAGTGGCAAGCAAAAGACAAATTCGACCAAAGACACGTTGGTTAAGTGTAGTGTTAAAAGAAGAAAAATGCGTAAGAATTTGGAAAGCTAATGCTAGAAGTAGAGAACAACATGAACAAATTCCAAACCGTGAGCCTAAGCTATTTCGTGAACCTATTTGGTTACTTTTGTTCCATTAGTAACTAACCGTTGTTATGCAAAAATGATTGCCCGAAGCCAAGACTTTATATCCACTTATTTCCTTTCTGCCATAACATTGCATTAGTGCGAAATCATAAATGTAAATTTACACGGGTTATAATCGTAAACGTTCCTCATAAAGCAGTCAGTCCTCCCAGAGCTGCAATGAAATCTACCTGTACCGGCAAGTATAATATCTGGTAGTTACTTCTTGATTAAGCCATAACTGCAATATCTTACAGTACAGATTGTAATAAATAAATAAATAAATAAGCAGCTAATGTTTACTTCTAATATAAATCTTCACGAAGTCTATCAAATCCACTATATTTAATAAATTGGCAAAGCGCTTTCAGCTATAATTAGCCATCATCAGGAATACAAAAGAATTTATAAAAACTGACATTGTCAAAATCGAAATAAGCAATCTTGACTTCAAACAAAAAAGTAGCCTGCATGCTAAAAGCACAAACATGAAATCAATGATTAAATAAAGAATTTAGAATAGGACAACTAAAATTACAAAAATCTTTCAAAATTGTAAAATTACCGTTATCTATAATTTTGTATATTTCAAGAATTTCTAGAAAATTTAATTTTGATGATTTATGTAAAGAATTTAAATTATTCAATGAGGCAACGGGTTTAAATGACAATAAATTATTTGCTAACGAAGGATTTGTATTAACGATATCAGAGATAAAAAGGTCGTACCAAATTTTCTTAATATTAAAACACACATAAACACAGACAAGTCAAATAAAATTATGCTACAAACAAAATTTGCTTTAATTAGGGAACGCATACACGACACACGTAGACAACTTGGTTTCTTAGATGAAGTCATAAACACAACATTGCAAATTCTATCCCACAACCTTTTTTATCAAGATTTTGAAGACATAATAAAGTTTATACAAAAAGTATACAAACAACACTTTAACAAGGTCAAGGAACAAAATATACTTAAATTTGAGAAATTCAATACCATTAAACACAATAAGTTCAAATCATCTAACATAGTTAAAACCAACATCAACAACACTGTGATAAACCTGTCAAAAAAGAGTGTCTCAGATGCTGCTGTAAATATTTTAGCGAAGGGGATGAACTTTGCTGTAACGCCACGAACCATTCCAAAAGTGGAGATAATGTCATCTGTTGAATCTTGTATAAGACTGCTTCCGAAAGATCAAGCGGATAAGATTAGGATGGATGTATGCCACTCTATTAGAAATGCACGTATGCCCAAACCTAATGTGACATCTGAGGAAATGAATGCTCTTAAGGATTTGAATACAGATAAGTCCATTATAGTTACTAGAGCAGATAAAGGTTCAGCCACAGTAATTTTAGATAGAACAGATTACGAGAATAAAGTTAGGGAGTTGTTAGATGAGGAAACATATCAAAAATTATCCCGAGATCCTACCTCAAAAATTTCAAAAATTACCAATGATCTTATCAAAGTTCAAATCTTTTGAATGAGGAGAAGTCTCTTTTAACTGTTTCCGATTGCAAGGTACCTAAATTGTATGGTTTGCCCAAAATCCACAAAACCAATGTCCCGTTAAGACCCGTAGTAAATACGATTGGCAGTCCTTGTTACAGATTGGCAAAATTTTGTGCCAACTATTTAAAACCTTATGTAGGAAATACCAGTAGTTTCATCAAAAATTCTTCACACTTTATCGATATTATAAAAGGTTTAAGTATTTCAGAAGGTGATATTTTGGTTAGTTTTGACGTGGTTTCTTTATTTACGAAAGTACCCATTCCTGAAACGATAGATATCATCAAATCCAAGCTTAATAGCGATCCCTTAGGTGACACGATAGCCAGATTATCCGAACATTGTTTAAAATCTACTTATTTCTTATGGAACTATAATTTTTGTGAACAAAAATCAGGTTGTGCAATGGGTTCACCTCCAAGTCCTGTAGTAGCCAATTTGTTTATGGAAAATTTTGAACATGTAGCGATAAACAGTTTTCATCTTAAACCAAAATGTTGGTATAGGTAAGTAGATGACACTTTTGTTATTTGGCCCCATGGTATAGAAGAGCTGGGTAGGTTTCTAAATCATTTGAACATTCAAAATCCCGACATAAAATTTACTATGGAATTAGAAAGCAATGGTAGTTTACCTTTCTTGGATGTCAAAATTTACAGAACAAACACTGGACAGTTAGGACACAAGGTTTACAGAAAACCAACACACACAGACAGATATTTACGTGCCACATCTCACCACCCTCCTTCTCAAAAGAATGGTCTTATTAGGACGTTATTTGTTAGAGCACAAAGGATATCAGACGAAAGTTCTGTACAAAAAGAAATATATTATCTTAAATCAGCGCTAATGAGAAATGGTTATAGTAGTAAGAATATTTGGTCAGTTTTTAATAAAAGTGCTCATCCAAATCAAGTAAATTCTCAGCCACGACAAAGTAAATTGAAGTTGAGTTTGCCTTATGTACAAGGCCTTTCGGAAAAATTAAAGAGGATGCTTACAAAACATGATATTTTAGTTGTTGATAGTACATATAATAATTTAGGTAAAATTTTAAGTTCTACTAAAGATAAAGTACATTTAGAGAGTGAAGGTGTTTACAAAATTACTTGTTCCTGCGGAAAGTGTTACATAGGTTAAACTAAAAGAAAAGTAGGTACGCGTTTGAAAGAACACATACGTGCTACTAGGTTGCAACAGATAGATAAATCTTCCGTAGCTGAACACTCATATTTGACTAAACACATGATTGATTTTGATAAAACAAAAATTTTACATAGAGAAAAATATTATCACAAACGTCTAATTAAAAGAAGCTATAGAAATTTGTAGGAATACTAATAATTTTAATAGGGATTGTGGAAATTATGAGTTAGGTGACATTTGGAAGGCTATTTTGTAGTTATCTTTTATCAAGTAGTTCGTGTATATCTAGTAGGTAGGTAGTTCCTTTTTCATCGTTAGGTTCCTTTTTTATCAGGTTGTTACGTTGTTTCTATGACGTCTGGCATCCTTGGTGATTTGTTTATTTACTTTCAAAATTTTGTTTGAACTTGTGTCAGGCAAATTTTGAGGTTCTTTGTCTTTGACAAAGATTACAGGTGTAATCGAAACATCAGACTATTAATTTTTTGTCAGTGTTTTAAAACGACAGCGATCTATCCGACAAAATATTATCTTAGATATCAGTATTTTTATATTTTTCATGTTGTTTTAAGTGTTCATTGCCTCTGATTGAAAAAGATTCTCCGTTTGACCAATATAAACAGAATTACACGGGCGAGCGTTTTTGTACCTCCAGGACAGCAGCATATTAATCCATTACTAGAAGTATTATGTGTGGTTTTCTAAATAAAGCGAATAAAATATTTTGGCCCTGAAAAAGGAGTCAAACACTTACGAAAGCTTGAAATTTAGTAAAAAGGATTTGTTCTATTTATTGTGACCGACGCCCTGATTATTTAAAGCATCTACAAATATTAACCCCACTTAAGATTTTAGACACTTCTGCCCCATCCACCAGCAAAACTAAAAGTCTCGGTAATTGTACGTGTACATTGTCAGGTTTGGTAACTCAAGCTTCAACGCATGAGAGAAAACAAAAACCAACATCACCGTGTTGCAATCCGTTTATTACACCCACCCGACGAACCAACCATGAGAATTACTCACAGTCACAATGATCATCTATTCTGCAGCAAAGAGAAGCGCATTTGTTTAGCAGACCGTGCTGCCACTCTTTGTGTTTACCCTATTAATTTATCGCACTCCAATTACTTAAAACGCCCTCCCGGTCTCCATGTCAAATGGCAACATTTTAAAAAGCCTTTTACACTCGAAAAATCCCGACCATTAGGGAAAATTACTGCAGACATTGATTTGTGCTCCGTTCGTACTACGAGTCCCTTTGAGCGAGTGTTTCCGCGGAATGAATTGGGCTCTTTTCTTATATGACTTCACTTTTACCTCAATTGACGAGACTTGGTCGCAAATAAAAGAGAATGGGACGGTGCTATTTGGCTTCTTCGAAAATACGTGCGACGAATTGACAGCTTTATAGCCATATTGTATTTGTACCTACCTATATCACTATATATTTCCCTCTCCTTCAAACATGCGTTAAAAAAATAACGATCACCTATGTTAAATTAAGCTACACAATGGAAGTTTTTGCGTTTTTTGAAAAATACGCTGTCGTTGTTGATATACAGGGTGGGGCAGTCAAACGCCACTTTTTATAGGTATTTAAAAAACATACCGAAACATTTTTTCATTCATAAATTGCAACAAATATTAAGAACAAAAATGAAGATTGGTATTCTAACATCAAAAAATAACATTATTTCTAAATAGAACAACATTTATGAAACGGAATTTTTAATTTAATTTTGACAAGAACAAAAAGGAAAAGAGGAGAACAAACAAAACAGTTTGAAGTACAAAAATACAGATGTTTTGCAATAACAGAACATCACAAGAAATAAATAGTTAACACTAGGTTTGAAATATTAAAATCTGATCCTGGCCAACTTCAAGTGTGTCAAGGGCAATGATGGTTATGGTTTTGCGTAAAGGAGGCACTAAACTTGGGGTAAACTTTATCCACCTTGTTCAACAGATAGATCTATTGTCAAACAAGGAATATTTTTCAAATTTATTTGTATTCAATTCAACTATAATTCTAAATTGGTTTCACTGTTAACGTCAGTGTCAGCATTTTTATGTTCAATGCACTTCCCGTGAACAGCGGATTATGCGCTAGTTCAGCAGTTTACGCATCGTAGGATCTATGTATGTGACCTATGCGCTTATTCTAGTATAAGTAGTGCAAATAATCAATCATAACTCAGTCAATACTTAGACTCGAGACACCCAGGCAGGCAGTGACCCACAAGCAACAATGTATGTTCCAACAATCTTTGTTGTAACACTTTTGTCTTTATTAATGTTTTATTACTTACTTTATGTACCTGTGTTTGAATACAAATTGATTTTTATGCTGTTAATAAATTGGTAATACGACCTAAGTCGTATCATTGCTGCCCTTGTCCCAAGTTCTTTTTCAGGCTCTTCTCTGTGGCACCGCTAACAGCGCGACACTAAATCCCGGGTGCGACATTGTGGTGGTGGCGCCACTTTGATCCTGAGGTACCCAGCGCGACATCGTGGTGGACTTTTGATCCCGATGTACTCAGTGCGATATTATGGTGGAGACCCATTAGCATTCATTCCGTTCCATTTTTATCTTGCTATGAAAAAGAAAGGTATCGGAGGGTGAAACATTGCCAGTAGGAACTTTATAAAGGGACTTAGTTGTGGTTACAAAGAAGCCTAATGTCGATGGTGTCCGAGGGGTGCATTAATTCCTGTGTTACTGACGGTGACTTGCCACTCGAGACACTTGGTGCCCGAGGAGCAAACTAACTCTCTGCAAGTTTTTCAGTCTGGTGCCAAAGATATAGGTCAATGTTATAGCAAAACTTCCCCCTAACTTATCCATTTACAAGCACCATGACGACGTGCAGTGCAGAGTGAAACAAACATAAGCCATCAGCAAGCCACACAGAATACCATAAAAGAGGAAAAAGTAAATTTGCCCCCCTTCCCAAAGAACCCCTACCTCCGTGGACATACCGAAGGAGGGACACCTGGACTGCCAACTCAGGGCCCTTTCCACCTTCCCTACATTTAGCTGATTAATTAAGTATGTATTTACGAAATTGTTAATGAAGTAAAATTTATAGACAAACGTAATTCACAATTTTCACCCAGAACTCATATTTGACCTATGCAAATGACATTAAATAAGTCGTTGTCAAACGGTTTCCAAGCTTATTTTGGTCAGGAGTCATAATAAGATTTCTACTTTGTTCAGCTCTTCTAATATGTTTTCTCATAGGGATTGTTCACCTATGCATAATTCTGTTATGTGGAATACACAGAATCGGTCACATATTTGTATTTGGCGGTAACTCCAATATTCTTAGTTCCAAATTTCAAAATTAATACAGAGAAACAAAAACTTTCAAAAATATCAGTTTTTTCGAGCAAAAATGCATCCGAACTAAGAGTTATGAAAGTCTATTTAACATAAGTTTTAGGAATCCAGTAGTAATATGAGCACAAATTAAAACCAGGTGTGCTGTTAAAATGCCAATATACAAAAGACTTTTTGAAAAACGGATTAAACATATCTCAGGCTTAATTTGGTTAAAATATTATTTGTTTAATATTAAATATTATTAAATATTGGATTAATCTTTGGAAGCAGTGCACTGGCGGACTACGGAAGTTGGCTTAACTTTAAAAAATAGCTAAATGTAAAATGTGATAATCAAATAAACCCAAAGGCTCAGTTTAAATAAAAGATGGTTTATTATGTACTCTGTTCATAACAAAGCATGTCTTGTATAATTTTGTGCAACTATCTAATTCTGATTTTACACAGTACCTACTCATAATGTGTACAAAATCGTCGTCGAACATTGAGATGTAATATGCTATCATTTTTCTGATGTGTTGCGGTGTCTGGTTATTATCTAGCATTTATATAATCGACTCAAAAGCACTATTTTCGATTTATGGGCTGGTCATTATTTTAGCCAAAGAGCAAAAAGAAGTACTCAAATTTGATCTATTTAAAATATCAGATCAATGCGATCACGGTTATTAGTTCAAAATTTGTTAATGTCCAAGTTTAATGGAGTATTATCGATCTGTTCATATTCAGTTTCAGATGACAATATTAGGCGCTTTAAACACATAAACTATATGCATATATGATTAAAGTTAAAAACATAAATTACTTTTATGTCACATAAAAATTGCCGCAGAAGTAACAATCGAAGTATAACTTACATTGCCATAATAAGATTAAGATGAATACATGAAAGGATTTCCGCAGCTTGAGAACAATAACAAATGGTGGTTTTAAAATTATGCAGAAATTTGAGTAAAATTAAATGTATGTGTAAAAATTGTTAGAAATAACATGACCATCAATTTAATGCTGATTGATGGTGTTTGGCCAGCTGACGCATAATGCGGAAACTAAAAAGCGCATCGGTTAATTAATTAATTAATCTTTGATATGTGCAAATTTCAAATCATAAAACGTGGTTCTATTAGTAGATGCTTAAGGCGAAATTTAAATTTTATTTTGTACTTCGTTTGACTTTGCTATAGATTATGTGGATCACGGAGCTCTATTCTTCCAAATAAAATGTATCTACTCATCTTTTGTTAAACGTGATAGAGATGCAACTGAATATGCTAGATATTGCCTAACTGATATCAGCAACAATTGAATTAGGAATAAACGAGCTTTTGAAGATCAGTATATACAAAAAAACATGAAAAACTTGGGTCTTCACAGAAAATGTTTTAAGTCAGCTTGCAGAAAATCAATGAAGATGAAGATTGTTCCTGGAATATACTTCGTTAATTACTTATATAGGTACATAATCCGATAAAGGCACATTTTTATTTATGTTGAATTATTCAGTAAGAGAAATTCCTGCTTTGCCCCCCTTAGACCAAAAGCTGGGTACGCCCATGCCTACCTCCCTCCCGAATATACGGCTTAGGTCAATATTCTAGTAAGTTAAAACTCATTCGCCAGGGTAAAAACCCCGTAGTTCCAGATTTTGTAGCCTCGACAATTTTTTACCCAATTACAAATATACCATTTATACATATTAGGCGATATGATCAAATTTCTGCTTACAATGGTTAGAGCAATAATTACAAAATTCGTTACTTGGAAAAAATTTTACTCGAATCTGCTAAGATCTGGTATCATAATTATACAGAAAATCCTAACCGCAGTAAAGTTTGGCCGCAAATTAAAGATGATTTTTGTAAATGGATTTAGCAGTCGGCAAGCACTAAGAAAATTAAAGGAGAAATTAAGTTCCAGGGATCGAAAGGAAAGATATATAGCAATATTTTTAGGATGTAGTTATTTTACCATACGATGTAGATCCAAAGATGTCATTTGAAAAATTTCGTGATCATCTCGAATTTTGATTGCACTTCATTTTATAATTCATATTATCTGTTAAGCCACAACGTAAATAGCAAAAAAAGACCTAAAAAATTAAGTTTACATTTAAGTGTTATAAGAGAAAGAGCATTATCAGTTCAAAACCCAACAACGCATTTTCTAAATTTGAAAGATTTAATTACTAACAAGTCTCAATTTTTCGAAACAACCTTCCGAACACAATGAACAGAACGTCTACAAAATATCAAGGCAATACAACTTCTCAAAAAGCTTTAATGATCACTCCGAAAAGCAAAGAGGAAAAATTAATAATTGAATAACTAAGGAAGATTTTAAACTCATTTCTGCTGAAAATTGTATCTTAAGGCCTAACGTTGAGATTAAAGTGAAACTGGTTAATTTTTATCCCAGAATAACGTTCAAGAATTTGGAAAATTTCAAATTTAGGGAAACAAAAATCTTTTCTTAAGAAAAGTTATCGTTTGTAAAGGTTTAACAGTTCTTGGAAATAATCTGTATATTAGGTTAATCCTGAGGAGCAATACGCATCATTCTATTTTTAAATGGACTATTTTGGGTTATTTATACAAAAAGCGGAACAAAATTGGCGTACATTCTGCAATTTTAACTGCAACCGAAGATTTAGATAAAGTTAATATTAAGAAACAGAGTCATAAAAGGGGTAACGCAAAATCTCAAATCCCTGGGGCGAACGAAGCTAATCAATTTTGCAACAAACACTGCAAACAGCGCGGATCCTAAACCGCAAGATGCGACACTATAACAGCTAAAATTATCAAGTGAATGTATTTTTTATAGTAACAGACATCGCTCTAATGTAGACATTTCCCTTACACCTTCATCCTCTCATTGCTTGCGTACACCCCATAAGCGGTCGTGACTTATCCAAGAAATAAACGAGGGTCAACTGCAACATCAGAAGTGGGATTAGAGCGATCGGCCGCCCCGATGAGCAAACTTGCGTATTTATTCGCGGCCGTAAAGCCGCGGCGTATGGGTTTCGGCGGTTCAGGGCGCGTCTAACATATTTAGCGATGGCAGTTATCTGGCTCCGTTTATGGCCCTCTGGCACGCACCCACACAACTTCCAGAAATTGAAACAGACACAAATTGCTACAAAATAAAAGTCGAGATGGTTATCGCCGGCTGATTTGCATCTCACCCCTCCGAGGGTCTATTACTTTCATCGCTCCGTCGTATATATAACTCTTTTCTGTTCGGGACGATCCGCTTTGTACGTGATTGCCTGCATTGATGGCTGTGGAGGGTCGGTACGAGGTTGGAGAACGAATTTTTGAAATCAGGAAATTACAGCTTGTCTGAATTTGTTAAATTGTCTTATCGATTGTTTACATAACATAAGAAGTGCTAAATCAATAAACTGCCATTTTGACACCAATAGTTCAATTAACCGCTATTCAAACAACTGCAGTCACTCTCAAACGATTTAGGCGTTAGCTTTCCTGAAGTCTCGAGCACGGTATACAGATATACGAGGTAGGTATATTATTCCTCCTCCCTTAAGTACAAATTTAATAATTTGTTATTCTATCCTTAACTTTGCTAATTGTTGACTCCCTCTAGGATTTACATTTCTTAACTCTGTCACATTAATAGAATTTGTTTCAGCATTGGGAAAAATATTTTTGTCGTGAGAATTATAGCCTTTCTTTTACACACGCTAAACTAGTTTCATGATTACATTTGGACTTAAGCTTCCCATTACAATATTTATTTTTAAGAAAAACAACAAATTTATATCCTTTATTAAATAAGAATTATCTTAGCAGTTGTGAAAATATACACAAAATATCAGTTTTAGTAAATATGAGTGATATTTCTTCTTCAAAATTTGTTTATTTTTTCGTTGATTTTATTTAAATTTTGTCTGGATTACTTTTCAACTTTCCATGTCTAATGTGAGTCGATAGAATGAATCATATATTTTTACTCTGTCTCTATTACACAATCGTCTTGTATGATGTCAAGGTGAGGTAAATATGCTTGATATTGGCTTTCATATTTAGAATTTATATCATTCTTTGTAATTAAAATAGCAGTTGGGGTGTATAATTTACAAAAGTTGTTTATTGTAAAAATACCTATATTAGAAAGTTGTATATCTAATGGTTTATAAAGATTTTCACAATTTAGAGTTACTGTGAGAGGTTTGGGTAAAACAAATATCCATTTGCTAAGGGCTTGCAGGTTGTATCATGTTTTAGCGGATATTTTTGTCACACA
Organism: Rhyzopertha dominica; assembly: GCA_025024175.1. Lineage (NCBI taxonomy): Eukaryota > Metazoa > Arthropoda > Insecta > Coleoptera > Bostrichidae > Rhyzopertha > Rhyzopertha dominica. The sequence goes on along the minus strand of QCXZ01000138.1, from coordinate 43,120,248 downwards.
TATTTTGCAAGATTCAGGTATTCTAAAAGTATGGAAAGTAATTCAATTTTTATAAATGGATTTCATTTGCATTAAAAAATTAGGATCAATTACACTAGCAAATGTAGTTAGAGTTTTCTAAATATTGATGTTTCTGCAGATTGTCTAATAATAATAATATATTTAGCTTTATCGTTACATAGCCACGTCAAATACAGTGTCACTAACGAGTACAGATACAATACAATAGTACAAGCACAATGCACAATTTTAAATCGACACGGTTAAAAAGTCCTCTATATTATAAACGCATAAATCTTGCAGTATAACTGTCACCTCATTTTTAAATCTACTACGCTTTAACTTTTTAATTTTGTCTGGCAGTTTATTGAAAAATTTTATGCACCAATAATTCACACTGTGTTGTGCAGTGTTTATTCTGTGGTAAGGCATATAAATTTTGTTCTTATTACGTGTTTCGTAAGTATGAAATGTACCATTTTTATCAAAGATGTTTATGTTATCATAGGCATACATCACGCAGGTAAGTATATAAAGTGAATATACAGTAAGTATTTTACTTTTTTTAAACAAACTTTTACAACTGTGTTGATATCCTACGTCGTTTAAGATTCTAATAGCTCTCTTTTGCTTTAAAAATAGATCATGAACACGTGAATGCATACCCCAAATGATTATTCCATATAAGAGGACGCTATGAAAGTTAGAGTAGTATGCAGTAAGTGCAGTTTTTGCATTGACATTACATTTTATATATTTTATTGTAAAAAGAGCCTTTCATAGCTTTTTGTTCAGAAAGTTTATATGTTCTGTCCACTGAAAGTTATACTCAAACCAAACACCTAAAAATTTAACTGGGCTCTGGTTTTCCAGTTTCTGTGTAGTGAAAACTATCATTTTTGTTTTTTCGTTGTTTAAGTTTAAATTATTAGCGTCAAACCACTCTTTAGCACACTGAATACTATCTCTTCCCTTGCAGGCTGCCAAATCTACAGTGGATGCGATGTTAAAGATGGAGGTATCATCCGCAAACAGACACACATCGTCCGCTTTAATGTTCACTGGTAAGTCATTCACATACACCAGGAAGGGCAGCGGACCAAGAATTGACCCCTGTGGAACCCCCTTGTCGACTTGCTTCCAGGTAGACCGTTGACCGTTATAGACTACACGCTGTTTTCTATTGCTGGGGTAAGAACGCAACAAACTTAATGGAACTCCCCTAATGCCATAGTATTCCAGTTTAGTAAGTAATACTTGATGCGAAACTGTGTCACATGCTTTACTTAGATCACAGTACATAGCTTCCGTGACTAGTTTTTCGTCTAGCGCTCGCGTTATACTTTCAACCACCTGAATCATGGCTGTAACAGTAGATTTACCACTTTTGTATCCATGCTGTTTACCGCATATGTTCTTTTTTTTTTCGAAGTACTGGATGAGTTTGTTCTTTATCCATAGTTCAAAAATCTTTGACAACACCGGTAGCACCGCAATAGACCTGTAATTTCTGGCATCGTTTATATTGCCACCTTTATGAAGCGGTTTTATCTCCGCAAGTTTCAGACAGTCTGGAAAAATTCCAGTTCTAATGCATAGATTCATCAGCCTAGTGAGCGGTATTACCATTGCATGAAATACTGATTTTATAAATCGGGTGCTTATTCCGTTGCAGTCCTGAGTCGATTTTGATTTAATTTTCTTTATTAAACCCTCAACATCCTGTTCAGTCACTTCATTTAAGAAGAACGATTGTACATTATCTACAGAATGCTTGTTCAACATTTCAGCAACTTTATCAGATTGGACAGTCTGATTTAATTGTGTGACACTGCTAATAAAGTTTTCGTTTAGTGTCCGAGCATCGAGTAATTCACTATCCTGCGAATAAACAGCTTTTTGGCTGTTGATTACCTTCCACATAGCTGCTTGTTTGTTCTGTGCCTTATGTATGTATTCAGTTAAAGCATTTGACTTCGCTTGTCTTAAACGGTTCTTATAATTTGCTCGGCATTTTAAATAAGCCTGGCGAGAATCATCCGTTTTTAAAACTAGGCTGATTGTGTATAAAGCATCTAAAGTGATTTTTTCTTGTTTTAATTGAGTTGTATACCATTTTGTTAAGCTTTTTGATTTCTGAACTTTGGTTTCTGTTTCAGGAAAAAACCTATCGAAAGATTCAATAAAGAAGTCGTGGAACCGTTGAAAACATGAATTTGCGTCTTCCTCCTGGAACAGTGGTTCCCAATCCACAAGAACTAGGTACTGTATAAAAGCAATTATACCTTCATCGTGGAATTTTCGTATCTTCCTAGTAGAAAGTTGTTTTGATGAAGTACTCGTTTCAAATCCAACCAGATGAATTTCTTGTGCTAGGTGGTCGGAAAGATGTGGATTCATCGTGGTTATATGTTTAATGTGTGAATGTACATTTGTTAAAATATTGTCAATACACGTACTGGATTTTGCGCTGACCCTGGATGGTTCGCTGAATACATGCCTTATGTTGTATTGAGTAATAATGTCAATAAAGTCGTCCCGATTTTTCGAGTAATTAATAAAATCAATATTAAAATCTCCTGCCAGTACAATGTTAGTATTCCTGTACTTTTGCTGTATCGCTTCGATTGCAGCCTCTATTTGTATTAAAAAATTATTTATATTTGCAGATGGAGGGCGGTAAACTGCCATGACAACCAAATTCACTTCACTTATTCGAATCGCGCAGGCTTCAAATTCTTCCTCAGCTGACATGTCTTTTATTTCTGTAATCTGTAATGATTTATGTATATTTTTTATTATTATGCAGCTACCTCCATGTCTCGATGATGGTCTACAAAATGAACTACCGATATAGTAGTTCTCGATATTGAACTGACACACTTCAGACTGTGATAGCCAGTGTTCTGTGATACACACAATATCTGGATTTCTATCTGTTAAAAATCCTTCTAGTTCGCAACCTTTGTTTCGAATTGACTGTATGTTTAAATTTATGATTCGCAATTTCATGTTGGTTTCGTATATGTACTGCGCCGGTGGAAAAAAGGGAAATGTATATACCATATGGCCAGATGTCAGGTTTCATAGCATTTTGTAAGTTCTGCAAGTACACAGTTACTTTAAAAGATGCATAGTGCTCTGGATATTTTGAAGGAAGTGTTTCACACGTAGCCTCGGGAAAATCTTTTATCAGTAGCTCAAGGACTTGTTCAGGTTTAGTACTCGGATCAAATCTCGCCACATAAAGGAAAGCCTTCCTAGGAGCAGCTCGCAGCGAMTTATTTGAAATACATGTACCATGAATAGCAGGGTTGTTTTCATTCTTCGGACGCCTCCTCTTCTCGACGACGTTCCATCCATCCCCATGCTTAAGAGATACGGCGTCTTCTTCGGTAACTTGTTTGGTTGCAAGTTTCGTTTGCTCACGTATCCGTGCGTCTACAGCCATCTCGGATGAATTTTTTCTTGTAGAATGGCAAGGTACATTTTTGCCATTGTCTATGAATATAGTATTTTTTTGAGATTCTTTTGATATTCCTGGTTTGGTATCTAATAAGTTTTTATTTGTCGCGCATGCTACAGGGCTATTGACCTCACTTTCTTTAGAACTATCAGCTGTTGTAGTTTTTGCTGTCTTGGGCGTTTTTGTTGTATGTGTTATCAACTGGATGCTGAATTTTATTCAAACGATTTAGCAGATTTATCTTGTCGTTTAATAGAGAAATTTTGTCGCGTAATTCATTTATGATAAGGTCCTTTTGCTTAATAATGTAGTTCACAATGTGCACGTCAATTTGCTTGTCGGTAAAGATATCTTCCGATGCGTCCTCAGATTCACACAGATTGTCACAATTTTTGAGTCAATAATTGTGAGATATTGATATTTAGTCATAATGAATGCATGAGTTTGCTTAATCGTCAATATTATTAACTTGTTTAAATTATAATCAACTTGATTAACTAAAGGATAAGAATAAATGAATATTCATTTACTTTTTATTGTGCAAGCTTTCAATTTTACTAAAGATACTAATTTGTACGCATTTTCTGATTTAAAGGGATAGGTACTCGTAAGTATGAAGTAAATAATATGTAGTAGTTTTCACCAATTCCTCTATGAACCACTATGAATTGATTTGAACTGGATGCAATATGTTACTTTAGCAAAAAGAWTCTAATATATGATGAATGATACTTCTTTGTCTAATTCTTCAGTTATTAGAGGAAGAACTGTCAAAAGTTCCCCCATAGCTTGTTTCCTGGTAATATGGAGTGTATCGAATAAGATGTACATAATGCTTGTAGTGCCATGCATACAGGGCAAAGGAGGTAGAAGCCTGGAAACAAGAATTAATGAGCACAAAACATCTATACATGACCAGCCAATTTCTACAGGTTTTGCCAAACACTGTATAGAAATAAATATTGATCTTGACAATACCGAGTTACTTCAGTAATGCAGCAAAGCTCAGAAGTTAAATCTCTTTGAGTAACTGAAGATTAAAAAGGCTATAAACATGAATCAATGCATTAGTAACGATCAATTAGATATCAAATCATACTCTCTTTTAACAGCTGCTCTGAGTAATGTATAATTGATTATAATTGCCCTGCTCTTGTTTTTGTATCATGTCTTGTTCATTTGTAACTCTTGATTAGTGCGTATGAAATATTATAATTACACCAAGGTGACCTGTGTTTAGTTTAAGGTTATACTGTTAACAATTAAAATAGTTAAGCTGTTAGAAATGACGACAAGTTTCATCAAAAGTTGTACAAACTTGCTGTGTGAACATGTGGTATCGAATACCTGGTTTTTAATTCCCGTTAGCCCGTCGTTGCCATCGGCCTCTCTATGCTCATGTACTGGATTCTGTCACTCACCGTTGTGTTATGGGCACTGCATGGCCATACCGCCATCGACACCTTCTTAGTTGGCCGCCAAAGCCAGATGTTAACATTTCTTGGTTTTTGTTTTTTGTCCCCCAGCTGTTTATGTGTTTGCAACTGTTTTATATTCTTTATCCTTTCGAATTAGCATGTCTTGATATATAAAAAAACGAAAGGTTGGAAACAGATCTGTAAGTAATTATTAAATACTGTAAAACAACCAAGCTTTTTTTTATTTATGAGAAAAATCTGTTTGGTCCTTTATTATTCTTAGTTTTTAAAAAGTTGAACTGTAAGTACTTTTTTGCACAACATTCTACCTAATTTCCTCTATAATAACTGCAATAAGTTTTGTGTTAATGGATCTTAAGATTTTCCTCCACTTGTTCCGAAGTTTAAAATAAGGTCCTAAAAACAACAAACCCATTATTTGTTTGCACGAACTATCGTCGCTCTTGGACCGAGCCTTTGGAAATATCGATAACATATCTCCGGGGTAAGCTATTCGAGAACTAACCCTATATATATAACGAAACCCGTAAAAGCGAGCGTTACACAGCGAGACCGGCTCAGGGCGACACTCCGGAAAAGACATGTGGCAGCGGGAGAAGCGGTCCTGCAGCTGAAGTTGAAGACCAAAGCACCCCCGGGAACTTTTCCGGGGGTTCTGTAAGAGTCCACTTCACGGGCAAGACGCATTGCCCTTTACGGCTTTCGTCAGCTTTCCCGTTGTTCGTTGCGCCACTTTTTTTATTTGCTGTTAAACTGCACATGACCGAGGATCCGACAAAGGTCCGGAGGGGAATGATTCATTGTTGAGACGAAGATGTATTTAAAATTAAAGGGGGTTTGGAGTAAATTGCCGGTTTTTTATTTGCGAATTTATTGTATAGTAAACCGATTGTGCAAGCTGCAGGCCTATACTGGGTATCGCACTACGGTGTAAAGTAATTTACGGTATTTTAGTATTGTATGTCGATAACTTTAATAATATGTAGGAAAACTAAATTTAAAAAATTATTGAAAATTCTAAGATTGTCGTTATGTATAATTTTGTATATTTTCAAAATTTCCAAAAAATTAGTTTTGAGGATTTGTTGCAAAAATGCAAAGAATTGATATTATGTATAGTGGCAATCTGTTTATTTGACAGTAAGTGATTTACTAAAGAAGAATTTGTAGTACCTACATCAGTATTTTTAAATTCCTCAAATTGTTTTAGACGTTCAGTGCCCCTAATTAAAAACGATCTATTTCCCATGATATCCCATTCTAAACAAAGCAGCTACTCTGTGGGGAAAGAAACAGATTTTAGTCCTACGAGAGTCATATCATAATTCCTCCACATATCAAGTTTGCACTGAACTGGCGATGGTGAAAAAACAAGTGCTGTCAAATTATAAAAGTATATCATTGGGACTCACTTAGCTATATGTGCGGTAGTTTATGTATAAAACATTCTCAAATTGGGTTAGTTTGATGCAATAGAATGCGTCACTGTAGCGTATATCAAAATTTAATATCAAAGACAAAGACTTTACAAGAAGCTTGCCAGGAGTCTTGTGTGAATAGTTTAATAGTAACTTGATTGAGTAAGCATTCCAGAGTGTTGGACTAACATTATAGAGGACCACAAAAGTTGGAGACCTCATACTGCTACCGGCAAAACTTTTGCTGCTTTTGTGGCTACAGTAATGGAAGAAGACTGCATGGACAAACAATACCAAAAGGCAAATGTATTTGTCTTCTTTGTAGAAAATTTAAATGCATGATTCCAAAAGTGTAGACGAAATATGAAAGACAGCGGCGTAATCCTTTTGCACAACAACGCTTGATCGCATACAGCTGTGAGGCCAAAGAATTTGCGAGAAGACCTGCTGTGAAATTCTCCCACATATCCCGTGCAGCCCTGACACGATTCCTCCAGATTTCGTTCTGTTCCTTCAGTGGAAAGGAAAATTTCGTGAAGTCCGATTTTTTGACTTGGAAGGATAAGCAACTGCTGAAATATCTTGACAAAAATGGCGTATTTAACGACATTACATTACTGCCGAAGCGATGGCAACGTTTTTGAATATCCACGAGAGGGATGTGTTTAACAACTTGCAATTTTTTAAAATATACGTTTCATTTGCGTGCTGTGTTTTTGTGTGCAGGAATTTTGACATGATCCTCGTACTTAGGTGGAAGTTTTTCTCAAAGGAAACCACGCGAAACTCAAAGCGAGGGCACCGAATAACGAATGCGATTCAAATGGAGACAGCGATAGAGTAGGATAGGCAGACATGTGTATGTTCTATTTTTCCTTTAACTTGGTGCACAGCGAGTACTTATCACAGCGAATTACTTGGTTTATCTTGTCATATCGAGGACTGGAAACAAAACATAATGTATGTAACTAGGCTTACATTGCCTTGTATATATACCATCACTGCAATGTAATTGTGCTAAACCTCCAGGAAATTAGGGCAGTCCTAGTTAAAGTGATCAAGTATATCACCAAATTGCCGATTTATTCTTACACTGACCAAGTTTATCACCAAATAAAGGCAATTAGGCATGTATTGCCTGTAATCTGACAGTGCCAAACCCACCGGGAATGAAAGAAGCCTAGTTAGAGTGACCAAGTGTATCTATCACCTAATGGTCGATTTATCTCTTGCACTATTAACCTAGTTTATCAACAAATGGACGACTTATCTGACAAACAGTACAGACTAAGGCAATTAGGCGTGCATTGCCTTGCATATTGGCTTTTACTTTTTGCATGCACATTTTTACTCGAACTTGCTCGTATTTCCGCTTCTCCGTATATCCTTCATTCTTGATATCACTAGCAACTTTTTATTACTACTTGGTATATTTGGTTCAATGCTTCCCAGGTTCCCAAATGGATCTGCGCTCACAATTTTGCAATTTTCACAAAATAGTAAATTTGGACAAAACCTGACATGCATTATCTGCGACAGGGAACATATTTTAATTAATTACTCGTTATTTCAGGGTCTGTTAGGACACTATTAGAAACATGTTCGTTGCAGTAACAAACGCACAGCGTGGAAGCAAGATACTCATATAAATGGATAACAGAAATAGATAAGCGATATTTTCAATTTTACCCAACAATCGGACAATGAGATATAGTCCCCCGTAGTATTCCAGCAAAAACGTTTTCTACCTGAAGTCCAGTCACGTATGGTCGCTTTATTAACGTTAGTAGTAAGTACGGGACGTTCTTGGGGACGACGTCCCCGAACTACATCCGCCCGCATATCGTTTGGGAAATCTCATTTGACTGGCTGTCCCTGTAGATCTGTTTCTAGACGGGAATCGAAGGCGGAAGAAGAATTGCGGTCCCAGGCCGACATTTGCTTGTGTATCCCTCGATTCTAGAGGATAACGGTTAGGCTAGATGGTTGCAATGATTGTTCTTGTGCTGCTACTGTTCTGATAATTTCTAGTTGTTCACAATAAATATGGATAAACAATGTATACAACAAAAGATTGTATATAAAAGTATATACCTCTATTCTTCTATCTGACATTAAATGTATAATGATAATGAATAAATATTTTTAATGTGCGAGAGAAAAAAATAATTATGTATTCAATAGTAAAACAAAGTACATGTTATGACTACATATTATTGTCTGTATATTGTCTACTGACAAGGCTTTCTAGGTTTCGTTTTTAGTTCGTCAGTGATCAAAATTTTTGGGTTGCTATCTCATATATCACCACAAAATGGAGAGAATTATTCGTAACTTTCTTCAGCTGGCAACGAACAGTTTCTCAAGAGTACGTCACATTATTTTTACTTCCTGCCGTAGCGAGGAAGTTATGTATTTCATCTGCGTCTAGATTGGTATTTACTGCTCTCTTCTTAAGTTTGGTGTTGGAATTAATTATTTTCCAGATTTCTCCGTATTTGTCTACTGTTTACTGCATCCCTTCTTGGTTGATTTTTTACCTTCTTCAGCTTGACTAGTTGTTATTTTTTTGACCCCGTCTTATTCATACTATTAATTTCCTTTATAGAGATTGCGTTCTTAGCATGCACATATTAGTTAATATACCGATTACTTATTATGCTGGGAGGTGACTTTCTTTCTCCGATAAACGTATATGTTGTATACCTACATATATTGCTTCGTCCGTCGTCTTCCTAGAGCTGAATGCACATGCGTCAACAGCGTCATTTGTCGAAAAATTGTCAACTGTCTATTGTCGAACTGTTAACGTTGAAAAATTATTATTGGTTTTCTCCATCTGTCTTTCGTGTTATGTTAATTTGTTTAGTTAATATAGTTCGTACCGGCGCACAATCTTTAAGCATGCGCATTATATTATATATTATATTATTATTATATTATATCTTGACAACCATACCTCAGTCTCTTTTTGTGATAAGCAGCTGACACCTCTGTTTTCTTTTAATAAGTCTATTATTGTGTCTTTGTCGCTTACAATATTTTGAAGAGATTTGGCATAATATTGACTTTCTTTTTAAGCTTTGTTAGTTCACATAACAATGCACCCTCTTGCTTGCTATTCTATTCACTTGCCACTTTGAATGATAAAAAATTAAGAATGAACTAGATATAAAAAATATCTATGTATAGCGATATGCAGTGGCCGTCCCCTCAAACTCCCCAGGCACTTATTTTCTTTGTTTTTTTTGTACAACCTTAAGTGATATGTCAACTTGAAAGTCTTTTTAAACTCTTTAAAAATTTACAGATGATGATATTTTAGTAATAAAGGTATTTTACGTTCTACGTTACCCCGCATAATAAATATTGTTTCACAGTTAAAAGTGGTCTTATTCAATTTGTGTTATTACCATTTATGTTCTATTTTTACTACTTCGTAATAAAAACAAGAAAAACTCGTCGCCGCCATATTCTGCTAGCTATTTTCGTAATTTTAAAATTGCGTTAGCTTTTTAATATTTAGTTAATTTAATAACAGCGAAAACAGCAATAAAAAATAAATATGACAACAAACTCTTATGTGTACTTAAAGATATTGAACATTTGAAATCCATTGAAAATATGAAAAGAAGCCGGACAACGCTTATTAAGTAGCAGAGTTACTAGCAGTGTTTGTATAATATTTGATAAGATTGATAGCAAATTTTTTATTTCTCGCTATGTTTTAATGCAGTAATTTTAATAAAACTGATATGGTAATGGTTTATAGAGAATGCCACAAAAATGCTCTACTAGCCTGCAGAGCGGCATTTTTCATTAAGAATGAATAAACATAAGGCATAGGTATGATTTATTTATTTATTTATTATACGAGGTAAGGTAAAAAAATATTTACAGAAATTCACTTTATTCTTGAATGCAAATATTTTTGGACAGCTATTATGCCATTCTTAAAGAGATTAAAAAGACCTCCAATATCATAGGTTGTACCTAAAAAATAAAGAAAATACGAGCCTGGGAAGTTTCAGGTGGCGGACCCTTAATAAACAACTTTGATATACCAAATGCTATTTCTAGTAGTAGTAGTATAAATACAAATATATGTGATCGTTACAAACTAAAGCAAATACTTTTGCAACAAAATAAATCACAAAGATAAATACGCATGAGACATACAAACAGTCCAATCAAGTTCAACTTTTCCTTTGCGTTGTTCAGAAAGGCGACTGCACACAGCCGGACTTCAGGTGCAGGCTATCTTTCCCAAGACACTCCGGGCCCCATATCTCATTACTCGGTACAAAGCGGTTGCCCCGCCGAGCTTTCCCATTGGAAATCGAATATCCGGTGGAGCCGAATGAAAATATAATCAAATAAACTGATTCTCCATATCGAATCAATAGAACTTAATAAACAAGTGCACGGGAATAAATGACGTTCAGGCGGCAGTCTTCTCTTTTACTGGGGAGGGCGCACCTACCCACCAGTGGCGGAGGTTAGCTTCAGTTAACAAGTTTTTGTGGTTCATTACATTTAAAGTGAATTTACTCAGAGTCTAAGTTTTTTACAACTTTTGGGAGTGATTCGGGAAACGCTTATGTACTACCTATTCTTTCATCCGTGAATGGATTATAGAAGAAATATTAGTTTCGGGAAAGCTTCATGTTTGTAGCCTTGCCATGTGTACGTGGGTAAGTCGCCCACTGCAAAGTTCGTGAATTTGCTGTTTTTCTATTTTCCAGAAGTGTTAAAGGAGTAATCTACGTGATACACCTTAAGAGAAAAACCTTTTTTCACTTTATATGCTATTCTCAAAAATAAATAACAACCAAATTAAAAAATATCGATCGGTTTGAACGCTCGGAAGCGGCGCCCATTAGGTCACGTGATCTCTGACGTGATAGTTTCGATTATTTGTAACAGCTGGAACTGCACTGACAGATTGTTGCCAGATTGGGCGACTTATCATAACAACTTATACTTGGACAGTTACTCATGACAAAATTTTTGCGGTGGAGACAGACAATGAAATGGGCGACTCTCTCTTTCTATTGTGAACAAATATACATTGGCTGCCCACTGAAGTTTCTGGTTCGGATTTCTAATTAGCAACAAAGGCTTCCTAGTGAGACAAAAGAACTTCGATATCCATATTTCAAAGAGGGATTTAAAAAAATCCCTTAAATCTCCAACTTTATCTACCTAAGTTGGAAAAATGCAGAAACATGTCGATTTTAACTTGAAATAGCCACTTATTATTATTTTTTGTTTCTTTTAAGAATAGCGAAATTGTTTAAGGCTAATGGAAAATTTCACAAATGTCAATTGGGTTAGGACACTATGTGGGATACCTTGTTATTGGAATTGTACTGTTGTGGAAAGCTAGGACGGAAAGAAAGAAACACACATTAAACGTCAAATAAAGTTAATGCTTGCTGCCTAAATTACTAGAGTGTCGTGACTCACCTGGAACTATAGGAGGCAAAAGAGTCCCGGCAGAGTAAACCTCCGACCCAACATAAAAAATTATAGTAAAATGGTGAAATCAGAAGCAAATCAAGTTCTAAATACAAGCACGCCAACAAGAACACATATAGACACAAACTATGAATTCAAATATGGGAATAAACAAGTAAATGTACCAATTATAAATCAACAATAAATACACCAATAAAATGGTTAATTGCAATGTCATAAACATATATAAAACATAATAGCATGGACAAAATATCAATATCATAAACATATCAATAAGTATATAAAAAGAACCAGTATCAACAATATACACACAACATGCAAAAAATACATACATCACGAATTTAATCCACAAATCAACATTTCTTGTTGTACACACAAAAAAAACTGATGTATACTAAAAAAACTAATAAATCATAAAAATATCTCCAATGCATCCATCTTGCCTTTATACGTTCATAATAAATCATAAGGAATACAAATAGGTAATAATCAACAAATAAAGTACGGGCTACTACATTTCTTAGCTTGGAAACAAGCTGATTGAACGTATATACTTTGTCTCACTTGATTTATCAGATAACTCTGACGATCGTTTCGACCTAGAACGATCATTGTCAAAGAGATAACAGCGTTTTACTCACTCACTCACAATCGTTCAATAACTAAGCTAAAAATAATATTCCCAATTTACAGAACAGGCACTTATGCCATTGTGACTGCCAGACTCTTCAACCAGAAACATGTGCAACTGCAAGTTAGTCGTCAGTACGTTACTCGCTTTATTGCGAATTTTGAGAAATCATCTGGCGTCTTAAAAATTAGGCTGTTAAAAGCATAAGTTTCATCCATACAATATCAAACTTTTCCAAAGTTTTGAGTTAATACCAAGGTTTACTTTACAACATTTGTTTTTCCGATGAAAGTACTTTTATTTTCAGTGAAAGTGACACCCAAACGCCTCCAAAATTAAATGATTTGGCGACTGCATTAACCAGCCACTATTTAGAGTGCAATTTGATTGGTGATAGCTATTTGTGGTTGTTAGAAGACCTTAATGACCCCTTTGTCACAAAAACACTGGAAGAAGACATGCATCTCCAAGAAAACCAACTTATTTTTCAACATATGCTCGTTTATCTGGACAATAGATATGCCGGAAAAGTCCCATCCATAGTACAGCTAAGTCGCCCGATTTAACTCCCTTTTATTTCTGTTGATGGAGTCACCTGAATCTCTCCGAGTGCATTGAGAAAGTATTATCGCAAAGTGCTGTTTGATCACACCAGAAATGCCGCAAAACCTTAGACAATAATATAGCGTTTCTATAAATGGTTCATTGAGCGCGGGCGCCGTTGATTTTTGAATTCTTTGTGCCGCCTTTTTGTAACTGCTGCCAAGCTACAATTTTGCACGGCGATAGCAAGCGGCGTTAGTACTGAAGGTTGTAGATCAGTGTCATCCCACAGCTCCGAAATGTGAGCTTCCTGCAACCTTGAAGTCAATTATCCCACAAAACACTAAAGAATACCTGTATGTTGAAAATACACACACTCAGGCGTTTCCTTATATTAAAATATACCAAATAATTCAAAAATCAATAGATGACAAGTTTGCGTCACTTTCCCGAGAGTCGGCAAATTGATTTAATCGATAATTTCCATTAGCGCCCTGGATGCATGAATCATTTATAGAAACCCTGTACATCCAAGTAATTGACAAAAGGAATTAAGGTACATGTTTAACAGTTTCCTAGTATTGTGCTTACATTAGGATTGCCAGTACTGCTATTTTATATATCATTATTATATATTTTGTGATCACTGATATATGATATTACATATGAATATACTTCCAAAAATGATATATTTTCCGTTTTTCCGAGGCTACTTAAAATGTATGTTGTACACTTCGAAAGCTCATATTAAGAAAATCTGCTCATTTCAACGAAGAATAGTTACGTTATTTATTTTAGAACATATGTATTAAAACATGTACGAATGTAATTTCCGTGATGCAGTGTAATATATTATATTCTACAAAATATATATAATACACCTCTATTTACTTAATTAATTCGAAAATCCAATACGATATATTTTCTTCTTAAATGATATGTTTTTTTGAGTCAAGACATATATTTCAACATTCTTTATATGGCAACCCTAGCTTACATTCATATCAAAAATTAATTGTCATCAATATGTGATTAGTGGGATATATCTAACAACAAAGTTATAACAATATACCGATTGTGGATAGAAAGCTTAATTATAATAATATAGCATAGATGAAATAATCAATATATTCTTTACATATCTTACACTTGCAAATCATGCTGGCACTTTAGCATTGTTTTGAATATAAATTAATTACTCTGCATGTTACATCTCATATGCTGTACATGTGATATAATATTGTTTGCTGGAAATCCACTACTAAGGTTGGCGATACCTTATAATGCAGTGACCTTACTTTTGCTCAACCCACGTGAACCGCCACTGCACCCCGCCTGTCACTCATACCGCCGAATAAATGGAATAAAAAATGTTTTCCGCGGCAGACGGCTGTATCCTTCGCAACGGTGACACTTCATTTACCTCGATGTAAGCGAACGACTTCCTCTCAGTGAGATATTCGGTTAACGAAGTGACAGCCGGTATTAAAGGTAGTCAGCAAGCAAATTTTCCGGTAGCTGACGTGCTGTATACCTTTCAAGCCGACATGCCTACGCGAAAATTGCTTGCCAATCGCTCTGGGACAAGTTCTCGCACAAAAAAAATGCAAGCATGTTTCGCATGTAAGGACGTTGATGACTGGGCAGTGTGTGTATCTATAAGAATGTAAATGTTACAAACAAATCATTTATTTTGCATTAATTTTGATATAAACCACTTAGGTTCACAATTGTTATCTATCGAGATGAATATGTTTTTTTTAAATGTTATATTGCTTGTTTGTCCATGCTKTCTTCTTCCATTATTATAGCCACATAGCAGCAAAAACGTTGTCGGTAGCAGTATGAGCTGTCCACCTTCTGTAGTGGTCTTTAGCACTAGTCCAACGCTCTGGAACGCTTACTCCATCAAGTTACTATAGAACTATCCACATAGGACTCCTGGCAAGCTTCTTGTAACGCACATGAATTTCGGAAACCGTTTTCTCGGGCAGTGTTTGAATTTCGATATACGCAACTTAATCCACTACAGTGACGCTTTCCATTGCATCAAACTACCCCGATTGGAGAATCTTTTACACATAAACTGAGTTAACTACCCGCACTCTATATGTAGCTAAGTGATGTCCCAATGATAGACTTTTATAATTTGACATCATTTGTTCTTTCACCATCGCCAGTTCAGCGCCAGCTTGATATGTGCAGGAATTATGACATGATCCTCATACGTAATTAAGAAAGTTACATTTATGAAAAAAATATATTTTTTAGACTTAGAACCTGGTAGACGGACATTGAAGTATTACGAAAAAGATCGCTTTTATTAATCTCTTTATAAATTACTACACTCGTTATTAGAGAAATTACTTTTATTCATTTGTCTTCATAACAAGTAATGTTTTGTTTCTTGAGTACAGTTATTATTTGACTAACCCTTTTACATCTTATAGATACGCGTTGCAGCTTGCAACACTGCTGACTTCACATACTTGGAAAGAGCAACTTTGCCACTCGCACGGAGTTTAAACAAACAGAAGACTTTCCCGATTTCCCTTTAATTTTACCAGATTAAGGTATACATACGTGACATTTTGACATCTGATCAGCTTGTAGTCGACAATCACCATACACACACGTTTTATATGGAATCACTTTAATAAATCAACAGAGAACAATCGTTGCAACAAAGGGAAATACAACAAATTTATATGCCCACTCGAAACAAATTCATGACATAAAAGTACAACTACCGAAAATGTTAGAAAACTCAAACATTATAATAATATTTATTGACCTTTATAAAATACACGTAATATCGTAAAGGTAAGTCAGAAATATAAGTAATCACAGATTAATTGAAGAAGACACAGGGTTGCCCCATGGGAGCACATAACAATAATAATAAAACATGTAAAACATCAACCTATTATAGTACATATTTAAAAAGTGAAATCAAGGAATTCCTGGATGGAGTAGAAAGCATTGCATATAAAAAATTTTTTTAGATACGTTTTATATTGAAGAGTGTTCATTTGCCTAACATGTGCCGGTAACTTATTATACAGTTTTGTGCAATAAAACTTTACAGCTGCCCGTGATTTTTGAAGCCTATGAAAATCGTTAATTGGCAATTGTTTAAATCTGGTGTGATATTCATGGTCTATATATCGAAATGTAAAGCAACTATCTTTAACATAAACTAGACAGTTATACATGTATAAACTTGGAAAAGTCATAATTTTAAGTGTTGTAAAACTTTTGCGGCAGCATTCTCTATATTTTAATCCGTTCACGACGCGTACACATCGCCGCTGCAGAGCAAATAGAACCGATGTATGAACTGAGTGACCCCATACCAATACACCATAGGAGAGCAAACTCTGGATGTACGCGAAGTAAGCCGTCAACACGACCCCTGTTGATACTTTGGTCTTCAATTGTCTTATGGCATACAATCTCGAAGAGATCCTTCTGGAAATATATTGAATATGCGACTCCCAAGTTAATTTTGAATGGATTTGTACACCTAAAAGTTTAATTGGTTCGCTTTCTTCAAAAGTGTTTCTTAATGAAAAGATTATATGATGGGTTTTGTTGCTATTTATGCATAATTTGTTTGACTCAAACCATTTTTGAACCTCGTTGTCAGCTGAATTTATTTGCTCCTTTAAAAAAATTGAGTTTGCGTGACTTCCTACAACCGTTGTGGCATCAGCAAACAGAATACTTTCAAAGTGCAAGTATTCCGGTAAATCATTAATGTAAATTAAAAACAAGGTTGGACCTAGGGCCGACCCTTGCGGTACACCGTGCTTAACTGACAAACAGGTGGAATTTTCTTTATTGTATGTTACATATTGATATCGATCACTAAGGAAACTATTCATCAAATTTACGCTGCCCTCATCGAAACCGTATGATGAAAGCTTCTCAGGCAAAACTGAATGTGATAAACAATCGAATGCTTTTGTTAGATTATAGCAAGAGATAAACCCGTGTTCTTTATTTTCAAAAGTTTCAATGATTCTGTCTGAAAGCTCTAGGAGCGCCTTAGAAGTTGATTTGTTGTCTCTAAAACCAAACTGACTAGTACTGAAGAGATTATTATTTTCAAAGTAATCATTTATTTGCCCCCTAATTAGCCTCTCAAATATTTTTGATAGTATCGGAGTCAGTGAGATGGGGCGATAATTCGATGGATCATTACAGTTATTTTTTTTGTAAACAGGAATGACTTTGGAAAGTTTTAGAGTTTCAGGAAAAGTGTTATGTTGAATGCACTCATTAATTAAATTTGTGAGAGGTACAATAATAAAGTTTTTTATATGTTGTAGGCATCTGTACTGCTGGAGTTTTTTAAATTGTCAATTGCTGATCTAACTTCTATGTAAGATACTTTCCTAAATGTGAATCGATTGTTTGTTTTTGGTTTTGAGTTGGAAGGTTTAGAGCTCTGTGATGAATTAGGAAGACTGTCAAGAATTTTACGGGCTGCATCGGTAAAGTAAGAATTAAATGCATCAGACGTCAAGTTTGACTCTGGACAAGAGTTTGTTCTATTTTTTATAACTCTCCATGCAGCGGAGTTTTTATTGTTAGATTTTTTAATGTATTCATCATTGGCTTTGATCTTTGCAGCTCTAAGAGATGATCTATAGCTATTTTTAATAATATTAAGGTCTTTTTTGGCGATAATATTGTTTTTGTATAGAGAATGCGAAAATTGAACTTGTTTGCGCATGTATCTTAGATCGTCATTAAACCAATATAATTTGCTTTTACCTTTCTTATTAGTAACGGTTTTTAAAGGGAAACACTTGTCCACCCCGCGTTTCGGAATGTCTATGAAAGATTTAAATTTTGTGATACAAGTCGATTGTTTGTCTTTAGTAAACGTCCAGTCTGTACTTTCAACAAAATTGTAGAAGTTGTTAAGACCAGAAGCAGAAATACTTCTGAAAGAAGTTGTTTCATCAACAGACTTTCTTTTAGTTATACTGAATTGGAAAATAATGCCATTGTGGTGTGATAAGCAAGGGTTAGCAACTTGCATTTTAAAATTATTAATATTAGTAAAAATGTTATCTATGCAATTTTTATCTCTAGTAGGTTCATTAACAGTCCGAGTCAAACCGAAAGAACTTAGTAAATTTACCAAAAGATCTCTCTTCCTTGTTTGCCTGTTGAAATTAACATTGAAGTCACCGGTCAGAATTAGTTTTCTCTCCCTATGCTTCTTAGCGATGTCACCCAGTAGTGCAGACATTTGCTGTAAAAATACGTCATTGTCACCTGCTTGCGACGTGTACACGGTGATTATGATAGCGTCTTGATACAAAATACCTGCAAATTCACAGTGAGTTTCTGAGCAGTACTTAAGTAAGTTTAGATTTTTACAAGAACTAGCTATGTCATTTTTTGCATATGCACTTACTCCTCCATGAGAGCGAATTTGTCTACAGAAAAATTATAACAATTGATAGCCTTCAATGACTACTTCGTTGACTTCATCCGAACATAGCCAGTGTTCATTAAGACATATGAACGAAAATTCCCAGGTAGAATTGATGTAAGCTTCTAGTTCGTCGGTTTTGTTCCGTAAGCACTGCACGTTCAAATGGAAAAGAGTTAGATTTCCTGGCTTCATCGTTGTTGCTACACTAACTAGGGCACTGTGAGGCACATTTGTAAGTTCTTGTGCGTTACTTTGGGACAGATTTCGGTCCAGCTTCAAGTCGCAAGCCTTGTCGTCTTGAATATTTAGTAAGTTACAGTTGCTGCTTGTTGAAATGACCGCTGAAGGTGGCTGTTTTTGAGCGAAAAAACACGAACTTCTTGACGATGATGTCTTTAGGCCAGGATTGTGGGTTGTAGAGAATGTCTTTTAAACTAAAGTCGGTACCAACTCTAAAAGATAGATTAGCATTGCTGAGACGGTGTAGAATATGCAAACAGTATTTTGTGCAAATCCGCAAAACCTGTTATTCTTTTCGWATTCTGATTTCCTACAGAAGCCCGTAGGTTTGAACAATATACTCTGCAAGTTTTGCTTTGATGTTTCATTCATTTTCTTTTATAAAAAGTTGTTATTGTCTTAACTCACAAGTTAAATGTTTTCAAGGTGCATTCACTGTGAAACATTTTTAATCATTTAAATAGCTTGGAATCGATCGTTTCTACTTAAAGGGCATTTTCAAATAGCATCAAAACTACACCTACACTGAACTCAGTTGGGCCGAATTTCGGCCATATCCCTTATTTTTACAAAGGTTATAAAAGCTTGTAGAAACCTCTGCCCTTTGTTTGACACAGGTCAGTTGTAGGGCTGGAAATTCATTTTTGTAAATGTAATATAACTGCAACTGACGTTGAGTGGCTTGTGTCCAGAAAATCTCAATTATTTATCCATAAATTCAAAAGCTAAGTGCCCCAGCATCATTCACTGTCAGCCATCACGGATGTGGAAGCACGCTGCTGAAATTGAATTCATATGTGAAAACATATCACACGCCACTCATCGTAACAAATAAAATAATTTTAATAACGCCAGGCTCCGGTCGTTACGGACAAAATTAAATTAAATCCGCCGCCTTTGATTTTGCTGTGGGATATTTGTGAAGTTAAATTTACGCTTTGGATATTTGCGGTTTTAATGCTGTGTATAGAATGGCAAATGGCAAATATTTGATACTTATGTTAAATTCACGACCAGGGTATAGTAGAATTTTAATACACATATGTGTAAATTAGGTAAATTAGGGCAGTTGTTAAAAAAATTAAGCAAGTAAGCAAAGTACTAATACTACTGTGCTATTCGATTTCATTTAAATTATGATATTTAACCAAGTATCCCAAATAGGTTCTGTAAAAAATTGCTTTCTTGTAATGTGAGAGACAATGGGGAAAAACTCTAAAGATTTTTTCGGAAAGGGATCATTATATATAATATCTTTGACTACTTATTCTTTTAGATAAAAAAAGACTAAAAATATATTTCTCGGATTTTTCAAATCGTCTAAGATATTTAACCTCGCTCTGGAAAAACTAACAATACAGAGGTAAACAAAAAAGATAGTTCAACTTAATTTTTATATCATATATTTACTGCTCTAATTTGAGCCTACAGTTTCTGTTGCAATTAATTAAAATTGCCAACATGAAGCTAAAATTTTAATAGCAGAGGAATCAACTATATAACTTGAAAATGTTACTGTGGGTAGATCTATATCAATACAATTTACAATCCTATTTAATTTACTTGTGGATTTAATAAAATCGGACTACAAATAACGATGTTATGATATTTTCTATTTTTCTCACACCTCTGAAAATTATTTTTCTTTATTATATGAGTATTTAAGGTTGGGTAGAAGAATAGACAGGGATATACTTCGTATGTACCATCTGAATCTCGCCTTTTGTTTAAACCATGTTAGTCTTGCATTTGCATCTTTTTTGTACTTGCTTAATTACTTCCACATCCAACGGATGAGAAGTACTGTATCGCGATAACAATTTTTCAAAAAATTTTATTTGCTCATTCGCTTTAAAATGGTCGAAAAAAACAAAATTTCAGCAAAAGAAATTTCTTGTCTGTGTGTCTGTTTCTGTGGTTTTGTTTGTGGACACGATAACTTTAGAGAGACTCAATATATGAACTTGAAATTTTGCTAACGTATAAATCTCAACTATCCAAAGCGACCTATTGTTTTTGGGGTAAGTAGAGTATCGGAAAGGGGACGAAATTGGGGGGTAACTACCCTTTTCGCAAATTTTTATCTTTTTATTTTTTTTTCGTTTTAGTATGTGATTAGTAGTATAACTGCGAGTATTATTCGTTCTTATTAATTTTTGGTGCACCAAATTGTTTAGAAGATATTAGCAAAAAAGCGCCACTTAAAGAAAACGGTTTTTCTTAAATAACTCCGAATATATTTAATATATTCAAAAAATGTAAATACTATCCGATAGGAAATAAAATTTCTCACAAAAAGTGTTTTAGAAGATGTATCCAAAATTTTAACATTTTCGAAATATTTCCAAAAAACGTATTTTGGACCCTGTTTGTACGATTTCTTTTAAATTTTGGTATTATATAGAAAATGAAATTTCTGATCGGAAAGCACCCTTGTAATTTTTTTGTTAAGTTAATAATTTTCGAGTTATTTAAAAAAACGATTTTAAAAATTTATGTATTTTTGCTATCACGAGGACCGTTTGTCTTAGAAAAAATTTGAAGAGAAAAAAAGTGCTCAAAACCTTATTACTAATCATATAGTATAAGAGATAAAAACGTAAATGTCATTTAGACAATTGGATGTGGAAGTATTGATTCAATTTGCAGCGGTTTTTTATTGGTTTGGACAATAAAGTCGTATACTATGTTTATTTTTTAAACTGCTTATCTGATTTGCACATTCCCGAGATTTCATCCGATTTTAACCAGCGCCCAATTTGATGCAAATCTGAATCTGTCTTTTGCTTTTTTGCGTCAGAAATTCTGCAAACCTAATAAGACGAACAAGAATCAAGAAACTTTCAAGGACCTCCCGGTAAGTTAACGAACACGTTTCACTAGCGACGCTTTTTAATTACCCGCCTTTGATAATTTATCATTGGGGCCGCAGGGCTTATTACGCCGATCTTTTTAAGATTTCATCCCTCCACTAGCGAAACTTTCCACGTTGCAGCCAGTCCGTAGCAGGTGCGTGTCTCGCTGCCTTTGAGGGCATTAAGGGATTTTTCCATCTCATTATAATAGCATTACGAAAGAAAACAGAAAGGCATTAACTTCGTTTGCATTCCTCTTTGTTTGTCCTCCGGCGAAGAGAGCGGAATTATTTTTTTCCGGCCGTGACATTTTCCCCGAGAATCATCTCTTTGAGTGACTTGGGAACACGTAACTCCCCAAACAGATGGATGTATCGGGGACCTGCGACAAATTGTGCAATGAGGGGGATAAGACGAGGTTGCCAACCTCAGAAGTGGGGTATAATTCGTCCTTGACTGACAGTCAAGGGTGGAGGAAATTCTGGGTATAAAACGGGACCTCGCCGTTAATGCTCGGGTATAGCTTTGAGAAGTGTATAATTGTTTCGGGACGTAGCAGAAGCAATTAATATAATGTAGGTACGAATTGCTAGAGGACAACCTTATTTAACACAGTGCGTGATTTGATGGAGCGCGTAAACTGCTGGCTTTTGATTCTTCTGTTTTAATCTCTTATCCAGTTATAGACGGATTCACTTTAATTAATTGAAAAGTCTTATGCTTCACTAGTCGGTAAGTCCATAATGCATTTTCATTTGCAGTCAGAGGGATAGATAACAGAATTATGAGAGTGTGCTAACGCAATACATTTATAATTCCATTTCATTCTTTTCTTGAGAGCTAAACTGTTTATAATAATCTATTTTAAATATGTAAAACATTGTAATTTGTTAAAATGCATGTCTATCTATGCTGTCTGCACCGCCACCAACTACAGAGAGATCTGTTTCGCTGTTGTTATAGCTCGTCAGTGTAGTTTAGATCTAATGCAGCCAGTATGGCTAAATTTAAAGGAGATACATAGACGAGCAAGCATATCACTTTTTTGAAACTACAGCAGCGTCCTACAACGAATGTAATCCAAAATGTTAGGCTCGACAATGTTGGTACACATATTAATTTCTAACTAGATTTAATGAATTTTTAGCCCAGTCCAGTGTTGCCTTATCTCTATTTCTACTATTTGTTGTGACATAAATTACATCAATAGTTTTCACACTTACCTTTTTTGCTTCACATATTATAAATCACTCCAAAACATAGTAAGACCGGTCAACAAAATTATATTTTTTTCAGTAAGAACCTACTGCAGTTACAAAATAGCAAAATTATACATATGTACACCCACTATACCTACTAATATGCTGAAACATCAAAACAATAATGCAGCCTAATAATACTCATTTATTATTGAGGACAATTACACGCAACATGCAATTATTGTTTAGTTGGTACGGTAAGTGACTACGTGTTATGACGAATAGATTGCATAGAACACAATTTATCAAACTAACTACCAATTAATCAACAAATGTATTTCAATTACTTTTGATGTAGAAGATATGATATATACTTATATCTAACATCTGGCGGTCAAAAATAAAAGCAATCGGGCCCCAACGGCAAATACGTTCAGTATTTAGCTACCTTGTGGGAACTTAAAATTTAATAACAAAATTAGGTAGTAAAGAAGAGAAACTGCTTTGGTCTCTGTATCGTATAATCTGTGTTTAAAATAACTTAGTATTATGTATTATTCCTCTGTAAAATAACACATTCATTTAATTTCTATTCTGATTCTTTATTTGACCTACCATAAAATGTTACGTAGCCCGACGAATATAATGAAGGATACCAATAGTTTTTGGATTCTTCTTTCACTGCTCTCTTGTATGCTCTGAATTGATATAGCAGCAGTTCTTTAAGGAAAACTACTTTATCTTACTGTAAAACTTTGAAGGCTGGATTTGTTGTTGCGACTGAAGCATCTAATCAATAATTAATGTAATTTCTTGTTTAAATGGTAGGTATCTTACCCGCGTTTATTTTCCATAATCAGAACATGCAAATACACAAACTGTACCCAAAATAACAATAAATTACGATGATAATAATATATTTAAATGTTGATCACGCCGTTCAAATTCGACAAATTCAATTTATCAGAATTTTAGTTGATACCCCTGTCAAAATGTTGCGAAAAATTTTGGGGTTGTGTCTAAGACAGATTTGCTGATTACATTTTTTTCCTATACAGGGTCCGCCACCTAAATCTCCCCAGGCTCGTATTTTCTTTATTACAACCTAATTGTCAAATTGTAGGTCTTTTTAAACTCTTTAAACAAGCATACTAGACCTCTAAAAAAATTTTGCAGATTATCATATTTTGCAAATAAAGTTAATTTTTGTAAATATTTTTTAATCTTAACCTTACCTTGTATAATAAATATTACTTCATAGTTGAATGCCGACTTTTGTCTTCTTCAATTTGTATCATTACCATGTATGCGTAATTTATACTCCTTCTTACTGGCATACTAGAAAAACTAGTCGCCGGCGTGATCTGTTAATAGGGTTGATAAAAATTGTTTAAGTGTTAGTTTAGTAGCTTATTACGGTGCAAATTATGGGTACGTACCCATCGCTGCATACAAATCCCCAAAATTTAAAGTAACTTTTGAGTAAATCATGTACAAAGTTTATGCTAAAGAGAGAGAGAGAGAGAGAGAGAGAGAGAGAGAGGCTAGAAAACAAAACCCCGCGATGACGCTAGTACATGATGTAGAAAATGAAATAAAATTCGGCATCCAACTATGAAGCAATATTTATTATACGGGGTAAGGTTAAAAAATATTTGCAAAAATTAACTTTATTTGCAAAATATCATAGGTAATACAATCTGCAAAAACAATTTTGGACACTCACCAAGCTATTTTTAAAGAGTTCAAAAAGACCTACAATTTGATATTTAACTTAAGGTTGTACCTAATAAAATAAAGAAAATACGAGCCTGGGGAGTTTTAGATGACGGAGCCTGCCTAATAAAGGATTTGTTAGTAAAAAATTAAACAGACACTATGACAAAGCCACCTAGCTGCCTTTAGGAACTAGTTCCCATTAATCTTTACGAATTACGACGCAGCTTAGTATAGTTGATAAGTACAGTGGCAACCAAAAAGATTCAGTACACCGTTTTCCCTAGATTGATTAGGGATTACATAAATCTGACAGCTTTGTCAGTTTTGACTCTTTAGTTATTATTATTTGACGATTCACAATGTGTAACCTTTTTTCCCGGCTTCGCTGGTCAAGTATCCAGGTCCAGCTGCCCTAAGCTGGAAGGGTCACTAATAAAAAACTAACCTCTTTTCTAAAAGTAGCATGAAACTTCAAAAAGGATCATTTAAACAATGGAAAAATAAAAAATAACTGTTACTTGATTTTTGTGGCGCACTGTACGATATCTGCATAGCCGATTAATTGATTAGAAAAGCTATAAAAAAATAAAATGGGAGGTAGTGTAAGATCCTTTCCGGTGCCATCCGAAGTTTTTTATTTGAAGAGCAGTTAATAATTATTCAAAAATTGCCAATACTAATTTTATTTTCTAACGGGGAATCAGCTGTTTTAATTCTTTATTGCAGAATAGAAATTATATATATGTGGTTCTAATTTATGGTGAGTGCAGTTAGGAAGGCTATTTTCAAAATAAAAGAGCTATTTTTAAGCAGCAGACTCAAAACACTCTGTGAGTTGTAGCACGTGTCATTGTAGATCCCTGTATTTTAATTCATTAGTTAATGATGGAGGCATATATTTCTTATTCATAATTACAACGAATTTTAAATTTACGAATATAATATAATTTACGCTAATCTTTATTACTCGAAGATTATAAAAGACATATTCATTTTGTAGCACAGTTAACAGTTGAACGGAACTCAAAGTGTGCACTCAAAAGGTGATAAAAGAGAGATTATGTTTGGAACAGAACGGCTGTCGGTTTGAATACATAGAACGAATTAATTCATTACTTTTTTTAGTTTTTGTTAGTGCGTATAATAACTGACATGAGTCCAAATACGAACCTACGGCAATTGTTCTGCACTTTCAAAAATTTATATTTATCAATCGCATCTAAGTAAACAAGGAAAGTACTATGTGAAACAATAAAAAATAAGTTGAGAATAACATAAGGAAGTGCAATTAATTTCCTGAAACCTTTATTAATGTTGTCTAAGTCTTCATTTATTTGTAAACAGGCATTATCATTATGTAGGGAGTAAGTGAAGACTGGTCCTGGAATTGTTCCCTGGGGCACTCCTAGCATTTCATCATCCAACAACCCCTTGCCATAACGTGGGAAATATTTTACAGAAGCTGTACTACACCAACTTACTAGAAAGTAGCAAACGATTCATGCACGAAAAACCTTAGAAAAATCCAAAAATATCTAAATTAATTAGGTTAATTAGGGCAAAAACCCAACTGATCCAGAAGAATCTTTTACTACACAGCCATAATCATACGTAATCGAGCCGGTATTGTTCAAGCYGCGTACAATCAGGTTAATTGATACCAGAGTACCAACTTCAGTATTCAATTACTTTTATAATCAATTCCATAGCAAAATTGCCATAAATGGATTACACAGCATAACATGTTTCATAACATCGTTAAGTATAATTTAGCAATCCCCGATATTGGCCATAAACTCATGTCATCGTAACATTACCCCGTTGCCGATCTGGTGTTACTGCATGTATGCGGTTGGACGAGCTGAATCATTTATTTGGTGATTTACGGGTTTATTTGGGGTGCTTCTCGGCACGATGCACTCGAGAGCTCTCCCAGAACAGCGGGCTGGTTTTACGGGAAAAGTTTTTAGTAGTCGTTCAACCTTAAGTAAAAGAACTACTCGAGTACATCCCTGATGTATCACGGTCCAACTTTTTGCCATTTTGTAACCCAATGCGTCGCGGGAGGCCGTAAAAGTTCCGTTGGTACGTTTTTAGGAAAAACTGCAGAGTCGACAATTGAAATTGTGATATGTACAGTCGTGTTTATTATATAGTTAAAGTTTTTTAAACTTCCAAATATTTTGTTCTTCATTTATTCTACAGACAATCAATCTATAGAGTGTCGATATAATCGATTTTTACAAGCTGTAAGGACTAAGGAATAGGAACTAGACAGAAATATTACTTTATTTTAGTTTGATTGTTCATTTGTTCATAACTTCTACAAAAGGACATGGACCACGTCACAATAATATACATATATACTACTGATTAAGTGGAATTATGTAAGAACGTAGGCTTTCGCGGCCAAAGTTAGACTGAAATCCTAGTCTTTTGGGGTTAGACCGCGTCTGATTTAGGAATAAGGTCGAGGTTTCGCCCGCACTTGTAAGGGGCATCATCAGGACAGGAATAAGTTGTACGGGATATGGTGCAAAACGCTACATTAAAACAGGTCTCTTCACCCACTCAGCAGTAGCTGAACATCAACATGAAACGGGGCACAATATTTTGTTTGACAATGTGTCAGTCCCTTTTTCACAACCCGAAAATTCCGAGAAGCCATAGAAATTTATAAATATCCCAATAATCTAAGCCGCAGAGACGGTTTTCATCTCTCCGCCATTTGGTACCCAATCACGCGACGACTATCCCACCTTCACAATCTCCCACCCATGCCGTCCAAGCATCCCCACCCCCCTCGTAGCGCCAGGTAAAACAATATCTGTTGTTTACATACTCTTTCTTCGTTGGAATTTGGTTCATTTCGGACGTGTTTCTCGCGTCAGGTTTGCACCATATTCTATACACCTTATTCCTGTCCTGATGATGCCCCTTATAAGTGCGGTCTAACCCCAAAAGACTAAGATTTCAAAGTGGAATTACTTACAACCCCTGATTTTGTCGACAATATACGTTTATTATTGTTAACTAAGATTCGCTTATTAGAATAATAATAATAATAATAATAAAATAGCTATTTATTTCAGTACATGCACAACAGAGGCGTGAAAGAGGTCAAACATTACAACCATGTATGATTCGAACAATACATACAAATGACACATTAAAATAATCCTCTAAAGAATAGAAGCAAAACTTGTGCAGATTACTTTTTAGACATTTTTGAAATTGAATTGCTGGTAGATTACGAATCTTATATGGAATTATGTTGTAAATCCTGGCTGCTTGGTGTACTGCATTTCTTTGGATTCTGGATGTCGTTGCTTGAAGTACCTTAAGGTAGCCATCCTTCAAGCCCCGCGTCCAGTAGAAGTGATCGTGTTCGTGTTTACCTACTAGATTCATCCTAGCAAAAACCGCGCATTCAAACACATAGATAGCGTATACGGTAAGTATTTTATAATTTTTGAATATTTCTCTGCAGGACTCAGTCTGTTTTAAGTTGAAGACGCTACGTAGGCATCGTTTCTGCAGTTCAGCCTTCCACACATCCTCCCCAGAACAGGATGCCATAACGTAAACGGGAATGTACGTAAGCGAATTAGGCGCTTAGTCCAGCCTAGATGCTGATCTCCAATGCCACAATGAGATATTCTATATGCAGTTTCCGGGTAGAGAGACTGTCAAGAATTATACCCAGGAAAATAGTGCTTTGTGTTGAGATATGTCTACGGCCAGTTGTTTGGTTTTAGTCACTGATAATTGCATCAAATTTTTTTTATTAAGGTTGAGTATTAAGTTGTCGGATTCATACCACTTATGTAATTCGTTCAAATTATCTCTAATTACTTCCACATCCAGCGGATGGGAAGTATTGTATCGCGAAAAAAAATTTTATTTGGTCATTCGCTTTAAAATGGTCGGAAACGCAAAAAAAAACAAAATTTGAACAAAAACAAATTTCTTGTCTGTGGGTCTGTGGTTTTGTTTGTGGACACGATAACTTTCGAAAGACTTGATATATGAACTTGAAATTTGGCAAACGTATAAATCCCAACTACCCAAAGCGACCTATTGTTTGTGGGGTAAGTAGAGTATCGGGAAGGGGGCGAAATTGGGGGGTAACTGCCCTTTTTGCAATTATTGTTATGTTTTTTCGTTTTAGTATGTGATTAGTAGTATAACTGCGAGTATTATCCGTTCTTATAAATTTTCGGAGCAGCAAACTGTTTAGAAGATATTAGCAAAAAAGTGTCACGGTTTTTCCTAAATATCTCCGAATATATTTAATATATTCAAAAAATGAAAATACCATCAGATACGAAATAAAATTTCTCACAAAGAGTGTCTTAGAAAGTTTATCGAAAATTTTGACATTTTCGAAATATTTCCAAAAAATCTATTTTGGACCCTGCACGTACAATTTTTTAAATTTTGGTATTATATAGAAAATCAAATTTCTGATCAGAAAGCGCTCTTATAATTAGTTAATAATTTTCGAGTTATTTGGAAAAAACCGATTTTAAAAATTTATGTATTTTTGCTAATATCATGAGGACTGTTTGTCTTAGAAAAATGTGTAGAGAGAAAAATGCTCAAAACCTGATTACTAATCGTATAGTACAAAAATAAAAACGTAAATGTCATTTTGACAATTGGATGTGGAAGTATTGATTGAATTTGCAGCGGTTTTTTTTTACTTGAAGTTCATGTTTTCCTGGTGCCGTGATAATTACGCTCGTGTCATCTGCAAACTGCAATGAAATCACCCACAGTATTTGGTAGATCATTGGTGTACAGCAAAAACAGAAGCGGGTCAAGTATTGAACCTTGAGGTACCCCTCTAAGTACGACCTTAGCATCCGATGTGATAATTGCACCATTGCCTCCCCTTGCCACCACCTGCTGCTTACAGTTTGTTAAATATGATTCCATAAGTTTCAATGCAACGCCTTTAAATCCCATCGGTTTCATCTTAGAAAGAAGGATTTTAAGGTCTACTTTGTGAAAAGCCTTCGACAAATCTAGAAACATTCCCAGTACTGTGTGTTAGTAGTTCATAGCATCCAGTATCCTGGACAGAAGCTGGTAAATCGTAGTTGTAGAACGGCCTTTCCATATCCACTTTGACTGTTACTTAATAGATTATTATTGGCTTCCATAAATCGATTTAGTCTGGTAAATAAAAGTTTTTCAAATATTTAGGAAAATATTGACAATAAAGCGATAGATCTATAGTTAGATATGTCTGCCTGATTGTGTTTCTTGTGTACAGGTTTTATCGTAGTAATCTTCATGTTGGTTGGAAATATTCTCATATAAGGCTCATATATGACACTAGCAAGTGCTTTAACCACCCACAGCTGATGTATCATGTAGTTGTTTTATAAAGTTTAAAATTTCTGTTTGAACGGTAGGATGCAAGAAACAGGTATGATTGCAGGTCCTTATTGTTTTATTATTGTAGAATTCATACTGATTTTTCCAATATGTTTCCCTATCACTTTCAAATCGAATCTGTTGTCCTTTTCATCATTTTCCATGTCGCTTTTGATTTATTTTTTTAATGAATGATATTTTCTGAGCTGTGTACATATTTGTTTTTTATCTTTTCCCTGACATACTCGCAAATTTTTTTTGTATGAAATACAATCAACTTTACCTTTTAATGTATCGTGGTATAGATGTCGTTTTATATTGCATATGGTTCTTGTGTAATCCAGCACCTATTTTTACGTGGAGTCCTTCTCTACATGGGACATATTTCATCCACAACATTAATTATTATTTTCTCGAATTTGTCCCAACACTTGTTTACCTCATTAAAGTATCAAGCAACGATCTATGAGACTCATTATACGAACAGCCGATTACCGCTCACAATGGTTTACAAGTATTACCCGAAGCTGTCGTAAATAACAGACGGGTTCGGCACGTTCCACTGTTTGCAGCGGAGTGGACCGTATCCAAAAATTGTGTTTAGGCTTTTTTAGAATTTTTTTTCCGTACACATAAATCAATGAGCATGATTTGGTATTATTATTTGAACTACAAATATTTATCATCTAATAGCTTGTGTGACTAAGTGGTATTCTTTCCTAATTTAATAAGTCGTATCTATTTTTATAACCGTGAATGGCAAACATTCCAATTTCAATGTGGCAGCCCATACTTTCTACTTTTTGACCGCGGTGTGCCATCGTCCTCTGCTAAGTTTCTTCACAGGTTAAAATTTTCTTTTAATCCGAAGGATCATAAACGTAGTTTCTGACCTGTATATTTTTTTGGAAATAAGAAGAAATCAGAACTATTCTACTCCTACTATAAACGGTATTGAAAGCATATGTGTTTACTTATATTTTAATGTTTTACAGCATATAAGCGTACCAAGTGCAATATTTTTTACTTATTCAGTCATACCTACATATATGCTTACATTTAGCCACTTATTTCGTAGGGCAACTGGTCAAACAGATTATTGCTGATTTTAAACCGTAGGGCAACTGAGTACCTCCGAAACAATTAAATATGTTCATCTTATCACTAGGATCTGTCGCGGCATATACCTGAGTGCTATGATATGGGAGCAGTTGAAACAAAGAATTCGACGAAGGAACACCGGTGGAAAATTTAGCAATGAAATGCTGCTAAAAATTAGACACGAAGCTGAAATAACAAGTGTCGATGCATGGAGAAATTCAGTGCGGCATGTACTGGACATTGAAAATCGTTACAGAGCGAATCATGTACCTACAAGAATTAATAATAGAAGTTAATCGTGATTTTAGGAGTGAAAGTGATAGTGAGTTTTTTTTTAGTTTGTAACTCTTATAATGTGCTTATCAACAAGCTGTAATGAACATAATCGATACCGTGTATAAATTTTATTGTGCCCTATTGTAAATTTTTTCTAACAAATATAAATAATTTTCTACTTACTAATTTTTATTTTTTTATATTAAATTTGTATAAATTCGTTATGACATGCAAAGGGTTTTATTTTATACATCGGAAAATTTTAAACCCAATAAAGTATCACATAAAAATAGATCGCGCGTCACGCCAGTTAGCATCAGGTATGCAATTTGTTATAAAAGCTTCTATGTTTTATTGATTGCTAAATTATCACAACTAACAAATTTGAAAAATTTATAGTGGAAAAGTTAAAATTTTAGCCAACAAAATTTTTTGAATACGGCCCATTTAGGAACTTTAAAGCGTGCCACTAATCCCAATAGTTTACGACGGCCGACCATCAAGCTGTAAAACCCTCTGCATAAGTCAGTCGCATATATTGTTGCTTGATACTATACACGTAATGCATTAGTTCCAGTCCGTTTCGGCGATTTTTTTTAATTTAAAAGCTTCAAACGATTGTCAGAGTACTATCTTATCATTTCTGTGTCAAGGGACATTTCATTCTGCAACTTAGTAGACCTACCGATAGTAATAAACTGTCTCCTGTGATCAGATAATGCTGAAGATATAATAATATATAAATAATATAATAATATAAAATATATAAATACTATATGTAGTTACCTTTTGTCAAAGGAGTTAGACTAATGTAAGCAAGATATTGCTTGCCAATTATGTACACCTGAAGGGTGGTAAGTTTTGCGTATATAAAAACTTAATTTCAATTAGAAGGAGGCAGCGCAATTCTGACACAACGTCAATGAATAATTAGCCAACTCCAGTAAAATTCCTCGCATCCCTGATACATAATTACGATTTTTTAATTAAAAGGAATGGCGGGGGCATTTTTCATTACCGACGTAATCCCTGGCATATTTCACAGCCCTTTACGTTCGGCGTACCTTTTGTTTAGGCGTCCCGGGGTGGCTTTTGTTGTCCTGTCGCGATCCTCTTTTGTTGGTGCGATGCGCAGATGTAAAGACAACCTGTAACTATGGGCCGATGCTCCTGAACAACTGCTTCAGCGCGCCATTCAGCAGGACGAGACAATATTTTTGCAGTAATGGAGAAATGGAAGTTAACGCTTGTCTCATGAGTTTCGCTAATTAATTACACTAACTTGTTTGCTGGTTGCAGTTTCTACTAGTGCTGTCAGGATTTGGAATGTTTTGTATTCGATATTCGAATATGGAGCAAACCGAATATATTCGCTTATTTGATACGAATAAATAAACATTTGTATTCGTTTTATTCGAAGACGAATAAGCAAATTTTCGAGCGAAAGCAAATGCTGTGCAGACAACCTGTGCAAACTTCAATCTCCAAACTACATATATATAAATATTTTTTTCTTTATTATTTATTCAAAAACACATGTGAGGTTCGTAAACGAATAAAATGTAAGACCGAATAAAGTTATTCGATGCTTTTCGAATGTCCGAATAAAATTATTATGAACATTTCGTTTTCGGTCGTTTATTTGTTTCGGAATAAAACGAGTACTAATATTAGTTTATTCGATTTTGAGTAAAACCAATACCAATATTGGATACGTATATTCGTATCAAATATTATTCGGGGCAATTTTGAACGAATATTCGCTTAACCGTATTCGAAACCAATAGGTAGCATAAGTTTCTACACTATAGTTTCTTAGGGATATATGCACATACTAATTCACAGTAATTACGATCACTTCTAAACATACAGTAGATCAGAAACCACAAAATTCGTTGTATTAGCTGATAGAAAAACTTAAAGATAGTTTTTGTTTATTTCACTTTGTATTTGATTCATTATAAATCAATTCCTATATTCTGATTTTCAATTTACTGTAATTGAAAAATAAAATTATAAAACTACTGGTTAGGTTGACACCTAGTTGCGGAAAGAATTTTCATAAATTTAAAATATATAAGAATAATAAAAATATCACCACGCTAATAACATAAAATAAAGAACAATACTTAGGGGTAATAATAACTTACTACCCTTCATGGGAATTTAAATTTAATAACTTGTTTAAGAATTTTAAAGCGGGTAGGTCCGGCGTAGGGTTAAAAACGTGCTAACGTACAATGACGTTTTCCTGACAATACCCTAGATAATTCTTTCATTTGTAAAATTTGACATTGTGATAATATACACGTTAGACAAACTCAAAGAATTTGAAAAAGTGACTATGTGAACACAAACTACATATCAGAAACTGACAAAATAGGTATTGCTAAACGCTGTTTTGAATTTAGACATCGTTTCACAAATATTGATATCCTTAAAGCTAGTAAACATAATAACTTAAATATTTTAGAAGCCATAAAAATAAAGAAAACTAAGAATAAGCTGTTGAAATGAGATCTAACCCTTTCAAAAAATTATAAATATTGGAACTAGATAAATAACTCTGTCATCGTGTATTTATCTGTATGCGATTTTATGTATAACGCGTTTTTGCTGTATACTATCTTCTTCTTTTGTACGATAAGAAACACATTAAACTCACCATTTATATCGCTAAAGACGACCTGTATACATAGGAATAAATTATACACTATTTACGTGAAGTTGGTGTTTTATTTACAACAACAACGGTTAAAAATGCATGTCTATGCTATGCTGTCTCACCGCAACCAACTACAGATAGATCTATTTCGCTGTCATTACAGCTAATCAGTGTAGTATAGGTCTAATGCAGACAGCATGAGATAAAACTGGTTTTGTCTATACATATACCACAGGATTCGCATTTAAAATAGTACACATTAAGGCAGCTAGGTGACTCTGTCGTAGTTCAATTCATTGCTGGCAGATGGCACTGCCGTCTAATTTTCTACTAACGAGAAGGGTTTTGCACCATATAGGCATTCAATTAATTTCTTATATAAGTACTCATTTGTATATAGAATAAATTACTGAGAGTTCAAATCATTCCTATTTAGTAGCAGTAGGATCATAAACGAGTGTTTTATTATTACAATTTAATAATAATTTAATAATTCCACAATCAAGGCGAGCAATCTCATACATAACAAAAGGCAGCTTCAAGACAGGAATACGAACTTTCAATTTTGTAAATTGTTTGTAATAGCTGCAATTGCGATGGGACTGACTAAAGGATGGCAACCCTCTTTTTGTTGTTGGTCAATTTGCCTTCTTTTCAATGGCACTTTTTGTTCTATAATCTTACGACAGTGGATTTTAAAAAATAAACAATTAGTAACAAATTATTTAATTAAAGCTAAACGTGCCCATAGTAACTGAAGCAACCCAGCCGTTTCAAACAACGTTTCTGACATGACCACACGGCACTCTGCGCTTATTTTTACTTGGAACACTTGAAGAGATTCAGATAGAGTTCAAAATTTTAAGCTAAATCTTGTCGACAGAAAAGTCAGTTTTCATGGAAATTTATTTCTTCTTCCAGTGCTTGAATGATTAAGAGCTCAATGAGGTCTTCTAGCAACTGCAAATCACCAGTCAAATTGACTTAAAAAAGTGACCAAATAATCGCGTGCATGTGTTAGTTGGAACGACCTGTATAAGCTAGTACGTAGTGACACTTCTCAATGTGACTAAAAAGGCTTTCGGCGCATTTAAATATTTTAAAGGAAAAAGGAAACCGTCAAAATATAAAAGGCTTGCTTGGAAATAAGCACAGAGAGCAGCGACGCTTTCTGCAGCCGTACAATTTCCATAGACGAAAACCGCATGCAAGCCGGCTTTTATTAACGTTATAAAAGTAACAATTACGTTTTGTTAAGTCGCAATATGATTTTAATTAAACTGGCGTAGCGCCATTGTTGGCGTTCCGCTAACGGGCCCGCCGAAATAAAATGTCACAATCCCCCGGTTTAGAGATCTCGTTCAAGTAATAACTACGTTCGAGCACTAGCGGCCCGTAATGAGTGTTCCGGGGCCAAAGGGGAAATAAAATACAAGCCCACGTTTTATATATAAAATACGTGCGCCCCATGCTAAGATTTAAAACGCGAACGAAACACTAACGGTATCACTACCTCTCGCTACATTTCATTTTAATACGGGACGGCGGCGGAATTTCAACTAGCAGGTGTACTAAATAATTATGAGCGCCCATGCAGGCTTGCAGGTTTACGGTCAGCCTGAAAACAAAGGTGCTTTCTGTAAATTGACAGTGACAACTGAAGATTGTCGGTATAAAGTTATCGTTTTCGGGAACACAAACAAAAAATATCAATCTGACCTGTAATATTTGACAAGGCTAGAACTTTTAAMGTGTCGGWTACTAAGGGCAAACAAATCTTTAATAMGCCTGATGTATTCGCATACTTAGTAAATAATGTCTCGCTTCAACTTAGGTATTCACATGTCATCGTCAATTCTACCGACAAGTGTTTTGTACACCTCCGAAGCAGCCAAMAMGTGMCAAGTATCGTTTGACTTCGTTAGGTACTGTGATGAGAAAAACTGTTTTCGAGTTTGGACTGAAAAAGAAAACTAAGTTGTGCTAAGTGAAAATGATTTTGATCGTGAAGACATAGGTATATAGCGGGAAAAATGTGCAGCTGCCAGTCAAGGATGATATCCAAAAGAAGCATATCATGTAAATGAAGAGATTTCTAACGAGGAATATCTTACCAACAATAAGAAATCAAAGAGAAAGCGTCACGTTATGTTTATGTAGTTGAGTGTAGCATTCCTAATTCCTTCAAATCAGCCATTTCAGCATATGTAGCAGAAACTTTGAAGCCAGCCATGGCATCACTAAAAGAAAATAAATGTTAAAACTACTATTGAACACTTTAAAGCTAGGTTAGTTGGAAGATATGTGACACAGAAATACTTTGTAGATTATGACGAAACCTTTAGTCCTGTAAGTAAGAATTTAGATGGCAATGTCATCTGTCAGCATTACACTGACATGATGACAAAGCCACCTAGCTGCTGAAAAATTATTGATTGCATAGTTTGATGTAAAGACAGCTTTCTGGATTTTCTAGCATCTTAAAGGTTACGATGAACAAGCAGGCCGGATGTATAAATTCAAGAAGAATTTATATCGTTGAAAGTACACAGCCAATTGCAGAACTAGAATTTTAGACACCTAAAGTGCTGCTGATTATGCAAATTATATTGAAACTCAGTGTTGTAGAAAAGTAATAATATTTTGGAGCCGCAATGAACTACTCAAGTCAGAAG
This sequence comes from Rhyzopertha dominica, assembly GCA_025024175.1. Taxonomy (NCBI): domain Eukaryota; kingdom Metazoa; phylum Arthropoda; class Insecta; order Coleoptera; family Bostrichidae; genus Rhyzopertha; species Rhyzopertha dominica. The sequence goes on along the minus strand of QCXZ01000138.1, from coordinate 43,083,700 downwards.
TAACAAGTGTAGTAGAATCAATGACTGGCGCTGAATACGTAGCAGTAAGTGAAGGAAAAGGAAGTAATTTGGTTGAATCGGCTACTATCGAAAATTACTCACTTTAATGAAGCACCTGTTATTGCGAAACCACTGATATCAAGTTTGTTTTACACCTTGAATGATATGTTTTATTTATTATTTTAAATAAAATGAATAGTCGTTATTGGAATGATTTGAATTGAATTAAATACTTGTCAATTTCCTGGAACTTTTAATTAAACTATGTATTTTTAAAGAAAAGTACAATCTACTAAAGTATTTTTTATTTTGTGTCTGCTGCCAAGCTGCAATATGCACATCGATAGTACTGAAGGTTGCAGATCAAAGTTAATTATCCTACAAAACACTACAGAATATGTTGAAAATACACACTCCCAATTAAAATAAAAAAGCAATAGTTATGTTCACTTTCCTGAGAGGCGGCAAATTGATTTAATCATTTATAGAAACCCTGTATAACTATCGAACTGTGGTTTGGAAGAATTAAACGGGTAGTTTAATTTGCTTATACAGGGTGGAGCGCGGCAAACGTATTGATTGAAAATTTTAATAACACTCAGTACAAATAAATGAGAACACTTTATTTACTTTTTCTATATTGTACAACACTGGAAATTTTGAGTTATATGGTTTTGATCAGCGTATCCGGCAAATGGCGCCCGTTAGAGTTCAAACACTGCTGAAGCCGTTTTGAGGAATTCTGGTGCACTCTTTCGAGCATTGCGGCCGGAATTTGGGCGATGTGGGTTCGAATATTGTCCTTTAGGGCTTCCAGCGTCCTGAGACGGTCATCATAAACAGGTGATTTCAGGTAGTCCCATAAGAAAAAATCACACGTGGTAAAATCCGGAGAACGTGCGGGGCGGTTGAGATCGCTTCTTAGCGAGATGAGACGCCCGGAAAGTCTTTCGGCCAAAAAGTTCATGCACGCCCTCGCTGTGTGGGCTGTGGCGCCATCTTGCTGGAACCACATATCCTCCAGCTCTATGTCTTCCAGTGCAGGCACGATAAAGTTCCGAATCATAGCCAGATATCGTGTTGAATTCACCGTAACGGCACGATTATTGTCCTCGAAAAAATAAGGGCCAATGATCCCTCTTCTTGAAATCGCGCACCATACCGTCACCCTCTCCGAGTGTGGAGGTCTTTGGCACAGTTCCCTGGCATTACTGTTGCTCCAGTAACGCATATTTTGCTCATTTACACATCCACTTAAGGGAAAATGTGCTTCATCAGAAAAAAAAATGTCAGCTTTTCGCGGCAAAGTGACAAGCATGTTTTCACAGGCGTGTTGTCTGGCTTGAAAATAATGAGGCTGCAGTTCCTGGACGACCACCATTTTGTAGGGGTGCAAATGAAGATGTTTATGGACTATTCGATGAAGGGAGCGTCTGGAAATGCCAAGAGCACCTGCTTGTCTCCGAAGAGAGCGCCTAGGAGATTGTTCCATGGCAGCTCGAACTCGTTCGATGTTTGCTGGAGTTGTAACGCTCCTCTGCGGCCCCCTTCTTATTGTCGACACATTTCCTGTCTCCCGGAATGCATTTGCCCAGGAAATAATACGATTGCGATCTGGAAGTTGACCGCGGGGGGAATGACGAATTTTAATCGCAAGGCACGTTGCACAGCGACGATCGAGCTGGATTGCGCAAAATAAGTTTCAACACAAAACGTGCGATGTTCTAGAGACCACAGCATGTTTACGACTGAAGCGTGAAGCTCACATCAAACAAACTTCCCATCCCCACCTATCAAACCACACCAGTTTCAACCGTCTGCGGCCGTTACAAAAGAGATGGCGCCCTTTTCAAGACAGTACGTCTGCCGCGCTCCACCCTGTACAACATTTAGTGACGACCGTGACAGCAGTTGAACTTTGGTGGTTTATATACAAGAACATACTGTTTTTAGAAGGATAGTGTAGGGAAGAGCTCTAACTCGTGTTGTCCTTTTGGTTCTTGGTTTATTTGGTTTTTTGCGAGTCAGTGGAACACATGCCCATTACAGTTTCTTCTCCCCCCCTCCCGTAAGCGTGTAATTGTCAACCTGCCCCCAGCCAAAAATTCTAGGCACGCCAGTGACACGAGTGGTGTGGCTGCTTTCTCAAATTTAACAATTAAAAAGGAGTCGCAGGATTCTTAGTTCGATATTCACAAAAACTTCAAATGAGCTAGAATGATTGCTTACAAATACAGAACCGGAACAGTGTAATATTAAAATGTGTTTGGAAACACTCAAAGAAAAATTCAAGCGTCTCGTCGAAGTAGACGAGAAGATTTATGAAGCACTTTGGGAGGAGGATGCCTGTGAAGAAATTTCATAGATGAAACGAACTCCAGGGATGAATAGGGAAATAATTTCAAGCTAACGAGGTTGCGTGCCGAAGAATTTTTAAGCCACAAGGAAGAACGCCGATCGACAGCGTCACAATTTAATTCTTCTACGAGCTGCATAACATCAGGTAGGCAAACATTTAAATTACCTGCTATTGAATTAAAAAAGTATGATGGCGATATACGCGGGTGGTTATCTTTTTTGGGGGCAATTTAAAAAAATCTACGATGACGCGGACATCGAAGTTGTTGATAAAATACAGTATTTAATACAAATACAATCCACTGCTAGTGGTAGTAGGGCCAGGTAACTGGTTGAGAACTATCCTGACGTGGGTGAAAATTATAAGAACATCGTTCAATCGTTAAAATTGCGGTTTGGTAGAGAAGATTTGCAAGTTGATGTAAGTATATACCCGTGAGCTGCTAACAGTTATAATTAAAATTAACATTAACCTTAGAAATCTGTTTTATATGACAAATTATAAATTCAGCTTCGCGCTTTAGGGCTCCGTTGCACAACGTGGTTGACGTGGTTAACCAGACCCCCTGGTTGACACGCGGTTAACCGCTTGAAAACAAACCATGCTTTGTGCAACAGGCCTAGGTGTTAGATCAGATAAATGTTCGGCTCTGTTTCCCCTCCTTGAAACATATTTGCCTTATAAGTTACTTACAGTTTAACAAAGGTCGAGTATTTTTCGAGAAAGCGATCCTCCACCGGAAATATGTTTAAATGGGTCGGTGGATTTCCTGATGGGTGAAGTAGAAAATGAACAAGAAATTTCTGTGTCGGCTGATGGTTTTGGTCTAAAACAGAAAAGGAGCCTTTAAAGGTGGAAGACAACAACGACAAATAACAAAGTTACCCGGTGAGAACGGACTGGTAAATTATAATGTTAACAAATGTGTATTTTGTGATAGAAATTGTGCCTGTGAAAACTGTTTTAAAGCGAAAAAGTTAACCTTAGATGAAAAAGACGCTGGTTAGGAACAAAACTGCTTGTTTTTCATGTTTAAAAATAAGACATCGATCTGTGAGATGTCGGAGAGGTTTAAGATGTATTTGTAATAAGAAAAGTAGCATTCATGTGTCCTGAATTACCAGCAAATAACACACAAAAAAAATAGTAAAACGCCGATATATTGCAATGGAAAGGCCGAACAAAAAAATGTGAATGAATCAGCTTTCCCAAATCAATCAAGCTGCTATGTTTTTCATGGTTTTATTAAAATGTACTGCTGAACAAGTGCAGCTTACTGTGAAAAGAACCGAAACTATCGGAACATCAGAACAGAAATACAACTGCTACAATGACAGGTTAAGAAATGGTGATTATGCTTGTAAATTTGAACATTACATCTGTATATAATGGACCATTGCTGATGGAATTGAAAGTTTTAGACAGTGGAAGTATCAATATAAATTCTTGTTGATTTATGTTTGTCAGTACTGTAGTAATTGTCTCCTGGCAATATTAACAAATGGTTTCAACGATTATGTCAGATTTTGCCAATCAAGTTCAATTAAGGTAGTTTTTACTTTACACTTCTGTTTTTGCTCCTGTACTTCTAGCTGATGCTTTTTACAAAATCTTTTATTTTTTCTTCTTCTTTCTCGTTAAATGCTCAAATCTTGAAATAACGTTTTGAAACACCTTACCTGCTATTTAGTGACAATATCACGAATTCCAAGAGTCCGCGTTCGTTCCTTAATGCAGCTCCTCCGCGTACCACACTTGAAACGGCTCTTCCTTGGAGTGCTTTTATAAAAAGCGTGTCGGACCCGCATTATGACGGCTGTCGAATATGAGCGCCGTTGCAAAGCCGTACGTGGCAGCAAGTCATCTTTATTCCGACGGTGTAGGCCCTTAAGTACGTCTAACCTGGAGAGAGTATAGTGCTCTTAAGCTCGAGCAGGAGAGCCACGACTGCTCTTCCCGACGTAAAGCCCCCATTGTATTTACCTACACTGCTTTGCACTTTGCATGAAATATAACGCACACCCATGCACACTCTCTCTCGCCAAATTCACTTAACAAGAACAATGTTTACTGTGGGATATGCGGCGTTATTGGAAAATTCAGAAGAGCGGTGACGTGGGGGGAGAGGGCGATCTCCGCGGTGATTTCGGCTACGTGCTTTGTTCGAAGGACTTTTGCTCTGGGGGATTTACCCGACTTGTATCGACAGCGCTTTCAGGTGTGAGGAACTAGACGAACGGGATGGGATTGGAGGAGAAACATTGTTCTTGGTTGAGTGAGATTTTCTCTCAAGTAACGATCCTTAACGGCACGCAGAACTACAGGGCAACCCCGTAGAAAAATAGAAGGCATTTCATTATAACCACACGAAGCTCTTATTCCTATTGTCATTCACGCATCCGCTCATACCGACTTCCTTCTGAAAACTATCGCTATTTGTGGCATTCTTGGTCTATGTACAAGTTTGATTTTGATACAGTTCGGATCTTTGAGTATAAAACTAACAGGAAGGAGTATATGATTTGTGAGACCAGAATGGAGCTTGCATATGGCCGATTACTCTTTCCGCTTTGACAGTGGCGCAGGACAGTATGTTTGAGACAATGAACAATTGTATATTTACTATACCTTAAATTAATGAGGATTTATCAAAATCAGTCAGAGTACAGCTATAAAAAAACGAAGTTAGTTATCTAGATGAGTACATTATATGGTGTTTTAGCGTAAAAAGCTAGGTCCGCAGGTAGACGCGTGCAAACTTATCGCGTGTGTCAATCAATTTGACTGCACCTATGCATACTACGCGATTTCTTCCTTCATAATCGTAAAAAACTGTTTAACTTTAGTACTAAAAACAATTAGGCATTCCAGCGAACAGTCAAACAAACTCCAATATGGGCGTTGTGGGCAAACATAGTTATAATGTCATTAGAACAAACAGCTTTATGATTGAAAAGTACCACGCTTTGTGTTTTTATATAAGATACTATTAATGTTTTTTTAACAAAAATGCCTGTTGCGTGCCTTGTGGTTGGCTGCAGAAGGCGAGGTCACAGAGATGACATAAAGTTTTATTCAGTTCTTGCTCTTTTAAAACACACATTTTGTCACGAACAAAAATTAATTATGGAGTGACGATATATCACTATCAAAAAGTGTTTKCCCACAGCCGCCATATTAGTTCGCGTGGTTTGGAATGCCTAMTTACATACGAAATGTTACTCCTGAATTTGTATGTATTGCTGTCAAGGAACAACCACATGACGCGCAACTAATCATATTTTTGTGAGTTGTACCCTTTAAACATAAAACTAGCATGTAAGCTAATGATAGTAGCAGCTACGAACAATCGAAATAATGGAGCATCAGCATGACCGTTTGCGTCCTTGTTTATAGGTGCCTAGAGCTGCACAACGCTACTTCCAGTCATTTGTATTCAAAGGTTCGGATCATTAACATAAGCCTGTTGAAAGTTGACAAGGTACTGATGACAGCAACATTGAGTATGTCTAAGAAGTATCTTTTTCTGCGACTGATTGGCGTCGTTACTTGAAATTGAATTTTAACCTTAAAAGTCAAGTTGGTTGTAAATCATCCACTGTAGCTGCTGGATATATTGAGAAGTCAATATATTGACCAAAAAGGAGGTTTCTAGATTCACAAGTATAGTCGCCAATCAGATGGATCACTGTGAAAAAGGTAAGGCTTGTAATCAACCAAAAGTTGTACCATCAGATTCGTTAATGTTCATTTGATTTGAGCTTGTGCTAATATCTGAGGTAGTTTGATGTCTTATCTACGAAACTTTGTTGGCCATTACTTAACAAATTTTATTACTTATGTACTATTAAGATTTTACTGTGCAGATCATTTAGTTGTACAATTTAAGATTATAATGCAAGTAAAGAATTAAAAATAATTCAAAATCCAGTTTTTTAAGATAGTATGTAACCCCCCCTCCCCCTAATATGTCCTGCAGCTTGAAGGATATTGATGTAGAGATAACAGCGACTTGTGAAACAGCTACTGCAGTATACGTAAAATTGTTAGCAGTTTATAAGCAGTCGTCTGGACGAAGACTTGCTAGATTGATGGAACAAACTGAAGTAGATATTGCTACAAATATTGCAAAACATGGCAAACTTTCAAAAATTAAACTATATACTAGAAAGGGTAGCGACTACAAAGTTACCTGACTTATTGTTTATGTGTTGTATTATGTCTACAATGCTAGTACCTAATTCTATTATTTTTTTGCTACTGAAAATTATAATTGCTATTTTTCCAAGGACACTATCCACTTCTGTTAAACCGGCAGATCCTGGCACGTTTTGTTACCATTATTTGCTATTCAAATTAATATTCCCGCGCGTTAGAGCGATCAGCTGGTCGCGCAGAAAGTAGTCCACTTGATTCGTTCGCACTGTGTGGCGAACAAAATAAGACTCCGTTTAAAAAAGATTTTTACCTTTTTGGAAGCAACTATTGTGAGTGGTTGTAAAAGTTTAGCAAGCTAGTAAAATAAATGCTTGATGTATACCGTAACATGCAATAATATACCATATTTTTTCACTGTTACTGATATTTTCAGTTTTTAGTCTGTGTCTGCATACAATGCTTTAACGAAGAGACCAGATGAACTGCAGGGTAAATTGAAAACTAAAACGGACAAATCAGCATAGATGCGTAAAGTACATGAAATGCACATGCTCTCTGACCGTAGCAATATTACATTTTAATTGTGTATTTTCTAAAGGGAACAGCTGTATAAAAATGGTAGTATGTGGTGCATCATAAAATACTCGATCAAGAATTCGTTGTCATTCATAAAAGGAAGATGCCTTTTTTAATAAAACCACGGAACCTACAACTTTGTTTAGCATAGCCAACATGAGAACAACGAGTTATTGTTTTACATGTATGTGGGATATTTTTTTCTAACAACATTGACAATACTATATAAAAAATATTGTGTTGTAATTAAAAAAATATAAATTACACCTCATATCTAATTTGACTTCCAACTGTTTTGTACACCTTTGAGAAATTTAATTCAATGTTAGAAGAAATGGAGTGCGGAAGAGTTCTTGTAATATAACAGTAGTCTTCACTTCATTATCAATATTTTTATTATATTAAGGTTGATACAAAAGTATCATGCAGGGCTTCAGTATCTTACCGCTTTAACTTCTCTGTAGTTCTCTGTAATTGACCTTACCTGACTTGACCTGACCTGATCTTCAATTTATGGTAACAGGTTATATCAATAAGGAATTTATAGTTGGCAACCACATGAGAGCAACCCAAGTTACTCATACAGATAAGTTGAAAAATTTATATCCGAACATAATATAATAATAACATTTTAGATTCAATAAGGTAACTGTTGTGTACCATACTCTAATTCGTAGCGCGTTTGCGCATAGTAGCTACCGCTAGTAATTCAAAGGTGCGCGTGTCATGTGGCAACACTATGCGCAAGTCGATGCGGTGCGACATAAACTGTACCGCGTGCTCATGTGTTTTCTATGGTGCTCATGCATATTTTTCATCTTTAAATGTACAGTTTAGTTAATAAATGCTTAAATATGCATGCTCCTTCGAATTAATTAGCACTTCACACCCAACAGTAAGAAATGGCTATTATTTTTGTCTAATACTGTACTATATGCCTCTGATGGGTCTGCTAACAAAAATTTGTGTATGATTTTAAATAAAAATCTTACCGCACTGTCTTCAGTTTGTAATATTTATTTCCTTTAGTTCCTGAATTAATGAAAGTGATTAAATGTTACAAATGAATCGGCATCTCTTTTTCTCATAATTAATCATTTTTCAACGAGTCCTTGCAGTAGTGGAAACGCTGATGTGTCCTTAGTATCATCCAAGAAGAAGGACCATCTCTACAGAGGAATTGCTCTTGCTTGTATGTTTTACTATCTTGCTATAATCAAAGCAGAAACGAGGAAACCTTACAACCAATGCGGACTATGTTAAAATGATTTGATGCCTAAAATCGACTAGCCCAGCTGCAAATCACGCTTCGGCTCTTTTTATTGCCAGAACTGAATGAGGCATGGATATTTCTCGCGAGCAGATGTTAGCAGCCGTTTGAACTAGCCGTCCGGGCACTCCACTTCCGAAAATGACGTTTATGGTCCTGCAGGATATATACGAGTACGGACCGTAGCCGGCGCGGAATCCTATATCTGGATTTTGCCATCCCTCCAGAAGGTTATATATGTTTTAGGAATTAGTATAACTGCCGTTGACCAAACTATTAAAGTAGAATTATGCCCCGGAATGTCCCGGAATCTAAAATTATTTGGTAGATAGCGGCCGTCTTCGCGACAAGTTTAAGAGCCCCGGAAATTCCTGCTAACGCGAAAATATTGCTGCAGGAAAGACTATGTGCAGTAGTCGTAATAGTTTGATAGAGCCTTTGAGAGAAAAACCTACCCTTGTCAACCAACAGCTTAAATAGGGTATCTTTCGATGATTTTTCTGTTAAAGCCCTCTTTTGCCCTAGTTATTTCTCAATTTGACTACTGTGCATTTACTGAAAGAAATTTAAAAAAACTCCTTATTCGACACATAATTTAAAATCATGCAATCAAACTTCATATGATATCATACGTCGCTACCTTGTTCTTGCTTCTTCAGAAAACAATAGATTGTATAGGTTTTCTTAGGAATTACAGGTTTTTTATTGCTGTAGTTGTTGCACATTATATCATTTCAACTTTTGTCTTTCTTGGGCAATAAAATCATCAGAGACTAAAATAACAGAATAATCTTGAAATTATATAAAAAAAACACAAATTGCAGCCGTTAAATTTATTTTCTCTCTCACAGTTAAAACCAGCGTAATTATTACATTTAAGAACAGAATCGAAATAATAAAAGATCCTTCCCTGGTTGAAAATGCCTTTCCTCAGAAGTCTTCCTTTTGTTGCAAAATGCCCAATAAGTAACATCAGCAATTAGACTCTGGCGATCCACACATGGTTAGACATCGTCTCCTTTCATTGCCTTCTTGACTTCACCAACAAATAACTCATCTTTCCATCCATCCATTCCATCTTCTCTTGTTCTTCATGAGATAGTTTACCTTATGAACTGTGTAGATTGCAGAAAAGTATACGTCGGTTAGTGAGTGACATAAAGCTTAGAAATAAAAGGTGTACTTTTACTCAGCACACAGTTGATGTCGAGCACTCTTTCGATTTTAATATTCCTTCAGTCTCACCGATAGAAACAAATCATAAACAAGTATTAAAGCCTTTCTGGTTCCTTGGTTCGTCAAGATGTATTTAATTTCATTTTAAGTACAGAAGAAGAATTTGTTATAGAAAGCAAAAAATACCTGTTGATCATCGCTAGCCAAGACGTTTCCAACGAGCTCGATCCGTTGAAACATTCTCGACCTGTGAGAATGACAGACATCAAGTCAGACGGGCAAAGTGCGGACGATAGCGCCTTTCCTTCATTAATGAAGTGGAAAATGTGATAAATACTATTGTGTTGTATATGCATTGCATGTATCAGGGGAATAACATTGTCAATGTTTGTTATATTCTGATTAACTGTCGCTTTTGTATTCATTTTTAAGTATCTTCTGGTWKTTACATTTTAGCTTTCCTTTCCTCGTATATGGTGGGGTTGACAGATTTTGTTTCTTTATTGAATTTCGATTATCTGCAGTTTGGTGGAAGGCTGAATATAGCTATTAACAGGTACGCAACTGGTCTATAGTGGTTTGCCATCCTTTTTTGGCTCTTTCCTTGTTTTCCAAACATTCATTAATTATCTTTTAAATCAGCAATCACGACATCTTTTCACCTCTTCCTCAACCTACCTCTCTTCTTGTTTCCTTCTGGCTCCATCCACACTATTTTCTTACAATTCTGTCAGCTGTACTTGATTACTGCATCTATTTTAATATAGTGGCCTTCATATACCTCTTCTCTTCGCTGCAATATACTACAACAGGAAGTATCACTACTCTGTAGATACGGAATTTACTATATCGTGATAAATGTTTTAATAAGATTATGTTGTTTTATGCACCCGTATGCACACTTCCTCTCAACACTTTCACTTCTATCTCCTTATCCTCTTTGCACTTACTGTTTGCGAAAGCTCCTGAGTATACAAGTTCTTTTTACTTCCTCAAATGTCATTTTACCTCATTGCATACACACTTCTAATTTCTTTCCCGCTTTGGTTGCGCCTACCCCATCCATTGGCTCTTTTCTTCACTTATTTTGAATTCCAGACTTTATGCTACTTCTTGGTACAACTAATGGTCATTTGTACAATCTTCCACACCCTATCAGCGCTTAAACAGACTTTCCCTCATCACCGAATACACTTGACTGAAGTCTATGCATGACCAATATTAATATATTAATATTATGCGCTAAAAACTGCATCTGTTGTTTCTCTACCTTATCTAAAGCTAGCTTGAGACTCCAATTTCTTTTCCAGTGGTAGTCCAATCTGGTTCTTATTAGTGCTTCCAAAATCTTGTACACTACGTCCAACAAAGACTCTCCTTTCTTAAATATCGGTATTATGATTGCTCTTTCCCATTTCTGGCATTTTTCTTCGTTCGAAATTATCAAAATTAGATCGTATCTCGGATATTATAGCCGCTGCTTTAAGTATTTTCCCGCATATTATCTTTGCGGTATACCAAAATTGTTGCGCTAACTACACCTTGCCCTTTCCTCTTCTCCCTATGAAGGTTTCAGATCTATTTCCTCTTAAACCTTTCTTGGCTAAGTTTAACCTGTTCTTCCTTCTTAGATCCTGTCTTTTGTCTGTATAGCGTCTTTGTTTTTGACCTTTGCTTCTTATACGCCTCTTTATCTTCGGTGCTTTCGGTTTATATCGGATTTACTAGCAGTGCGTTTCTTAAACATGTTTCCTGCACGCATCCCTATCCCACCATATTCCATTCAAAAGAAAGCAAGTGGAGTGCTTCCATTTAATGAAGGCAAGCAGAATGAAGGATGGTGGGACACGGAATGCGTGCAGGAAGTGAGAAAGCCCACGGTAGTGTAAAATCCATTCGTTCGCATGTTATCTTCGAATATCCCGAGTTTGTAACATATCCAGATGACATTGTCTCAACTTAGCTTGTTTAAGAAACGTGAGAGCGATGGGGCGAAATCCACTTTCGTTTATAAATATCTTTCAGTTTCAACCATGTGTCATGATTTTTACGAGACACTTCCGCAAGTTGTGTCAGACACTTACCATCGACTCTACCTTCTTTGTTTACTTTTATTACCTATAATGTGCATGTGAACAGATTCTTTTCCCATCTTAGCATTCATATCTTCTAGCAGCATCCTAATAAGTGCGTTTGCTCAGTGACGCTTCCTTCACTCTGTCATAGAAATCATAAACATAAAAGCATTATATAAAGGACGATAACATTAATACCTCTACTTAAAATCAAATACCTTTCTCATTTATTATTCAAGGTAACTAATTCGATCCAGCCCGACGTTTCAGTTTTATTCAAAAAAAGGAGTGCCTCAACTACGCCAAGCTTTAAAATTCAAATGAGTTTCGTATTTTAAGACAGAGGGTGATGTTCCGGGGCAGCACCATCTGCGGCCACTCTCCAAAGTGTCCAAATCTAATTAAAAACTCATCAAATCATCCAAAGGCATCAAGTCTCCCTAGATAACAAAAGGGTTGGGATTAATTACGTTATAAATAACTAAATTATGGCAGTGTTATGAATTTGTAGCGCCAATGGTGCCACGGCAAGGGGTAAACTCGGTGTATTCGTATTTAAAGGGAATACAGTACCTAAATCAAAATATTAATAATATTAATGATACTGGGGATAATAATAAAATTAAAAGTGTTAGGAAATACGATTTTTGCATCATAATAAATCTGAGCAAGTTGCAGCTGCGCATGTACTAACTATAGACTTAATATCCGATCATTCGTTAACCATTTGTATTTTGAAACATGAAAGCACGAAGTTGTCATATAGAACTCTTACTTATGAGAACTTCCGCAAGCTACTTGTACTCTGAAAGCCCGCAAAGCTGCTCGTTTTGGTAGTATTTACCCAGACTTCTTGAAAAACTTGGGGCGAATGCTTTAAAATGATTGTTATTGTTCTATCATAATATTTTAGATGCATGTACTCTTCCAAGTTTGTTTCAGAAAACAAAGCCTGGAAACCTCCAAATGAAGCATGAAGTTACCGACCCATTGCCCTCCTGAGGGTCTGCTGCATGTTGCTAGAGAAATTACTCTACCAGAAAATAGAACCTATTATTGAAAACTCACTTCCGAAGGAACAAGCAGGTTTTAGGACGAACAGAGGTTGCCATAACCAAGTCTTGGCTCTAACAACATATGTATGCTGAAGCTGATTCCAGAAACGATTGAAAACTGGAGAATCAGCGGCCTATGATACTGTGTGGAAAGGTGGATTGATCCCCAAACTATTTAATATGTTGAAAGGTTGTGAAGCTTATCGAGCGAATGCTGTCCCAACGTCAATTCAGAGTGTTTCTGTGAGAGAAAAGTAGCAAATTCAGGATTCTAGATAATGGTCTTCCACAAGGTTCTGTCGTCTATTCTTTTCAACTCTTACATAAGTGACCTTGCAGTAACTCAATCGAGAAAATTTGTGTATGCAAACAATATGGCATTGGCTTTGCAAAGTAAAGACTTTTCTGTACTTGAACAAAACCTTTCAAGAGACATCGAGATTATGTATTGCTAATTCAAAGCTTGGCGCTTGTGTCTTAATCCATTGAAGACAGAAGTAACTTGTTTTCATCTCAACAGTCATCAAAAGACAAAACAACTTCAAGTTATGTCAAATAACATAATTCTCAAACATAAATTCTCGCCAAAATACCATTGAGTGACTAGATACGTCTCTAACGTACAAGGAACATCTAGAAAACGTCAATGAAAAATTACAGACTTAGAAATAACATCCTGCATAAGCTGGTACAAGCTGGTGTACAGAAGCAAGTGTACTTCGTACTTCTGCAACTGCCTTGCTTTATAGCACTGCTGAGTACTGCTGTCCTATCTAGTAAAATAGTCAGCACAAAAGAAAAATTGACACTCAGCTAAATACTGCAATGCGACTACTCACTAGAATAATAAAGTCAACTCCATTACCTTGGCTTCCGATTCTTTCAAGCATTGCTCCTTGGGAGATTCGCAGACAGTTTGCTACATATAAAGCTTGGCAAAAATATCAATCAGCTCCTAATGAAGTTTGGGTATACCTCAATAACCCTTTTTGCGTTCCGATCATTAGGCTGCTGTGTAACGTTACATAATCGCCTTTGTAAGGATTTACTGCTTTTCAGTGTCAACATTGGTCTTAAAGCTACAAAAAATTGACTATTTGAATTACAATGGGTGTTTACATTAACGATTGATGTGTTTTTGTTTTGTTTAGTCTAATTCTTAAGTTAACACATCTCTGCACAGATTAAGTAGAATAGTTATGCTGGACCTCGCCTGTGTATCTAATTATTCAGTAAAATATTACTATTATGGTTTATTCAGAAATCGAAGGTAGCAGTTGCAATCAGGTAAGCTTCAACAAGTGAAGTGCACTTTGATGTCGATGTAGATGCGCGAACCAAAACCGTTTCCACCTGCGGGAACTCGTGCTAATCACGTGTTCAATGCAGCAGTGAACTCCATATTGACTAAATCAATGTATGCTGGTTGATAGTGTCGCGATTGTGTGCACAGGCACAGAATACATAATGCAAGCCTTCTGTTTTTGCATATGCAAATCGTCTAGTTCGCGAGAGAATCCAGATAATTCCGAGCGTCCAGGAAGTATTTGAATTCGTACTTGCTTCGACACTTAGAAATCTAAAGTTAGCCGTCTATTTTTTGCTTTAACAAATGAACAATATGTTAAATAAAACCTGTTCGTCTCCAAAATATAACATCAAGTTTTATTCAACGAGGAATTTAAACAATAATGGAAACTAAATAGAAAGCTTCTCTCCTGAATTAAGGGATGCATTTGTTTTATGGCAATAACCACTGTATTTCATTATTATATCAAAATATGGGTGCAACCGTTTTAAGCGGAGTATCCTGTACGAATTTGTACCTTTAACATTTTTTACATATTTTGCTTATATAGCAAGTAAGTACTAAATAATAGAAAAACGTAGACACGTTGACAAAGCCACTTAGCTGCCTTAATGGGTACTACTTTCTAAACTACACTGATGAGCTGTAATGACAGAGAAATAGATGTAGTTGGTTGTGGTGCAGACAGCATAGCACAGACATGCATTTTTAAGTACTAAATAATAGAAGAAAAACTACACTAATACTCCTACTATACCTTTTGTTCAGCCGCGCTATAGAATTAACAAAAAAATCGCTCTCCCCTGATGAATTATAATATTTTACATAGGAATCTCGCTAACTTTACTAAACTAGTACCATTGTCACTGCTTGTCTCATGAACGCGTTKTTCTTCAACATCAATAKTATCGAAATATTAAAATAGAAGTTACTCCCTTGAGGTATAAATGTAGATCATAATCCAGTTAAAGGGAGAGAAGAAAAAACACATCTATCCTGACTTAAATAATTTCGTTTTTTTTTCTTCTCTCCCTGTAACTGGGTTATGATTTTCGAAATAGAGTTAATAAAAGAAACTTTATTGAGGAAGGCATGACCACATAAATAGAGCCTGCTTACATGGAAACAATTGCATGTAATACATTAATAATAAAAACCTGGATTAAATACATAATACATTGAGACAAAGACTTATCGAATTCAACGAAGAATTTGTACCTTGGTTTTTACACTTCAGTAGTTATTAATAAGCCATTTAAAGGGCGCAAACCCCATATACATGGACTATTACTTTGTACTACAGACTTATAGGTATCGTTTTTTTTTTAATTTCAATTTTGTATATTAATATCAGACTGGCGGTTTTAGCTTTAATTACTTATTTAACATTGAAGGAGTACTTTAATGATATGATTAAATATCACAGTTAACCATTAGATCACATTACGTCATTGTAATGATAAATTAATTAATAATATTCAAGTCACGACTTCTTTACAATTTTAACGAATCTTCGGATATGATATTCATTTTTTTACGGTGGCTGTACTGCTTGTCGTTTGCAAGGTAAGTAAAGCGCTATCCACAATCGGTTTTATTGGATCTTCGAGTACTGTTAAATAAGGTGTGTTCTTGCGTTCTTGGCTTGGTCTGTTTTCATCAAATTTGCGCAGCATCCAGTTGACACCATATGTGTTTTATTTTCTACTGTTTGGTTCACCAATCAGTCAAACATATTTTAATAATAGAGCTATGTCAATGCCACCATGCTGATGGCTACCAATATGTCGTAGTAGTAAACCAATATGGCGTCATCTGGTTGCAGCTTCTGTGCTTCTGTTGTCGTGGTAAAAGTATTTTCACATTTTTAAAACAGCGTAAAGGCCAAGTAAATATAGCCTTAAGTGTATATCACGCACCTACTTTAAAGAATTAATCTGATGTAATTACGTAAAAACTAAAGTTATTTTCTAAACTAAAAAATTTCCGAGTAAAACAGCCCTTGCGGTTGCGTAGTCGTGTGATATCACTAATTAACGAAATGGACACCATATACATTGTAAAATAAATCCAGAAGACGCAGTATAGTACTAAAGAAGGTATAAAATAAGGTTCGGTAACTATTAAAAATCATCACTTTATGGGTCGCATTCGTTTATACATATACTGATTTAAAATTCTTAATTTGTATAGTTTTGTAGTAGGTATAATTATCTCATTTTTAATACACTGGCAAACTCACATTTTTGACGCTAGGCGCGGGGCCACGTTTGCACCGCTTGCACTTGCCTGGCGCCGCCCCTGCAAATTTCGCTGAATTCACATTATTTATTATAATTCATCGCGATCACAATTCCGGAAACTGAAATTCCTAAGACTGCCAGCATCAAGAAAGGAAAAATAAAGGAAGCACTCCACGGTCCCAGCAGGTGCATTTACTCTCTAATGAATTCCAAACTCCAGGAAAGTTCTCACTTGGCGAAAATTTTCCCATTCCTTCCTAAAATCTTCCCTCTAGAACGCGAAGTAAACTAAGACATTTAACAGCTGGCGTCTGAGGAAGCGCACTCCCGTACTTTTTGCATAGTTGATGGGATTATTTGATTCTTAGCAGGAAAGGGGCAAATTCGTAATTCCACTGATGGCTACATAAAGAAGAGGTGCATTGGTAATATCCGGGAACCAACGTTTGAAGATACCTCATGTAACTTATGTTTAAACCAACAATTTCAGTAAATTAATTAAGGATGCAACGAAGTATTCACTGTATTGAAAAAAACACCTGTAATTGTAGTCCAATTGGTTTTCTTCAATACAACATCTCAAGGACTGTCATATAACTACAACGTTGTTCAAGCTATACTGATCTTTAGAGGGTCAAAAATGTAGACAAAATTTTGATCTTATGCGTTAGCTATAATATTTAGATGGATTAAAAGTGGCTGCCCCGGGATGTTAGGCAAGGGTGAGCTAGAGCGGAGATTTCCCCACTATAACGCTTTAGCTGCCCCCTGATTATTTTAAAAGGGCATGAATTTTCGAAACAAGTTTTAAAGTTATTTTATAGCTGAAATAATGTCTACAATCGCTAAGATTAAAAAGCTCTGAAAACAGATATATCTATATGTAGGTATCCAATTATTGTCTATATTATGCTTTTAATAGCAATAGAGGCATGTGTTTTTGTTCAATTATTTCACGGTATTGTCATAGATTGAACCAAATGCAAAGGTACATAAGTATGCGAATATCACAAACTCGTTAAAAGTACAAATCAACTAATTGTTACCCATTTACAGGATTATTATACAATAACTGTCCATGAAGTTTATTATTACCATAGAAAAACTTAGGGCAATCGTTCCTCGACAAGTGACGTGGAAAGTGACAATGTCTTCGGCTAGTTTATTGGCAGATGCTGGCGTTTTGCTTAATGCAATTAAAAAACACAAAAACACATAGCACAAATTAATTAAGTTGCAGGACTAGGCAACGGCAAGAGGCTGTTTTACTCGAAATTTTTACGTAATTACATCAAATTTACTGTTTAAAGCAGGTTCGTGGCATGCATTTAAGGCTATATTTGCAAGCTATTTTCAAAATGTGAAGAATACTTTTACCACGACAATAGTTAGAAGCTACATGCTTATTGGTTTACTACTGAAACATACTTTGGCACAGTTATGTTATTAAAAACGTTTGACTGGATGGTAGACCAAACTGGAGAAATTAAGAAATATATGGTGTTAGTTGGATGCTGAGTCAATTTGATGAAAACAGACCACGCCAACAGTGCAGCAACACACCTTTTTTTAACTGTACCAAAAGATCTAATAAAACTTAATTCGGGTAGCGCGTTACTTGCTCTAAAAATGACAAACAGCGTAGCCAACGTAAAAAAGAGGGAGATTCGTCAATATTGTAAAGGCACCACGACTTGAACAACGTGATTTGCATTGTAGGCGGGAGGGTGACTTACTAAATTATTGTTATAAGTAATTTGTAATTTTTAATGCAACACAAGGTTTAACAATTTAAATAAATCAATATTGAAGTACTCCTTCAATATTAAATAAATAATATTTAGGTGTTTACTTATTGCATCCTGGTATAATATAAAATAATATTATGCTATTTAGGATCATCGCATACATTATCGTACTTGATCGATGTTGTAAAAGCCAATATAAGCAGCATTAATTTTTTTATTGCAGAAATTTTTCAAAACTTAGCTTCTACAGATTTCAGATTTTGGTAGTGTCTCTGGGCGGCTTTGTAAGTCATGTATAATAGGGTAAATAGAATAATAATAATCTTTATTCCATTAATACAATCATAATTATGTACAGAACATGTCAACAACTTATTTTACTTGAAAACTGCACGATTTTACATTAGACAAATTACACAAATTCACATTGAACAAGATTAAACAAATCTAGAATGTAAAAAATCGTTGATTTTATAAACAGCGTTTGAGGTCAGGTATGTCTTTAACGTTCGTTTTAGAGCATTGATAGGTAGCATTTTTATTTTACTAGGAACATAGTTGAATATTCTAGTGGCATATTTTTAGTATTGATTACACCTCTACTTTGCCAATTATGTGATATTTTCAGCGACTGAAAAAACATGTTATCATGACGTTTAATGAACAATATACATTCCAAAACATAGATACTGACTAAGTATTTTGTTCTTTATAATCTCTTCTTACAACTATCTCTTCGTTTCAGGCCAAAGATATTTCTAACGCAGCGCTTTTATATATAACGAAAGTATCTTCCACGGACCACGTATTGCCCCAGAAAATGATTCCATTCTGCAAGAGTGAGTGCACGTACCTATGCCTAAAAGACCTAAAATGCTCCTAAAATTCCAACCTGGTGACTTACAATCCGGAGGAGCCAACTTGGATGCCGGTGATTTTGTATGCATTTTCCAGTTCACAAGCGAGTCCCCCTTCAGTGCTAAAAACTCAGCTCCTGTCTGTGATGTAAGTCTATTTTCATGATAGTCAATATTAATAGTTTGAAGTGATCGGACTGGACTGACAAAACTCATAAGCTTAGTCTTATTTATGTTGAGGCTTAGATTATGTGATTCAAGCGATCCGTCGATAACACGTAGACAATACACTAATTTATCAATGTTCTCAAGCCTATTCACATTTAGGACAACCGATTTATCATCGGCGTATTGCGCTACAAACTCAGAACTACACAAGTATAAGTCGTTAATACAAAGCAGAAAAAGAACCGGACCCAGTATGGATTCTTCTGGAACTCCCCTGATAATCTTTTCGCAATGGAATTTAGTAAGGCTTCCGTTTGGGTTTTGAAGTGTTGTTATTTGTTGCCTATTGGAAAGGTATGATGCMAGGAGTTCTCCTGATTTACCACGAAMACCTACTTTTTAGCCTTCGCCAACAAAATGTCATGCTCCACGCTGTCGAACGCCTTAGACAGATCCAAAAACATTCCCACGATTACTTCGTTCCTGTTTAGACCATTAAGTATGTTGTAGATGTCGGTGTATTCGTCTGATAGCTGATTTGCAGTCGCCCTTCTTAGCTATCAGGTCAGCAGTTTCTTCAAGACTTCAAGAGTTCATCTGCACCAACAAACTGTATTTTTAAGGACAGTATAGCTGTTCGTACCTCCTCTTCATCTATGGGGTGAAGATAACAAAAATTTCCTACTATCGAACCTTGTTGATAAGTGTAAAAAGTGTCAGCATTTTTCATGGTTGGCGATATTTATAAAATACMTGTTTATTTTGTCTGTAACATTGCCTTCGCTAGTGCCGTTGATTTTAATGTCTTGAGGGGTTCCTTCTTTATCTGCACTTGATTATTTTCAGCTAGTTCTTCAACTACTCTCAATGAGCTTCGCATTTTATTTGTGCAGTTTGCAATATAGGTACTGCATTACCTATAGTTCCTTTTCGCTGCTTTAATCTGGATTTTAAGCTTACTAAAGTAGTTGTTGTATCCACCCATTTTATACTGCTGTATGTAGTATTATTTTCATTCTACACATGTAACGAATTTCTTGACAGATCCATTATTTATTAATTTATGTTCCCTACATTAATTATTCTATATGAGCAAACAGAGTTTACTATTTTAGTAAGTTCTTGTTCGAAATGTTTATAACTGTCGTTTACGTCTTGGGTATGAATTGGGTCCAATTGACCTCCCGCAGACTCAGTCTCTCGAAGGCTGTCTTGTGAGAATGTTTTCTTTGTTGCATGTAGACCCAATTCCAATTAGAAGACGTGTTAATGCAGAAACTGCCTAACTCATGCGAAAATTGCTTGTATTTCTTTGCCTTCATCTTCATCAGAATAAGACTTGTTTTCGCTGACTCACTAGAATGTATTCCTAGTAAATTTAAAACTGTTTAATTAGAAAATACTTTACCACATGGACAGAAAGATTTCCCTAATAATCTATAAAAACTGTCATTCTAACATTCCAGAACTGCAATGAAAAAAAATATCTGTAATACAAAGTAACAGTTAATGGATATGGGATTTGTGCGTTTTCAATAGCTTAATAACTACTGAAGTGTAGAAAAGGTACAAATCCTTCTTTGAATGCGATAACTCCTCAATGTACTTGGTTTTTAGAAAATCTTCTTTATTTTACATATATTACACGCAATTGTTTCCATGTATTCACCTTTAGTTTATTCCTTCCTCATGAAACTTCCGTGACATATTGGTAGTAGGACAGTAAAATTTATAAATTACAAATCACTGAGGAAGCGCGATTTTTTTGTTAATTTCATTTTGCTGCTAAATAAAAAGCAATTCTTCAACTTCAGTTCGTTTTGAAAATAAGCAAAATATGAAAAAGACGTCAAAGGTGCAAAATACAGGTTACCCCTTTGTTCCAAACGGTTGCAATAAGTTTTTGATAAAACACATTAGTTATTAGCAAAACTCAGAATATACTTAAATTTTTATTTAGTTTCCATTGTAAAATTTATCACTAACTGTAATTTAAACAAAAGACTAAAATATTCTAATTGATCCTGTGATGATTTTTTGACAACTTGGAACGTGTTTTCTTAATAACGTGTTTAGTTCATCCAACGCAATCAAAATGAACTAGGTAAGCATTATTTGAGTTGTAAAAAATATACCCTATTACTTCTGCGGTATCATAACATTGAGTACCAAAGTCAAACTACGCCCCTGTCGGCCGATATGTTAAAACACGCCATTTTTTGCAGCCCTCCCCGCGACACGTCCATCCATTCCAAACAAATGCCTAATAACGCATAAGCGACAGATAAGATTCTGCAATTCCGTAGACGTTACCCACTGCAAATTCATGCTGTATGCAGCTTTGCACGAAATGACTCCGAGCCTGTTCCATTTCCTCCCGCGAATATTGAATAAATTTGCCATTTTCAGGTCGACTGAACTGGAAATGAAATTGAAAACTGTTCAATTCGACTTCAAACATTCGATAGGTGCGCCTCGCATTTGCGTAATGGGAACGGGAGGGGGGAGATGGAGACAAACGACGAACGGTTCATACTTAATATATTAGTATAATACAGAATGTTCCTTGTATAATACATTAGGTTTAAGTACATGTGCTTGAGCGGTTGCGTGCTCGGAAGGACGAAAAACTTTTTTATAAAACAACATTCGACACATTAAGTAGCGTTATGTTACGTTTACGACAGAATTATTGTGCACCTAATACTTATTAAACGCCGAAATTCGCTCGCACTGAACTGGATACACATTAATCGGGGATACGGCCCCGTGTTTACGTGGGCGGCGTTTCAGGAAACACTGAAACTGCCGCGTAACGAGAATTCTGGCTTACTTTCGGCCTCTCTTGAACATTTCCTCGCCCACGGAGTGTTCARTACTGTTTTGTAAATGTTACGCTCGTTTTCTTTTCGTTCGTTCGCTATATTCGACGAACTTTGGAGGCTGAAAATCACATTCCGATATCTCGTTTGGTTCAAGCTGCTTGCTTGAAAGAACATAGTCAATATCTTTAACAGGCACCTAAAATAATGAAGTACAGCAGTTTTTCTAATTACTCTATCAATGTCAAGGAAGAGAGAAAACCTTTTCCAATTTAAATTTAATGGTGTTAACTACTATATGGGGTCTTCCGTCAATTTTAAGGTGCAACAGCAATTCTTTTTAAAATAAAATACAATTTCCTATCTATCTTTCCAACTCGCGCATTTCCTGATTCCGTTTGGTCCTTTTTCGAGATGCGTGTGTATCAAGTTCAGCTAGGAGCGCAAGGCATTTTAGTCGCGACAAAACAAATCATCCCGAATCCTTTTAATCGCCCCACCCCCCTCGATGGACGGAATGGTCCAATAACTCAAGCGCGACAACAAAATATTAGCTTATTTAAAGTAGTTATCCCGGATACAAATCATGCCGAGCTAAAATTTAATATTAACTGACATCGAGAACTACTTGGTACACCTGGTGCTACTCGGCGGATGATATGAACGCTCCTAATGATATGATTTAACGATTTGAGCTATAAAGGACACGTCCCTGTTACCACACAATAAATTGCACTGCTGTCCAGGCTAGCACGCGACAACGGAAGTTAATATGCGAAAAAGTTAAGCAACAGTTGGAATGTGTATAAACAATCTGCAATATTACACAATATTGGGTGGGTAAGCGATTGGCGCGGAACTTTCGCAACGGGATGGTAGGCAGATGCATGTGGAGAAAGAAAAATAACACTAGCAACCATCAGCGGTATTCTGTCTAACCAAATTACATCGAAATAGTCGTTAGCTATGTTTTCACATAGCTAAGGTATAGTGAAATTATTTTGTCGTCAATTCAAAAGCCACTCCTTAATTACCGCAAAGGAATAAAATAGTTTAAGCCAACACATGTTACTTTTAGCTTCTACCCAACGAAAACTGTCGTTAACTCAAAATTTTTACTTTTATGCACTCGAAGCTCAACTATTAAATATTTTTTTGAAAAAGAGTCGTAAAAGTCAAGGCAGCGATATGGTGAGAGATACATTGTTCAAAAATCGTATCTTCCGACGCAATGAAGTACCTCGCGAATTTGCTACACATATTTCAGAAGCAACAGCAGGAACTTCTACAGGTATTTAAGACACTGCAAATGTTAGCTGCTTAAAACCTACCTCAAGGTAGAAGTATTATTTTGGAATTCTCATACTGTGGGAATACAAAGGCTGAAAAAGATCTAGTGTCTGATGCTTACGAAAATTTCATCCCGAATAACGAACCAATTGACCACATCAAAAAATGAAAACATTCTGGACGATCATGGCACTCGGATGATAACGGTAACGCCGGTCAATGACTGCCTTCTAATACAAATAAAAAATACAACCGGCAGCAAGGTACTAAAAATTGATATGGAAATATTTCGGAGCCCGCGTAATGTTGGACTCGCAAATCAAAATCGACCGGGAAAACAAATGCCAGACGGGAAGTTGGATGAACTAGTTGAGCCTAGAATTTACCGTGCTACCGTACAACTGGGAAACTAATCTTTAAAGATTTCTTAGTAATTGATATCCACACAAAGCATTATTTTAATATGCAACGTGTGAAACAAATTGATAAAAAAACAGCATACTGTCCCGGCTTATAAACAATAACAAAGACTACTTACTAAGAACATTTGCTATTTCAGAATCTTAGGTAAAAAAAGATTTAAATTATATTCGAGAAGGGGATACATTAAAGCAGAATATGCATGGCCGGAAATAAAAGGCAGTTAAGGCAATCATAGAATGTTTTTCATAGTAGATACCCACTACATCAGTAAAAACTGTAATAAAATATCTTTAGCTAGAAGGACTAAATACTGAAGGAAATGTACCGTCTGTATATTAAATATCAACGACAGACCGATTTAGATTGTCTTCTGCTTTTTGGAATGACATTTGATGCGGAAAAAATACATGATTCACGATGTCGGAAATAATGAAGGATACTGGTATGTCTGTTTGGCATTGCAGAGTGGACCAAATTAAATTGTTAGCATTTTTGCGTCAGGAAACACAGCATGCATACTGTCTTAGAGCTGCATAGAACAGCAAAGGCCTGAACAATGTATCATTTTAACTGGAATGGCAAAAAGTACTGGCAAAACCACGAATGTTTTAGAAATATCGCAAAAAGAAATCTTCCACTTGTTGGTCAGTAATGACGCCTGGAACTCCATGAAAAATTAGCTCGTTTAGGAAGATCCATCATTAAAAGCTTGGGCTAGTTCAAAATGTCAAGTCCAACTTTGAAGATGAACTGAGAACGTACCATAAACAAGATCGAAAATCTAAAGGAAAGCTATCTAATGCCACCAGATTGCCTCCTTAACCTTTTTTCATTCTACCAAAATCTATGTTCAAAGGCGCACAAAAAGCATACATATTTTATTAAATTATTTTCTGGTTGTCACGATTTTTGGAAGCTAAACATTAGAAAACCACGAAGAGTGAGTTACGACAGTCTTCATTGGGTAGGTCATATGCTCTTGTATTAAAACACAGTGATGCTTTGTTCATAATCAATAATTCGCAGTTTCACTCAAAACAAAAGTGGCAAGAATTCTTTAATCTAGCTCATTTTACCCTTCGATACGTCTGTTTCAACATACAATCAACCATTCTAAGTAAAATATACCTGAAATGGAGCTTAGAATTCTTGCTTCATCTACATCAGCCGTCGTCATCGCCAATCGGTTACCCCCAGCAGCATATTCATCTTAGAAAAAACATTAAACATATGATCTCTATCAAAATACAATCATTAACAACGACAAACTGCCAAAAATTTACAACATTATTACCAGCTCTATTAAAAACAATATACATATTTACAAAAAAGAAGTATTTCCTATCGCGGAAGCCATCCGAATATATCTTTCCACACCAGAAATAAATACTGCCGATCTAAATAAATTATAAATCACAGCTCTCTTTTATATCTTCAAAGGAAAAAAGCCACTTCCTAGGAATGTTACCCACGTCCCAAAAAACAAGCATCGATGAGACTACAGCTGCCTAATTATTGCTGCTTTCACTATAGCTGGACCTGGAAGGCCTGGGGGGCGCCGTTGCTGTTCAAGAAGGGGTTCGTGCTGCCGTTCTTCTGCCTGGCCGCCACGGCCACCCATTCAGCGTCGAAGGGGTCCCCTCCGGGGGAGGCGGAATCCAGGGACATCGCCCGCATGTGGGCCGAGAAGGACGCCGCTCGTCTGGGGGAAACCCCGTCCATCTTACCTGGCGACGGCGTTGCCGAATTGACTATTTGGCCCAACCACTGGTCCGGTTTGGGCAAGCTAGCGTTGGAACTGACGCTAAGGGTCGGAGACTTGTTGGGGGTCGTCGTCGTTAGGTTGACGGTGACGGGAGCTACCGAATTCGATGGATTCTGACCGAACGTGTTGTTCATGGTGGTCAGCGATATTGTGATATTGTTCTGGTTCACGGAGGACTGGTTGTTGAAGTTGAAATCGTCGGAGTTCGAGTTCGTCAACTGGCTCAGTCCCTGCGATAGCTGCTGGCAAAGGGCGGTGACGGAATCTCCAGGTGAAACTTCGGGAATCGGAGTTACCTGTTGAATATCAAGTTTTGATGTTCTTGTGAAATATATCTAAGGCTAGACGACAAACGAACATTATGGATGTGCAGAAAACAAGAAAAGTGTAATGTATAAGGTTAAAAAGGTAATACAAACGAATGTGGTAAATGAGACGGCTAGAAAACAATATAAACGACGAAATGTGATATCGAAAAATTGAATTAATTGGTAAGTTCATGTGTCGTTAGAAGTTAAGGTTGTAATTAAAAGAGTATGTAAAATTACATGATGGAATTTAAAAGTTACGAAAAGTGTGAAATTAGTAGCGATAATAGCACAAATCGCAGAGTGTAACAACAGAAGTAGGGAAAGCAGAGCGGTGGAAGAACCCAAAGTTGACAATATTCCAAGAAATGTGTACAGTATACACATGGACAAACAGGTTCAAACTCTGCAGAGTGAGTTTAATCAAAATCTGCAAAAGCGCCAAAAAATAATGGAAAGTTTAGGATCGTATATTTGCATGGATTTTAAAACTTTCCTAGAACACATGCTTACCAAAACAAATTCGATACAGGGTGTCATTTAGTTTAAAGTATCTGAGATAATAAAAATTCCAGAAATATCTTGATTTTTGGAAGAAAAATAACATCTATATCAATCACTTTAAAGTTCAGTAACTAAATTCAGCAAACACTGAAAAATAATATTTAACTTTCCAAAAAGGCAAAAATGCAATTTATCAGTTGTACCTGCGCATTTTGTTAAATACACTTAGTCAACTTTGATATCTTCCTTATTCCAAATAGAACCCCACATGTAGATTTTCTACGGTAGTTTTTGAAAATTCATTGGAAACCATGACAATTGTTTAATGAAATTCCTTCTGCTGCCAAAACAGTTCTGCTGCAGTTATCCCGTAACGTCTTATTTAAAAGTTTGGAAAGACGAAATTTTGAATTTACGTCCTATTTCAATTCATAGCAAATGTGTCCAAATCGCCAGACTAACTTGCTACAATGTAGCGAGAAATCAATTTTTCTATCTATAATGTTTATTATGGAGTCAATAGTCAAAACAATAAAATTCTTTATCTGCGTTTCCATGACAAAAATTTAGTAATGTAATTTGATCAATTTATATTAACAAAAAAATAGTTCTAGATTAGTCGGCATTTTAATTTTAGCCGATTAACTAGTTTCCTTGGACACCCATGTTTAATATGCTGTATAGTGAAACCACAGACCCTTGTGTAGTATTCATACTAGTAGTTATAGTGGAAAATGATTGGTTCCCTCATGTTACAAAGCATACACAGTATAGAAAACTTGACATGAGTTCTTCGGCGAAAGAGCTAAATAGACACCGAAACTCGAACTTCATAGCTTGAAACACTTTCCGACAACAATGCTGACGTCGTCAGAAATGACTAACCTTACTTACAGGGCCCGTAATTTTTAAGTTAGGTTAGTAACTTCGCTTCCGACGATGCCAGCCTTGCTGGCGAAACGTTCTCCAAGCTACCAAGTTTAAGTTTAGTATTTCTCTAAAATACAGTATATTTGCAATCCTGTTTCATTTCATTAACTGAAACATAATACCGAGTATAGATAAAGAACACATAAAATTCAAAATAAGAACCATTTATAAAACTTACGATTTAAAAAGGGCTTTATTTTGAGGCGACTGAAACAGAGCAGTCTTTTATTATAACAAATATATGATTTATTTTTTTAATTTGCATTTTTTGTGCCATTCTAACCCTTATTATCTAAGGGATTCAACCATTATTTCATTTGGCATGAAAAAAACAATCAAAATGGGCATAAAATGACCTTAAAAAATTACATACTAAAATAGGCGAGTAAATTTGAAATACCTCATTGATCCATTTGACACCACAAAAAATTGTTTAAAAGGAATAACATGGGTTAAACCCACACATCTGGGAGGGGGCATCGTCCACCCTAAAGCTTCAAAAATAAAAAATAAATAAGTACTCAAGGGTAAACAGTCTTTTTTATATTTATTTTATTTTTATTTTTTAATTTTGTTTAATAATACTGTACCTATGTAGTTTTTAATAAAATATATAATAAAAATACCCCAACAAGTCTCAAAATGCTTTCCTAAGCATCCTTATTTTAAAAAGTTTGCCAGGGTAAGACTGGGGAACATGCGTAATGACATTTATGTCTGACTTGAATTTTAAAATTTAAAAAAAAACAAGCTTCAAAATGCACTTTTAAGCTTGCTTATTTCCAAACATTTTCCCATTAAAAGAAAGACAGTGACAAATCTCAAAGAGCATTTATAAGCATCTTTATTAAAAAAAATACAGGATGAGGACCTCCTCATCCCTCATTCCATTAGGGAACAGGCCCAACATTACCTACACCAATGTTTTACGAGCATTTTAACCCCCTTTCTTTGGGGAACAGGCCTAACATTATTTGTTACTATAACACTTAAAAAAGGGTAGCGAACCACAAAACTTATTTTTAGGCATCGTTATCCCAAAAATTTCTGGGGATGGACTCTCTGATCGTCTATTCCAGACTACCAATTTTAAGATTTCAATATCTGTTGTTTAAAACACCTCAAACTGCATTGCAAGCAAGCTCAAAATAATTAATAAGAAATATTCGGTTTTCCAAGGAAAGAACTTTTAAATTTAAACGCCATAGTGAATCGTCACAATAGCCATTAACTATTGAGCACAAGAAAATCCACACTGAGTTGATGAAGTACACAAGGAAAGTTCACAGAAGCTTAATATTTTGGGCAAGCGTCTTTGGTCAATGTTTTAATCATCTCAAAATATATATCTTTTTATCCGTTCAAGCCTTTTTTCGAATTTTTTTCAAATATTTTGAATTTTATGCGTTCCTTAACTGATACTCTACATAAGCGCTAACAAAGCGTCTCGACAAAGGAATAATGCTGTTTATTTTATCCAGCATGCTAGCAACATGATATAACTTAAAATTTCTGTTTTGATCAAGCAAATCTGATATAAAATATAGTAACCAAACATGACGAATACTGAAAATTTTGCGATAATTACCGGCTTGGTCGGACTATTCGCAGCTGAATGGAACGCGCTCAACCTCTCCGCGTTGCTCGGCAAATCGTTAACCCTGAGCGACATCTGCCGCTTGAAGGGCGAGTTCTGCCCCAGCGTGCTGAAGCCCCTACAGCTGCCCTGCCTCTGGAGCATGCTGGGCGTCGCGTGGGGGCGCTCTATCGCGAACGGGTTGACCGGCGGCGCCCTGTTCGAAGAGACGTCCACCGCCCTCTCCAGCCTCTCCGTCAAACCCTGCTGGCGGAAGGAGCCGCTGCGCGTGAAGGTCGAGTTCTTCGCGTCGAACGTCATCGTGACGCCGCACTCCTTGTCCCTCTTCTGTTTGCGCTCCAAGCAGACCGCGAAGGCGCAGCCGACGGCGTGGGACAACCGCTCCCCGGACTCCCGGAGGGCCAGGAAGCCGTGGCACATCCACCGGCGGGTGGTGCCGTCTCTGCAGATGTAACTGAAGCCGCGCTCGTGGTTGCGGTCGGGGGCGCAGAAGGAGACCTTCTCGATGGTCTGGTCGACGATCAGACCTTTCGTTTCGTCTTCGACGACGCGGAGACCGTCGCCGCTGACGTGGAGGACTGCCCGGACTGGTCGTCTCCTTGAACCCTGCAAACAAACGAAGGAGATAAGTCTTGAGACATTCTGGCCTGTGTGGCGTACAATGCAGTGGAACATTTTTACGAGCAGATGAAACTAATGCTTAGAAGGTTTTAATATTCATTTTTCAACATGTGAGTTACACCTAAGGGCTTTTTCACAGATTTCACATAAACTGATTCTGCAACAATTGCAGTGCAACTATTTTGACTATCAGAAAATATTCTTCAAGGGTTGAGAGGTGAGGATTTCCTTATGAATACAAATTTTAACTCTTGCGTGGTGTACTCCGCAAACCGACAGTATCTACACTACAGGAAACACCACCGAAGTCTTGCACAAATCCCAGAAACTCACTCACCTATCCAAAAATGTTAAGTACTTTCCAGTTGTCCAAAAACCAATCACGTTTTCTGTTTTTTATAGATGTTCATTTGTCCTCGAATAATATTATTATACATATACATATTATTACAACAAAATTTACTTTTAAACCAATTTACACACACTTATTGACGAGGTGTTCAAAGCTGCCACCATTTTCTTGTGTCAAGCGATAATAGTGGATAACAAGATTCTGGGCCACTATTTTTTTTACAACGGAAACCTAAACAGTGACATTTATTTGCGATAGCCATTATAGACTCGAACCAAGAAGATCCTGATATACCAAGCGCCATCATGTGGTTTACACAGGACGGCACCACCTCCACACTATTGTGAAACCACCTCAATGAAGTATTCCCCGCTGAATAAGACGAAGAAGCCAACAGCAAGATTAGCACTAGCCGATTTCTTCCTCTAGGGATGCTTAAAATCAACAGTGTACATTGTCAAGCCAGAAGCTTTGGAATGTCTAAAGAGTCGATTCCGACAAGAAAAGCGTGCAATCAATTCTAAAGCAGTGCAAAATGCATGAAGAGAAATGTAAAATCGCTTTACCTATTGTCGTCTACAAGAAACTGAAGACAATTTTAAATTGCTTTAGAAACAAATTTGTTGCTGTTGTTTGTGTTGGGAATACTCCAATAAGCCCAGTTTCATCAGCAGTTCTTCAATCGTTCTTTTAAAGGTTCCACAAGTTCTAATTATGCTAATAGCTTTGTCTTAAATCTGCTGTAGCCGTCCATCACTGCCATTAAAATTATCATTATCGTATAAAATTTTGGTAGACTGCTTTGCATTTTCTTTCAACCTAATACCAATTAATATCACATGAGATACAAATAATCTATAATGTTAAAATTCCATCTTTCTGGTGAAGGGTGTTGCATGCAGCAGAAGGAATATCTGTTTTTTTGTTTTTAAATACTTATTTCGTTCCCTGCTACATACACTTTTAGGTCAACAAAATGTTCATATCATTCTTACTTGTAGCCGGTAAACCGAAGTTATTGGTCGCACCTTATGCGAAGCTCTGTGCAAGGCAAATAACGTAAAAATTTTCATCKTCGTTAKCATACAGCCGCTCAAATATKTGCTCGAGTAATTGCTGGAAGTGACTATGTTTTGGGTGCTAATCAGTTTATTCACTACCAGCCTTGGGATTAGCATCTTATTAAAATCAACACAATTCGTGCTCGTGTTTGCAAGATAATTCGTCGACTTYTATGTGCACCGTTACGTACTTTGGATAACTCTTAGACAAGGAAAAAAGATCGACACCGCAAGTAATGGACCAAAGTGTTACCAACTGACACTACTGGCATACTTACTAGCATGTATGTAAGGTATCTACAGGGTCCGTTCCATAAATATCGAACATTTTTCATTGAAATTTTTTGTACAAAGCATTAATATTCTTCAAAATAACATCCTCCCGCATCGATGTACTTTTCGAGGCGGGTTTTCCATGCCCAGAAGGCCCCCTGGAAGACGTCGACGGAAAGGTCCTTAAGCGCCCTCGTCGAAGCCTCTCGGATGTTCTTCACGGAGCCCCAATGCCTGCCTTTGGTACGGGTAAACAAAAGGAAGTCTGGCGGGGTGATGTCAGGACTGTAGGGGGACCAGGACTAGGGCCATTTAGTCGCCAACAATGGAGGTCGTGTGTTCTGGGGCATTGTCGTGGTGAAACTGCCAAGACTCTTTCATGTCTGGCCGCACGCGGTTGACCCTCTGCTGGAGCATTTTGATTGCTGCCACATTGAGTTGAGGATCTGGGCGATCAACTGCACTCCCTGACGACAAACCTCGTGAATTAGCTGACGCATATGGTCCATTTTCTTGTCGGACGTTGAAGGCCAACCAGAGTGCGCTTCGTCGGCGACGTCTTTCCTGCCTTCCCGGAACATATTGTGCCGCTTGCGAACCGATGATTCGGACAAGGCTTTGTTCTTGAAGGCCTGTTGAATCAGCTGGTTGGTTTCCACAATGTTTTTACCGAGTCCAACACAAAATTTCAATGTGTACCTCTGATCTAACGAATCCGCCATTGTGGCACTTCGACGCGCTGCCGTGAAGAGCTTATCACAAACGCACGTCCTGACGCTCCAGGTGCTCGGATCCCACCGAAACCGGTCGCGGTGTGTTAGCTAAATCCCACACGATATATATAGGACAGGCCCTGTAGCTAGCAAAAATAAGGAACAATTAATCTACGCCACTGGATGCATTCCGTGGATGCTGATTACTTGACTTCAACTTTCACAGAAAGCCATATTGCATCATGGCTTTTGCTTAGCAAAAATCTTGTAATATAGCAGAAACTCGAGCAAAACCTACTGTGGTTGACACATCTTGTCAGACACCGTTAAAATGGCGGCCGTTCGTTTTTGGCAACATGTTCGATATACGTATGTGCCAAATGCTTAGTTACTCATCTAAGGGACAAATTTAACAAAAATTTATGGTCATTTTGTGGTTGTTTCAACAGTGAATTTGTTGACAAGGGGAAATCCGAATTATAGACCAAAATTTCAATGTTGAAATTAGGTTTGAAAAGTTATTGACAATATGGACATTTCACAGTTGGTGTACTAGATTGTACGGGCCCTCGGTAAAACTTGCATAAAAATTTTCACATTTAGTTGAAGTCGTTAACAAATTCATTCGAATTGGACAAAGTTTTATATCAAATACATTTATTTCCATTTTATACATCACGGACCCGCGGGAAATACCCCGTCACCCTCCTCTCTCTACGGCTCTGCTTGTAGGTTGGAAATCCACTGCGGTGGCGAAACGTACACTGAAAAGTCTGTTTCCAAGAAAACGAGAAGCGACAACCACAATATCTACAACTTCAACTACTACCGTCGGCGCTAAAGTTCCCACTGACGGATTACAAATTTTATAAATTTACAGTCGCGATTTCTATTTTCACATTCACTGCAGAAAATATATGTCAATATTCCTATGTAAGAATCATACATCGTTATTGAAACTGTTTTTGTTATAAAAATATTTTTTAACTGACGGAGTCACTTTTAAGTCTCTTTTCACTTGTCAAGTGAGTTTTCTTAAACTGAAATAATAGGTTGTGATTATGAAAAAACATTATAAGTGTATAAGATAATATTTTGTCGGATAGATCGCTGTCTCTTGAAAACACTGACAAAAAGTTAATAGTCTGACGTTTCTATTACACCTGTAATCTTTGTCAAAGACGAAGAACCTCAAAATTTGCCTGACACAAGTTCAAACAAAATTTTGAAAGTAAATAAACAAATCACCAAGGATGCGAGACGTCATAGAAACAACGTGCCAACCTGATAAAAAAGAACCTAACGATGAAAAAGGAACTACCTACCTACTAGATATACACGAACTACTTGATAAAAGATAACTACAAAATAGCCTTCCAAATGTCACCTAACTCATAATTTCCACAATCCCTATTAAAATTATTAGTATTCCTACAAATTTCTATAGCTTCTTTTATTAGACGTTTGTGGTAATATTTTTATGTAAAATTTTTGTTTTATCAAAATCAATCATGTGTTTAGCCAAATATGAGTGTTCGGCTAGGGAAGATTTATCTATCAGTTGCAACCTAGTAGCACGTATGTGTTCTTACTGCTATAACCATTTCTCACTAGCGCTGATTTAAGATGATATATTTTTTTTTGTACAGAACTTTCATCTGATATCCTTTGTGCTCTAACAAATAACGTCTTTATAAGACTATTCTTTTGAGAAGGAGGGTGGTGAGATGTGGCATGTAAATATCTGTCTGTGTGTGTTGGTTTTCTGTAAACCTTGCGTCCTAACTGTCCAGTGTTGGTTCTGTAAATTTTTACATCCAAGAAAGGTAAACAACCATTGCTTTCTACTTCCATAGTAAATTTTATGTCGGGATTTTGACTGTTCAAATGATTTAGAAACCTACCCAACTCTTCTATACCGTGGGGCCAAATAACAGAAGTGTCATCTACGTGCCTATACCAACATTTTGGTTTAAACTGAAAACTGTTTATCGCTACATGTTCAAAATTTTCCATAAACAAATTGGCTACTACAGGACTTAGAGGTGAACCCATTGCACAACCTGATTTCTGTTCATAAAAACTATCGTTCCATAAGAAATAAGTAGATTTTAAACAATGTTCGGATAATCTGGCTATCGTGTCACCTAGGGGATCGCTATCTATCCGACAAAACATTATCTTACATTATGGACGCTGAAAGCATTCACCCTCGTATTATAAGTGTATATTACAAAATTAGAAACCTGGCTTATAACGCCGGCTTCAAACGGGAAATTACCCTTACCGTTTTAATACTTAATATACTATTGCGTGTCTTCTCCCTGCTGTTATTTAAGTAAGCACGGTATTCAACAAATGACAGCTTATTCAGAGAAAATGTTAGCCATTCAAAAATTTTAAGTAGTTTAAAATAATAGGTAGACGGTAAATACGTATGCATTCACAGATCAACCTGTTGATTGGGGCGCATTATAGTTGGGCCAAAAACTTTATCGCTCTTTAATCTGCCATTGAGTTGGGCCAGAAGGATGCGGACGGTGGATTATGAACCTCCCGCTGATAGTTATCGATGACAAATCCTTATCAGATCCTGCTACCTGATACTACTTAGAAAAGTAGGTAATTTTAACGCAAACATTTTGTGCCTGTGGACCCAATAGATCACGAAACACAATTAAGATGGGTGGGACTTATTTGAAAAATGTAAAATATTATTTGACACTTGTCCATAATGTCCTAAATAATTTGTTAAAGAGGGTGGTTACCTGCTGAAATGAGTTTATAAATTCTGAAACGCAACTCAAATTAAACAGTTTTACTAAAATTTCTAGCGCACATTTATACCGGCGAAATGGAAGTTGTATTCATGCAAAGTGAAAAAGGCAAAAAACTGTTGGTGGTGAATAACTACAAGTTTTGCATCGCAAACGTGCTGAAAAACGGAACTGTGCGTTGGAGGTGTACAAATAAAACATCGAAATGTCCCGCAAAAATCTACACGTCGGCTGGAAATGAGATCTTGGACTCCGAGTTATCTCACAATCACAAAGAAGACATAAACCTGCACAGGCAGATTGCCAACAACAGTGTGAAAGGAAAGCTCTAGAAAATGTACACGAAAAACCTGCCAAATTAGTGCACACGGAACTTCGGTCTAACCCTGGCATAAGCAGTAACATAACGACTTACGATATGGAACTTGTAAGGCCTAATATATGGACGTGCAGGAGGAAGTTAACTCCAAATCTACCCAAAACGCAAAAAGACGTTTTCGAAGCAGTAAACACTTTGGCACCTATGACAGATAAAGAAGAATCATTTATCTTGACAAATAATGCAGACCAAGGTATCACCATTTTTGCTCCTTATAGCAATCTTTACTTTTTATGTTGTACTGAAACTGTGTATATGGACGGCACATTTGATTTTTGTCCGAAATATTTTACACAACTCTTTACAATTCATTGATACAAGAATGGACATTACGATCCATTGGTATTTTGTTTGCTTCCGGATAAAAAGCAATCCACATATCAAACATGTTTGAATATGTTGTGTCAGAAGTGCAGTGAAAGTGACTTACAATTTTATCCTAAAAGTGTCGTGATTGATTTTGAAACTGCAATCCACAATGCTATTATGGATACGTGGGAGGAAGCTAGAGTAAGTGGATGCCGATTCCATCTTTCACAGGCATGGTATCGAAAAATTCACTCGCTTGGACTGTCATAAGATTATAAAAACCACACGGAAGTTGGCAAAATTTAAGATATTGCATTCGATTTAATTCCAATCATGCCAAAACATTCGAAACTTCAAGAGTTTTGCGACTATTTAGTGGACAATTACATCAGGGAAAATGTCAAATTTACTCCAAATATTTGGGCAAGTTCATTTGCCTCCTCTTGCAGAACAACCAATGCGTGTGAGTCATTTCATTCAAGATTTAATAAAAGTTTTTATTCGCCTCATCCAAATATTTTTCAATTTGTTGATAGTTTGTTGAATTTTCAAAGTGAAGTTTATGTTAAAATAAACACATCCAACAAATTCCAAAAAGTTGTTAGGCGTACTGTAAAATTAAAGCAAGATTATCTTGAAGTCAAAATTAATAACTACAAACAAAATCTCATAGACAGGCTGACATTTGTAAAAAGTGTTTCATTTAAATATTAAATAAATAAAATAAAAAAATTATAAATGTTATTATTGTAACGTATAAATATAAGTTTGTATTAAAACTTGAAAATTGTTTTATTTTATTCCTTTAAGCGTGTTTGCTAAGAAAAAAAACCGTAGCAATCACATTAATAAGTTACACACATCACATAAATTAAGGTCTTTCCTAATAATGGTAATAATGGTCCATCACCCGCTGTTCGGGCAAAGCAGATTCTTGGCCCAACTATATTGCGGGATTAATTGACCCGCTCAGTCAGAGAATGGTTAGATAGGTAGACTGGCCCAACTATACGACTCCGGTTGATTGCATCCTCGATTCAGAACTATATTTGTAAAACGTTTAAAATGCGAAAGGATAGATTTTCGATCTTTGTTTGCTTAAATGATATTTCGACTAGACAACTAGTACTTATAGTTAAAGGTCCAGACTAGCTTTAATAAAAGGGCGACCATTTTTCAGACGCTTAACTTCATATCAATGGTAGATCCTACTATGTTATAATGTCTGGCTATACAACTAGTGAAGTACATCACGGATTATATTTGGATCCATTTTACTCTACTCGTTTATCAACGATATCTATTGATTCGAGGTTTAAATGTGAAACGATCGGAAATTATAAGCTTATATTGATGCTGGCGTGTCAGCACATTCAGGTATAACAAAGGAACCAGTATGTTCACTCTTTGTCGGTTCCTTTGATCTCGAGGGGGCTCAGATTTCCGATAAACGTTTTCAGGCTTAGCAGAAAGCTGCGTTCTCATTGGTCACAGCACTGGCACCACGCTTTGTTTACAATAAACAGTCAATGCCACGCCATTGCCAGCATGGACAATATTGCATATTTCGACCTACCCTAAGGACCTTCAGTGCTTCTTCGCAGACTTGCATGCCCCTGGACTCGAACACCTCCACGCATCCGAGGTATTTGACTGCAAAAGTACAGGTGCCCGATCTGACGGCGGATTCGTCTGCTTGCCATTGGTGAGGTTTGGAACTTTCGGGGACTCGATCCTTCCGCCGCCTGAAGGAGTCCCTGAAGGACCTCCGCAACCTGTCCATCTTGCGGGGCGACCTCAAGCTGCGCCTCTGGAACAGAATGAAAAGCGTTTTAAGAGATTTGAAGAGCTTTATAGTGGAAAATGTGCTTTAAAGCTGAATGTATATGTCGAATTTTTAAATGCACACTATTATACTGTGTACTTCATCGAAATGTGGCAACATGATAAAAAAATAGCGACGAGTCTCTCACTTCCAAACAAAAATACGGGTATTCAATATACTTCCAAAGAATTGCCAAGTAATTACAAGTGATACCAACTACTTTCTTGTTATATCAAGTATTTCCAAGTAATTATATCTATTGGCAGTATTTTACAGTAATCCGTAAGGAATTCACATACTTCTACCTCTCTTTGTGTTGATTTTTGTGGTCCATTAAAACTAAGACAGGTCAAAAAAAATTATACTAATTCATTAACATCTTTTAATTTCTATGTATTTTCAATATCCTACTCTTTTGAGATCTTTTAAGATGAAAAGGGCCTTCGAAAGTGACAGGTCCGCGAAAAAGAAACTGATTTTCAATATTTATAGTCCGGATTTTTTCAACTTTGCAATGGCAGTTTTTTCACATAATTTTAAAGCTCTTCCGAGATACCAAACTTCACTGTAATAAACGCAGATGTATGTAGCCTACCATTCTTATCTGTTTTCTCGTCTATTTCATTTTCGAATTCTAGTTTACTTTCACTTTCGTAACTCTCTGTATGGTAACTGAAGACACCACTTTATCTTTCGAATTTCTAGTCAATTCTTTGTTTTAGTTTGTTGTTTGTTTTTGTCAAAAATTTTCTCTATCCCTTCTTTCCTCTTATTCTTAGCAATTATCACTTGAAACCCTTCCTGTTTTTTTTTTCAGAAAAGAACCAGAGAAGAGGATCGGTCTTCGAAGAATCGTCGTTTTGTTATCATAGATCTATACTTACAAAAAAATTACGCGCCACCTTTTTGTTCGAATCTGTGTAGTCTTTTAAATTTTTTACTACCTATTTGAAACAACTTATTTATGTCCATTTGAACTTTTTCCCATTAGTCATCCGAAATATTGTTGAATTGGTAACATTTTCAATACCGGTCTTATCTTCTGCACCATTTTTATTTTCCTAAAGTAATGCGAAATCTTTTTTTTATAACAAGACAGTATACAGGTATAGTACAAGAGATTACTATTGTCATTCCTAAGTACTTCGTATGAAGCAATACGTATTTCTAGCCGATTCAAAGATAGCATTGAGTGTGTGAGTTGTTATAAATTAGAAACTTTGGAATATCTCTTTAGACGTGGAACATTTGCACTGAATATATGTTGTCAATCCGATAAACTAAGTCGTGAAGATATATTTACAAATAAAATTATTACCCTTTTAATTTAAATTTGCAATCAGAATGAATTTTTGGGATAAGTATGTCAATTCTATCCCTGATTTCATTAGCCATCTTCGAATCATGAAACTTTAAAAACACAAACATATTTAATCAAAAAAATATACGCTAGCAAGTCTGAAATTGTTCTTTACACTATTCAAAATGAGTGATGTCACAGCTTTGTTAGAGAAGCGAATTAAAAAACTGTTTTGCCCACGAGATGGGTTTGACAATCCACATTAACTGGTTCGCAGAGAACGTATAAAGATAAAATATGCAGTCGTAATCTAGTATGATATTATTTAAATTAATTTTTTTCATTGCTGTTCTTAATGATAAAAATACGAAAGCAAAGGTGAGACGTCGTTTATATTAAAAAAATAGAAGATTTGTGGAATTTCACATTTAACCCAGACAGTAGTCTCATTTTTCGTAAAGAAAGAGGTAAAAAGTTGTGTTATGTAAACAATTATTTTGTGAATTATAGCTACAATAAAACGGTAATAAGGTTTTACTTAACTTCTGAATTTAAATATGTCCGTAGGTTCACAAATTATAAATCTATCAACTGTAACTGTGCACGTTGCAAGTATTTACTAATACTTTCATTGTAATGTCACACACAGGTTGTTTCACGAATGATAATGAAACTGACGAAAATAAAAATGCAACTCAAGCTTTAGCAATTTGTAGATTTTGAGATAAACTTAAATTATTTAATTTAATTAAAATTGTAAAACAAATATTATTTTCGATGTTATTTTGAAATAATTAGGCAATAATATAACGTTAATGTACCTTTTAACAGATAATATTTTTGGAGTGACGGATCTACACGCACACGTATCTTATTTTCTAAAAATGTTCTATACCATCAAGTGGTGTTTGGTAAACTTGTGCTTTTACTATTTTCCAAAGAAAAAAATTTAGAGCATTAACGTTCGGGTTTCTCAGTGACCTAAGTTTAACTGAACCTCTTCCTATTCATCGGTTAAGTAAAACCAAATCAAGATGATTTTGCACTCTTCTGTGGTAATCCGCTGGTGTCCTACATTGTTGAGAACTTAAATCTTGCCTCACTTGTAAATTTACATTTTCTGGTGTTTCTTAAAAAAGGCCCAATGATTTGATTTGATTCCCCAATATTCCGCACCAGACATTTGTAGAGCAGATTTTCTAGAGCATAGTAACGGATATTTGTTTGTTCACTGCACCGTTACTGGAAAATGTTGCTTAATCCGAGATACAAATGCTTTTAAAGCTTGAAGCATCTGACAAAGGGTGAAATTTATTGCCTTTAATTATTATTCGATGTACTGGAAAAAAGTAATGCGGCGATTGCTTCTCATACTAACATTTGACTAATATAGCGATTGGCGATTTTGATCTATCATTTCCAAAACTCTTAATTTCATTGTCGGGGTCTTTTGATGGGTTTTTATATTTAATTCTTTTAGATATAGTCTCTTTTAGATTTTTTTTACTTGCGTTTTCTAAATAGAAACCGTAGTCGACTATGACTCCATCATGTGCTTTTCAAAAATATATAGATAACTTTCTATAAGTAGGTACTTATCTTACCACAATGCAGATTTAGTTAGACACTACTTAAACCAACACTTTCCAGATCAGTGGGTGGGTACCTAGAGTCTAGTTCACTGGCCGCCTAGATCTCCAGATCTATCTATTTTGGATTATTTTCTATAAGGATATATAAAAAATATTGTTAAAGACCCCATGAAACGATAGAGTAGTTAATGCAAGACACTAGGATAGCCTTTGAAGAACTACGTCTTACGCCTATATATTTATTTAACTCAATAGAAGCCCTCTCTACCAGATGTTTCTACGGTTTGATTTAATACATTTATTTTATATTGTTTATTATATTTTTTATTTCTTTTATTACGTATTCATAGCTTTTACAGTGTTATACTCAAACATAAAAACAATTTTAAGTTTCACATACGCATTCGTCATCTGTTTGAAATTTTTACTTCCATGGCCACCTATATTTTTTTATCCCTACATAACAATTTCACCAAATTTGAAAAAGTGGCTGTAACTTTTTTATTTATTAAGATAATATAGGAAGTTACACATTTTTTAAAAACCCAAAAAATATTATATTTTTGGAGTCATACCCAATTATAATTTCTATTAAAAAATTGCATTTGATTCTAGTAAGTAAAAAACCCCGGGCGCTACGGGGTCCTTCAGAATTCCAGATTTGTCAATTTTCGGCAATAATTCAAAAATTAAAAAAGGTAATCAAAATCTGTCTTGCCCTGCTAATTTATCTCAAAAAAGTAGAACAGGGTCGCGAAAAGCGCATCTCTCTAGCTTTAATAATATAATAACCAACATATCCTATAAAAGCATCGAAAATGGGACACCCTGTACATGTTGTGGGGAATGGGAGACCCCTTGCAAAACAATAAATGACTAAATTGTAGCATAACGACAAACAAGTTAGAACCTTGAAGCATTTATGTTTTTCGCCCCTGTTAATTATAGAATTACTAAGAACAAGCTATCCATTATTAAACTGAACTTTGAAGGCTTATTTTAGACTACAAGCCTATAAATATTTTAGTGATCGAACGTCATCTGCTTGCGCAGGTATTTATTCCCGTTATAAAAAGTCAATGAAGTTTATTGACAAAGTACTTGAGCCAACCTGAAATTGCACCACTGCAAAAAAATGAATGAACTGATTTATCCACTTATAGGTGATTACCAATACCAACTCTGCTTGTAAGTTACAGTTTAAGACAGGAAACATGCGCACGTAATACTCGTTGTAAAACATTATTAATCACTAACCTACCACACAGGTCACTTTTTTTCGGATTAACGGCAGGGGAACAACCTTCGAACGAGATTTAAGTAGCAAGGCTATTACAAAAAGCAATGTGATAGGTAAAAACTGTCACAAGCAAAGATTGGCGATTCACATCTGAAATGGGCCTAAAGGCATCCTAAATTTACCAATGCGCAATGACCGTGAATACCATGCTCATTACTAAATAGTTCAATAACGTAGGCGTAGCTATCAAAATAATAGCCTATATATAGTTTCGTTTAAGTCACGCCCCATAAAATGATTACGGCAGCAGCCATCTGGATGAAGTAGGATACTGATAAATTATGTTTACTTTGGTAATCTAGTGACGTTAAACAATTAGGTAGCTACCCACGTTTCTAGTTGATTAAATCTTATTCACTTTAAAAACCTCATTCAAAGTACGTATCTTCACAAAACATTTAGTAAACCTGCATTTTCCTTCGGCCAACAACACCATGAATATAAAACTGAAAATAACAGCCTAAGAATTTTAATGAACCGCGATCAATACACATAATTAGAACATAACATTCCTGTATACTCTAGCCAGTGCGCTATACAATTCCAACTATCATTAAATGAACAGCACACCATAAAGATTATCAACATATTTATCTCCTGTATTACAGTAACATGAAACACCAGTTCGATTAGCACTTACCAACGAACCAAACATGCTACAACTATAACTGTACCTGACTACCGCACACTTTATCTACGGTATATTGAAATGTTGATTTTATTATTTACATGAAATGTCGCAGCGTTATCATTTCTAAATGAAATCCTTGTTTGTGCCCGTAAGATTTATGTCTGTGCGCAGTAGAATTACCTGGTTCATCAGTTTAATGTTATGCCGAACATATTATTTTTACCACATTACGCAGCAGCAGATCAATTCTACCTTAAAAGATTAATATGCGACGACCCGGTTGTGTACAATGGTGGAAATGACTCAAGCTTATTAATATTGAACAACCTCTGTAAATAATTTCTCAGTTTGTTCCAAGTTTCCACCGTCTCTAATGTGGTGAAGTTATTTAACTTCGTTAAAATTTGCAAAGTAAACGTGTTCAAGGTATTGCTTCTAGATTGCAGTGACCTATAGGGTGTCTCATTAATGAATCATTCTTCTGCATAGCTTCTTTATTAGTTTTAGAAAAAAGTACAAATTTCGAATTCCTTGTTGAAATTAAAGCGCTATTAGCCGATGTTGGCTACAGTTGGCTATTTTAACGTTATTTGAATTATTTTTTAATTTTGGTATAATTTTTTTACATGCGTGAACGCGGATTTTTCTTAATTAATTAATTATTAATACATATACAGGGTTTCTAAAAATGATTTATGCATCCAGGGCGCTTATGGAAATTATCGATTAGATCAATTTGCCGCCTCTCAGGAAAGTGAAGTATACCTGTCATCTGTCGATTTTTTAATTATTTGCTATATTTTAAACAATTTTCTTTATCGCTAAAATGGACAAAAAAGCCAGGTATCACCATTTTCCCAGACCGGTGATAATTTTCGTCTAGTTTGATCAATTTATTGCGTATCGGGTATCCTAAAAGTTAAAAAAAAAACTTCATTCCGTGTACAATGCTGTATTTTTTCAGATTTACATTACAGAAGATGTTCAAAATGTTCCCCAATACAGCCTTGAGTAAAAGTTTTCTAATGTTCTTTGTTGCATATTTGGAGGTAAATTCTGAATTTCTGCCCTGATTCGCCCTTTTAAATTTCTACATTATGTGGCCGATTAACATAAATACGATTTTTCAGAAAAAAAATCAGGCGGCGTCAGATCAGACGAACGTGCTGGCCATTCTATTGCTTCGCGTCTACCAATCCATTTGTCTGTAAATATCGCATTCAAATATCCACGAACGTTGACTGCAAAATGGGACAGTGCACCATCTTGCTGAAACCATATCTGCTCAGAAGGACGCGCAGCATTTTCACGATCAGGGAATAAGTTCTGGTATAATGTGTTCGCACAAGAGCTGTAAATACTTGACCGCATTCAAATTTCCATCTATGAAAAAAGCCCAATAATGTGCTCACCGATAATACAACACTAGACATTCACTTTCTGAGGGTGTTGTGTGTGGACTTGTTCCATCCAATGTGGATTTATGTCCGACCAATATCTGCAATT
This sequence comes from Rhyzopertha dominica, assembly GCA_025024175.1. Taxonomy (NCBI): domain Eukaryota; kingdom Metazoa; phylum Arthropoda; class Insecta; order Coleoptera; family Bostrichidae; genus Rhyzopertha; species Rhyzopertha dominica. The sequence goes on along the minus strand of QCXZ01000138.1, from coordinate 43,040,428 downwards.
ATGTCTATTCACATTATCATTGAGGCAAAAAGTCGCTGCATCAGAAAACATAATTCAATTTAAAATGTTTATATCTTCATCTATCATGTTCATAGCAGTTTCGCAAAATTCTATCCTATACGATCGAAATCATCTTCCCTCAGTTCTTGTAATAAGTGAATTTTGTATAGATGTAACTTCTCTTTTTTCAAAATTTTCTGAACAGATCTTCTGCTAATATGGTGAGTGAGAACACGCATGTTTTAATAAGTGTTGATCTGGCAATTGGTTCACGATCTTCACGAATTGAATTGTAGGGTGCAACTACTTCCGCATAACTTCGCCTTTTATCTCCATAACCAATCATCATCAAAATTTCGATGCGATCATGTTCAGTTAACTGAGGCATTGCGATTGCAAATAATTTAACAAAGTGAATCATAATTATCTCGAGTCACGAGGAAAATGGAGACACCGTGAGTTTTTGTTCAAACTTAACGATAATGAATATGGTTTTTATCCCGAAGTTTTTTGCAAGACCCAAGTTTGTTATCACAGTTTTCTCAACTCAGAAGCAATAAATTGTGAGTGTGATACATCTTTGAAATCAGGAAATAATATTATTTTCAATAATGTGCCTTTTGACTCCCTTCCCATTTAAAAAAATGCAACTGACGCCTATATCTCGAAAACGAAAGATGATACGGAGTTGAAAAAATTCCAGAAAATGCATTTTAATTACCCATAGGCCCATGCACAATTTCAGAGAAATCGGTCAACAGAATCTGAAATATTCTGCTGGTTCCATACGTTGTAGCGACCCTGTATATTAAGAAATTATTAAAATTGCTAATACATTAGAAACGCTTAAGCCTATCCTTAATATGTGTATTAATAAAATCATACAACAAAAAAAACTAGATTGCACATATAAAAGAATTATATACTACCTATAGGTACTTTAAGAACATAAAAAACGTTTCTTTTGATATGTTTCGATAATATCTTTTATGCCCTAACGAATGGTGTAAATCGCATACCGCAATATTCTTTACTTTCCGAGATATTCGTCAATATATACTATACTACTACAAACATCAAATAACCCCGAAACAATAAAATGCTCTGCAGTTTCAACCAAGAATTCAAAAAAGCAATACTATCTTAATAGTTCTATTTAAAATAAAAGAAATGCGTGTAATGCAGTAGAACTAGCACTTTAAGAATAGGAGTTTGTTACTTTGTTTTTCTAAAACTTATAATAAAGAAGCTACGGTAGAATACTATACTAGTGAGGCATCCTGTATATTGCATTTCCCAGTATTTTGGAATAATTTTTCAGTATAGTCACAATAAAATTGGTCTACGCTTAACGATCCGTAATAATCAGGACCCCAAACTGTTTAATTGGTAACTTTCACCAAACGGTGAGTCGTCCATACAAATGTAAACAATTTCCTTGGTGCCAGCTGTTTTTTTTAATCGCTAGTCACACCCCATCATGTTTCATTCATGTTTGACGTAAGCGTAAGTCCTCGCAGAGGAGACAGTGTGGTCCCGTTAAATATCCGTTAAGGACGCCAAGACTGAAATGTCTTTACACCATAAAGCACCATTGCTATTAAAACTATGTCATGAGCTGTTCCATTAATTATACCATTGACAAATGCCCAACCATTGCGCCAACGCCCGTCATACAATCGACAAACAAAAAAAAGTACAGCGTAATACCGGTTATTAAATTATTTATGACCCTAAAAGGTAGCATTAACCCACATTTGGTACGACAACCCGAAGTCGATTATATTCCTTTATCTGTCAACTATCGATGAGTCTTATAATTTAATTGGTTTGGTATCACAAAAAAAATGCTTTGGGTTTAAGATAACCCACCTTGTTAATAGGAAAAGGAAATCCATGACTAAGCTAAGTCGATTAGAAAAGAGCGAACGACAATTTAGAAGTTCCGCAACAAGAATAATGAAATTAATCGAATGTTTCGACACTGCAACGTTACATTAAATCAGATTTCGTTATTGCGCAAGGTCGTGATGTTACAACAGGTAAGAGGCAACGCAGATAACCGTTTACAAAAACTGAAAGTATAGTAGGTACTTTCGGAAGAGACATCTGTTCTTTCACTAAAATAATCGGTGCCAGCTTATCTAATCCAATCTATTGTCATTAACACTATAAAAACACGTGTTGAAACGTCAGATATTACCTCCATTACATGTCCATTAAAAATCATTTTTCCAGTAAACTCGACGCCAACTATATTCCACTCTGAGGTAAATTGACAATCAATGGAAACCTCTGAACAAAAATAACCCACACGAACTCGCCTTGAATGTATAAATAAGTAATTAATTAATTTTTACGACCAACCAGCGACAAAATTTGTTAACACTATGCTACGCGAAATTTTGTAGCTCGTAAACGCAGTTACTAAATCACCTATAAGTTGCATTATGCATAGTATGCGTTAAAAGAACTTCGTAATCTGTTTCATTGGTTTGCGACAGCCTTACGTTACATATAGCACTGACCTAAACCCAATTTTCGATGGAAAGTGATAGATACTGTTCGTTTTTTTTTTAATTTTAATTAGATCTGGCCTTGATTAATTAATAATTAAACTAGGTGTTAGTAATTCGTTATATCCTGAAGAACCATACAGGGTGTTCACGCTAACAGTCAACAATAGCTAACTTTTTTACTTGAAATCGTAGTTTACAAAAAACTATTGAACATCATATGTCAAAGATATTTACTACAACTTTGTTATTTTAAATAGAACGACCCCACTTTTTATAGTGCATTCTATTAAGGGCGTCGAATTAAATAAAAAAGTATTAAGGTACCAACACCCTATAGTCATTTGCTTTTGAGATATCTCAGGTAATATGATTAGTGTTCACTGAACAGTCTATAGCAGCTAACTTTTTTATTTGAAATCGTAGCATAGTGGTTTAAATGGGAAAGTTTCTTGATTTTTTTGTGGAGAATTTGATGGTGTTTACAAAAAAAACAATCGAACATCATTCTACGATTTCAAATAAAAAAGTTAACTATTGTAGACTGTTTCATGAACACTAATCATATTACCAGAGATATCTCAAAAACAAATGACTATAGGGTGTTGGTACCTTAATACTTATGCGCTATAAAAAGTGGGGTATTTAAAATAATAAAGTGTAGTCAATATCTTTGACATTATGATGTTCAATTGTTTTTTGTAAACACCGTCAAATTCTTCTAGAAAAATCAAGAAACTTTCCCATTTAAACCAATATGCTACCATTTTCAAATAAAAAAGTTAGATATTGTAGACTGTTAGCGTGAACACCCCGTATAGTGGTTAATAAAATAAAATATGACAGCACCAGTGACTTAGCGTGCGACATAATGTTTCAAATAAATATTAAAATTTCGTCCAAACAGGTTTCTTATTTAGTATTAATAAGACGCAATAAAGGCCTTCATAGAGCTTTCTTATTAGAAAGTATCAAGAAAACAAGACCTAACTAATTTGTGAATTCCTACCTGTTAATGGTTTTACAATTATTAAGGTCTGCAAATGGAATATTTACAATGGTTACAGGTGTAGTACTCATTGTTATTCGGAACAATTTGGATGAAAGATAAAAATGTAAAATATCTTGAAATGATGTGAATTTTCTGCCTCTTACAAAACATATAAACAAAGTGGCATAAAGTGTTAATGAAAAAATCAACACCTCAAATGCGTGTAGTGCTCCGAAGTACCAGCATTAAACGCATAGTGTAGGTATTATTGTTAAAATGTGTGCGAACATGACAGGCATTCGGAAATCAACAATATAGACTACTAAAGGAGAAAAAAGTAATACTATCAGTTCAGCAGCTCCTAAAACTGGCAGGAAGAAACTACTAGTTCAAGAAGATGTCAAAAATCTAATTATAGAAGAAAGGGAGATTCCTTTTATTTCACCAACAATATACACTGGGAAGCATAACTATAGCCCCACCTTGAATTGGGTATTTGCCATGTATTTATATTTTATTAAATTGCATATTAATAGGTAGCATCTAATCCACAAAACAGCTGTGACAGCTTATAAATTCGAAAAAATGGATTGTAAGGTGTATTTTTAATATTAAAAATGTGAATATTTAAAGGGACCGCCAAAACGCGAACATATTGGCCGTGACGTCAGGTGTTTTGTAAATGGCCGCTTGTTTACATCTGGGGTCAGCGCGTCACGCGTCAGCCTCAGCCCGTCAATTTATCAGTTTGTTGTTTGCGTACATTTTATGACAAGCGAATTAAAATACGCCAAGAAAAAGTGAAATACTTATCAGTTATGACTTCTGAAGGCATGTTCATTGTTATGGAATATGTGTACAGCGACGAGCGGTTCAACGCGGTGGAGATGAGGGACGTAAAAGCAACAGCATAAATGAACTTTTTATCAAATTAACGTATAGCATTGTTAATTTGATCACAGTGGGTTGTTGGAAACATACTAGGTTTGGGCCAATTTGGAGCCAAGAATATTCAATAATTTGCTTGAAAGCATGAATTCTAGAACTTTTGAGTTAACTGGGAAGAATGGAGGCTTTCGAATGTTTTGTTAAAATTTGTTCAATTCTGTATGAAATTTAAATGGATCTATAGTTGTGCACCAGTCCAATTAACAAAATTAATTTATTAAAATACGGGAACTGTCAATAAATGACTGAATGGTCTACTTCTTATTTTATCTTTATATCTTTTATATTAGTTACATTAATTTAAGTTTGCATTTCACGAAGAAAAACTTAAAATTCAGGATGGGGCTATAGTTATGCTCTCTAGTTTATTAAGATTAAAGAATATTGCATTTACAATTAAAGAAGATACCAATATTGTGTTGTGTGTGGAGAATACTTCAAGCAATCAATTTCCGTTGGAAAGAGCAAAAAAAATCTCAACTTATTGAAAACGACGAGAAGCTAACACCTACGTTCAATAAAAATAGCAAGCGAACAAGGAAGACATTTACTGTTTGGAACAAACATAGCTGAATGATGATTCTCAATAAGCAATATGCGGCAAGACAAAAATATCCAAAGCACTCGTCAAGTTTTTATAAAAGGGTGGTCAACAGTTTGAAATTATTGAGTGACTGTCTAAAAGGCTTCTTCCTTAGGATTTTGTTCAACCCGGACGCGTTTCTTGCTTTAAGTTGTGCCATATTCTATATTCATGCCCTGAAGATGCCTCTTATAAGTAGAGGCGAAACGCCGACCCTGTTTCCTAAACCGACGCAGTTTATCCACAAAAAACCAAGATTTCAAAATATATTTATTTTACATTTTTATACAGGAAAATAAAACTACAAACACAACTGTTTGTATGTTGTAACACGCCTGTTTTAGAAAGTGTATAACGTTTAATATAACTTTAAGAGCCAAGTTGGCTGTGTAAAGATCATCTTTGAAAATAGGATTTATGGATAATTTACTGCAATACTCAAAGTTAATTTAAAAGTCAAGTATCATTTCCGCAAATAAACAGTATCATTCTAGTAGATAAAACTTTATCAATACAGATACGTGTGTGCACGATATTAATTTACGAATAAATTCATATTATGCAATTCATGTTTCTCCACAATCCTACACCAACGGAATCACACATCTCTGATCATTCGGTGACCACTGGCGTGCATTATACGTGTACAGTTAGCCGCACCTATATAGCCTTGCGTTTGTATCTAATTAGAGCTTACATCAGACATAGTCATCCTTCTTTTCACCGCATAATGCAACCGACTCCCTTATTATACATGAGGGGGTGATTCACGGGCAAACAAAAAAAATGATTTCGTGCCACATTCCTGTGGTGTTAGTCGTCTGTGATTCACTACATATTCGGGGTCAATCTACGGAAGAGACACGGATTTTCTGGCCTGGCTGCGCGTTGAAATCTCTGGCTGTTGGCACCAGGAAGCAGACGCGCCACACTGCACTGCGTGGTCAAGTGTGGACTTCGTTTTGTGCTTTCAGATGAATATGATAGTATAAATAAATCATGCTAGGCTGTGATATGAGTTATGGTATGTAGTATTTAAGAAATAGATTGCAACGTTCAAATTTGCCCAATTAACGTATTTCTAGTATTATAAAACATGTGAAATTAATAACGATATATATTTTCGTCTGAAAACGATGTCACTGAAACTGCCCAACTGCAAAAATAAAATAATTCGTTTTATCCGTCTCCGTCTCTGTATCGAAAAACTTTAATCCCAGATTGTATAACGTCCGCGGAATAACCCTGAAATTCGCTAACTTTAAACATTATATTTAAGAAAGGGCTGTCAATATTTATAAGTAAAACTGTTCTGTTCTTTTACGTCTAGGGACAACGATACTACTTTGATATTTTTTATTTTATTTTTATCATACTTTAATGCGGGATCGTATCAGTATCATCAGTTATTACAGCAATTTAGTAAGGAAAGGTACAAAAACAAAAAAGGAATATTTATCACCTCTGCATATGCTGTTTTGTCGACGGAACGCAATCTGCAGAAGTTGAGATTTTCATTGTTATTACTGGGTACCTAAAAGTGTTTTAAAATACTATCACTACATCTAAACATGTGTTAATGTAACATGTTTTGTAAGTATCAAGAACGGTGCCATTTAGATGAATTTAAAATATGTATAGGCAAATAATATTATTATAGAACAAAGGATCATCTTTTGTAATAATTATGACAAGTAATAACATTTATTTAAGTATTTAAGAAGTTTAAAATGATTAGTACCTAAAATACGATTATCCTGAAATTTTAGCAGAACAAATTAAACGTATCTATTTTAGGTAACCTCAATAAAAGCATTTTTTCTGTATTTGAGGATTAAATTCTGTTATATTAGGTACCTAAATTTCTGCAGGTGATCGATTTCTAAGACATTCCTTTGTACCAAAGGCAACAAACGTGGTTCCAGCATGATGGTGCTCCAGCTCATTTTTCTTTTGTCATTAGAGAGTCCAAGGAGGGGGCCTGCACGAGCACCTGATTTAAGCCCCCCAAATTCCTTTTTTTCTGGAATATTTGGTATGATATGGTAGATACTATTATTAATAGTGTGGATGATCAGCAGCTATAAAGAAGGGCACTTTGAATATATTATTTTTTGTTTGTGCTAGAAGCTTCTTTTATTTATTTGTACATAATAAAGAAGTAACAAATAATTGCAAATAAATGTTTCACAAACGAAATATGTACCTACTTTGCGGACCCGTGTTTATTAAGACTTTTCTGCTTATTTTGACCCATAATATTACCTCTTTAAATATTTCAACACCCCTTACATAGTATACTTTCTACAAATACGGCACACGTGCTTCTTAATGATATTTACAACTGTTTCTATCCTCTCATAAATTACCTATAGTACATTTTTTTATTAGGAAATCTATAAGTAACATACAGCAAAGTTTGTGCTTAGCAGAAAGTTCTTTTTTGAATTCTGTAGAAATTCACGCAACTCCAATTTATCACGTAACCAATTAGTTAATAATTATCTAAATTTGAATTTTTATACACTCGATAAATTTTTTCCTTGTAAGACTTTGTAGTTCCTGGCACCTGAAAGTTGGTAACGATTTATTTTCCCGCAGTTTTTAGCATAATTAGCGACTCCGTGAGAAATTATAGAGAGAAGCCAACTGGTTGGAAATTAATTTAGCYTATGAAAAAAGACAGTAATTGCAATGGTTTCCTTGAAGTCATGCAAGCGTTTAAAACAATGACGTTGGAGGACGAAGCTTCGTTGATTAATTATACAATTCAGTCACGATATTTTGTGTTTTGAAACTGATAGTGAGGTTTGTTTATTAAATTTATCAAAAAGTGTGCGTCTGTAGTACGCACATCAGAAATATTTTGAACTTTTGTTTTTTCTAAAAAAACTACTCAAGATGCGTAATAAATAATCAATTCATTAATTGACCACTGCAACTGAAGACATGTAATAGAACTTTACACGAGAAGTGTTTCGAAGAATTTGCTTGCTGTTGTAAACGTCCTACAAGTATTCTTATCGACAAGAACTGACTTAGTTATTACTTGAGCAAAATAGTAATGAATTACAATTACAAATTGCAAAATATCGTTATCGTTAACTCTACCCAATTGCATTGTGTTTTTGTTATTATTTCTGAAGATTTATTTTGGTTCAAGCCAGGCTCCAAAAATGCAAAACAAATGTTTATTTTTACAAGTTAAATTGTTTAAGAGAAAAGTATGAAAAACAATAAAAGTGTTATAAATAAAATGTGCTGCATCTGTATAAAGAAAAAGATTTTATTAAAAAAAAGTTTATCGTACCAATTATTAATTAATGGAACATTTACCGTTTACTTTAGTTTTATTTAACTATTATAATTACATGTGTATGCCGCAAAATCAAACACAATTAATGTAAAGTATTTTTATCTGTAATTTTTAAACATGTTGTTGTGCAGATTACCTTTAAACTCTTAGAGCGAAATATATTTTTATAAATTCAGTAAAAGCTCCAAATGGGCTCACAAAGTTAATAAACATGCATAATATGGGATCTTTTAGCGCGAGATGTCCATTACAATTACTCATAATAGTTTTCTAAAATTAATGCATTACAGTTACTCATTACTAAGGAAAGTAATTGAATTACTTCCAATCACTAGTCTGTAGGCAACTACTGATTAAAATATACCTAGAAATATACAGTTTAAAAATTGCCCTAGTCAGCATCGCTTTGGAATGTGAATCCTCGAATACCAACAAAAATTTAGTTTTGTGTTCAGACGAGTATATACTACTCACTTAGCGACATTTTCTCAGAACCACTCGTTTATCTTTAGTATGCAGCAGTTGTATATATCCGACAATGTGGCTTGTGCAACTCAACAAACAGGTTGGTAAATAATAAATCGTTATTCCAACTTGCATGTCCACTAGCGTTTATTACGACATTATTAACGAATAGCTTTACACCCATCAGCAAATTGTTGAAAGGTCGATAGTCTTACTAATGGAATGCAGTGGAAATGGCAATAAGAGCAACAGGTAAGAAAACCAAAAGCCGGAATTCCTTTTACCAAACTTTGCTTGTTGACGACCTTGACCTAAGTGATTAGCGAAAATTGCTGACGTACAGTGAAGATTTTACAACGCCATGAGAATATTTTTAGAAAGCGTAATTACTGACGATATGCATGGCTCCAAAAGCAACCTTGAAGGTATCGTTTTCGATGTTACTTCCGTTAAAGCAAGTGTTTTGTGTCTTTTAGCGGCTCTTACCGTCTGCAAATCTCCGAATTTCCCAACCGCCGGCCTTTCCAGAGGCTGGTGATTCGAGGGGTGATTTCCCATTTTCTCAAACACGCACACACAACACCACAAAAACCAACAGACAGATGCTGGGAGCAGATGCTCCGGAACTCCAGTGGACCAGACCGACACTCGATGAAACCCGTGGAATCCGAAGGCTAGGCGCACATGGTCCGCTGCATTGCACACAGAACTGCACCTAGGATGTCCAGGAGGTTACGGAAGAAACCATTGCCCACGGGAAAGACGTTCGCAGCTACGAGAAGACGCGGAGGAGAATTTTGAAACGCGATTTTGACGATTTTCTCGGAGGAAAGACCGAAAGTGACGGTTGCCACCTCGCCCGTTGGGAGCAACTAGCGGCCGACGGTTAGGCCAGAACCAGGATCCCCACGCTCGACAAGAATTATATTAGCGGTGCGGCAAACATCGGCACAGGTAGGTAAACTCACCTATGCCGGTAGGTCGCCCTTATACAGTTGAACAACCGACGAAATGCAACCGGATAACGAAGTGACAGGTTTTTGTAAAACGGCAAAAAGATGCCTCCGAACTGGTCTGACAATTATCACCAGCGAGGAGGCAGGAGGATGTGTCTGAGATGGAGGCACCTTCAAGAATTCAGGTGGATTCCATTTTTTCCAGAAGAATCGATTCACCTAAGTATTCTATCGGTACTTTATATAGGAACTTCAGATAGTTATAACAACTCAATATTACCTACAACCTTGAATCAATTTTACTAAAAAGAAAAAACAAAGCAGCGATGAATCCCGTAAGTTGTTTATGAATCAAATATCAGCTATTATATAGACAGTATGAGGTACTTCAAAATCCAAATTATTTCGGTACAAATTAAAGTGAATGATGACAGTAAGGATATAGCAAATGCATTTCAAATGCCCTCCATTTGTTTGAATGCATTTTTCATAAATTTTTGACAGGTTTTTCTCCTACTCCTGGTCACAGAAAATGACGGAATATGATTTACGATGCTACATATTCATTTATAACACTAACTGCCAATATAAACTGTATAACCAATTTTAAGCAAAAATAATTCGATTCATTTTTTCGAAATTCCTTGTAGTTCTTGAAATATCGTGGTTTGAAGTAAATTACAAGTTTATTTTAATAAAAGAAAAATGACCAGTAGCGTTGCTTGCCCTAGAAGGGCCCTCATCAAAAATTTAACAAAAACGCTCGCATTGAATAAAATACATACCTATATAGGGGGCGTTTTTTTCGATGACCAGTATGAGTATCTCGAAAACTAGCAGAGGTAGAATGAAAGTTAGATGGAGAAAGATTTGCCGTTTTGTTATCCTAATTAAATGCACGTTTTGTTTTTTTTATAATAATTTCATGGATTACTAGATATTATGAAAAAACTAAATTTTGAGTATTTCTTTAAATTCTTTTATCTCGTATATTTTTGATGTTGCAAAAAATGTAAATATACAAGTACATACTGGTCATCAAAAAAAACCCACCCTGCATATTCATCATAATTACTCATAATTACTGCTACACATATTAAGAACCAAGTTAGCCAAAACATTTCAAATATATACCTTTTCGCCTTTTTTTCTCTTTATTAAATCATCCACAGCTGAAGGCTATTCTAGTTTTCGACATTTCTGCATCTATATACAAATTAGGTATATACACCACTGACAAGTCTGATAGATAATTTTTTATCAGTTTTAATTTCGAAMAGCTCCCACGGCTGTCAAAAATAGCAAGCATCCTATTGAATTTTCTCAATAATAATTCTAAAAATTCCTTAAAGAAATAAATTTTCTTAATTTTATATCTTAGGTATGTTTTCAAAGCAATACGAATTAACATGTCTCTTTACTGTACAGAGGCAGTTTTCCGGCTTGTTTTTTATTATTTTATTTTAAAACGATAATAGGTTCTTCACGGTGTAACACTTCCAATAATTCAGTGGCTTAAAATATTTGTTTAATTTGAGAAATTAATATATCTAAACAGTAATAGTACACATTAACTTCCGGATCTGAAGTTTTCTCATCTTCTCATAACTCAGCAAGAAAACGCTTCGTTAACTTCCATCTTTTATTTCTTTAAACAGATGTTGCCCCCCATTCTCTTGCTAGATCTCTGTACTCGTTAAGCAAACCAATAAATGAATTTTGATTTCTTTCTTCGCTCAGTCTATTAAAACAATACTGGCTTGCTGTAAGTCATTATTTTTATGCTTTAGGGCCTTAGAAACAGGATTAGAAAGGCGATGAGCACTATAAAATCGTAGCTCTCTAAATTGTTAATTATATATTTACATTCGTCTCTTTTTAGTGGAAATTAAATTTAGTCATTGCAAAGTTTTCATTAGTAAAGAATAATCTTTACTTGTAGTCGATATGACGTCAATTCTTGAAGACCATTTAGGAAGTAGTAATACCTTTTTAATGGTAATTTTGTATTCTTTAGATGAATCGTTACTCAACACTGACCAACGTTTTATGCTATTATCAGAAAAGGAAGTATTTGTCCAAATTATAGAAAAAAAATACATATGTTAACAATGTTATTTTATTCACTCTTTGGAATCTGTCTGTCTGAATTCGATAAAAATGAACAGAATCATTTTTGCTTAATATCGTATACGACGTATCTCGGATACCTCGGCGGCCACCCTTTCTATCGCCATAAAATGAAAAGGATTTTAATCGGGACTTCAAGGGAGCCATGGATACTAACTTCCACGTCCAATCCAACAGAAGGGGAATACGTCTCGGAATACGTAGCGAGATAATAGGCTGGATCGTACCACTATGACGTCTAGTTTCCAGAGAAGCATCGTCTATAATTTCCTGAATTTATTTTCAGCGTGCTACTCCAGCATAATATTTTGTGAACTTTAAACTCCAGATATTCATTAATCGTTTTTCTGGAATACCTAGAAAATCAAATGCGTCATGCCAACAGAAGCAAAAAATGAATGTTGTCACATGATTCATCATTTGTCAGCAATTCTGTTTACTCCATTAATAGTTGTAAACAAACGTTAGAAGAACATTGAACTCCGAATTCGTCAAACGATGTGATGTTGTTCTTCCAGTTTCATTCTACATTCAAAGAAACCTATTGTGTATTGTTAAAAAAAGTTTCTTCAAAGATGCTATATTTTGTGTTCAAAAAAATAATAATTTTGTGTTGTTATAGCAATTATACTGGAATCGTTACTTTTGCTTTGCTGATTTAATCTAAAGACTTTGTTATTGCAATCATATTTTGTTTTTTTTTAACCATACAGTCTATACTCAATGTGACAGATGTTTTTCAGTTGTTTAAGCAATATGACATCCTCAGTTACTTTTTAATTTTAATAATATTATTTGTAATTTAATAATATTATTTGTTTGGCTATATATTAATCCTAAAGCGCGAAGTATTTTAGACACTGTATTCAACAACGCGTGTAGACGGTCTACGTATATTCTACTCTTTAAATGACTCCAAAGAAAATGTCTTTTCTTAGAATATCGTTATCCCTCGGTTCATTCGGGAATATGTCAGCCATTGCAGGTGCCAAATGATTTCTGACAAATTATAAAATATCTATTTGCCCTAAGATCATCTTCAAAAAAGTAAGGGCCTATAATACGTTGACCAATGATGTGGGTGGATTTTCTCGTATACATAGATAATTGTGACTACAGACTTAGTCATTGCGTCCTCCTGAAGTCATGGATCAATGGGATCTCTCAACAATTCCAGAAATATAAAAAACGCGATTGGTATCAATAGGAAGTCATCTGTACTTAGAATCCATCATCTAAAGTTTTTAGTTTTTATGCCAAATGAGATGATAGTTGAATTCCTTACATAATAAGGGCATGAATGGCACAAAAAGTGAATACAGTTCTATAAAAAAACATGATGACGTCATATTTTCCCTTATTTTGAATTTTATACGTTATTGTATCGACAATCGGTACGTAATAGTCTAACATACTTTTTCATGAATATACTGCAAAAAAAAGAAAATATTAAGACTGACATCCTCAAGCACTGATGCTTACGTAAAGAAAAGAACATAATACTTCCACTGATGCTAAGTATTTTATTTGCCAAAGTATATACAAAAAAAAACTTTTTCATGCAGAGGATGGAACTGAATAGGAATGTTAGTTTTGCCGTTTTTATCAAGAAAAAGAAATACAGCAAACTGTATAATAACCCCGTTCAAAATCTTAAATCCAGTAAGATTTTCTCTCTGAACTATTCATAAAGCCACGAAAAAGGAAGTATGTATTCCGTGTTGCATGAAACATGCTAAMCTGTTGTAATCAAGGCAGGATCGTGGAATAAACATGAATGTTTGATCTCCATAAACGAATGAATAAACAGGACTCTGAAGAAAGCATTTAGTAGTACTGCCTTTCATCTGTTGTTTATACATACCGGGTCGCTACAAATTATGAAACCAGCAGGATATTTCAGGTGCTTTTCGACCGATTTTTATGAAATTGTGCGTAGGCCTATGGATAATTAGAATGCATTTTCTGAATTTTTTTCAATTCCGTGTCAGCTCTCCGATATATGAGCGCAAGTTGCATTATTTTAAATGGGAAGGGGGGTCAAAAGGCACATCATTGAAAAGGAATTTTTTTCTGATTTTAAAAATGTATCACACTTGTACAGTTTATTGCTTGTGAGTTGAGAAAAGTGTGATAACAAACTTGCACAAAACTTCTGGATAAAAACAATATTCGTTATCACTAAGTAAGAACAAAACTTCAGACGTTTCCATTTTCCTTCTGACTGGTGATGATTGTTATTTGCAATCGCAATCCCTCAGTTAACTGAACATCATCGCATCGAAATTTTAATGATGATTGGTTATGGAGATAGAAGGCGAAGTTATTCGGAAGTAGTTGCACTGTATAATGCAATTCATGAAGATCGTGAACCAATTGCCAGATCAACAGTTATTAAAACATTGCAACGTTTTGACGATACCGGAGATGTTAAAAATCGTCAAAAACCAGGGCGTCCAAAGGTTGCTACGAGTTAGGAAAGTAACTTGAATATCCTTTTAGATGTGCAGGAGAATCCCAAGTGTTCCGTACCACAGCGTGCTGTCACTCACCAGATTAGCAGAAGATCTTTTCAGAAAATTTTGAAAAGGAGAAGTTTCATCCATACAAACTTCACTTATTACAAGAACTGAGCGAGGATGATTTCGATCGTAGAATAGAATTTTGCGAAACTGCTACGAATATGATAGATGAAGATAGAAACATTTTAATTTGGATTATGTTTTCTGATGAAGCGACTTTTTACCTCAAGGGTAATGTCAATAGATATAAGTGAAGATATAGGTCGGACACAAATCTATATTGGGTGGAATAGATTCACACACAACACCTTCAGAAAGTGAATGCCTGGTGTGGAATTATCGGTGAGCACATTATTGGACCGCTTTTCATCGATGGAAATTTGAATGCGGTCAAGTATTTACAGCTCTTGCGCGAACACATTTTACCAAAATTTATTCGCCTGTTCCCTAATCGTGAAAAACATAGGTAGTGATGCTGAAAAATTTTTTTGTTATGCACTACCACTTTTGATCTTAATATCAAGTGTTATCACATGAGCATTCTGGCTTTATTGTTTAGCGGTTTTTTTATTATTCAGCATTCTATTAGTTTAGCAAACTTACTACTCTTAAATATTAAAAAAAAATAAAGCGCTTGTGGCAAAACATAGATCAGAAATTAAGTTGTATCAAGTTTTGTCCAAATCATCTAACACCACTCTACATTTAACGACTCCCACGGGCACAAACCGAAACAACCGACAATGCCCCAGCGTTTCCAGCAATTAAGAATTCCCACATTCATTCACAACGGTCAGTCGATTAATTATGCGCGAGCAACAGGTCCCCCATGTGAATTTCAGACGAAAATCGCAACACGAAAAAATCGGTCGAAGGCGATCCGCAGAATCTTCACACGACTTCGGTCGTTTTGAATTCCCGAGAATTGTTGAATATACAAAAGTTGCTCATTGTTCTTCCTTGTTGGGTTCACGCCGGGATGATGGGAAGGGGACCTGATAAAAAATATCCCACGGTCTACCCCGTTTAACGGACAAATACCTGCGCTGCGAGGGGGGCCGCAAACGCAGTATTGCCGCATTTTGTGGAAATTCCCGTGTTTAGCCATCAGTGACCAAAATTACAATGTTTCAATATTCCTAAAAATTATTATTGCTGAAAAGTTACAAAGTTTGCTCAGAAATTTTCACCCTCAGGCTAAGCCGGTAACATTTATGGCAATGTATAAATAACTTCGACCTGCTGCTACCTAATTGTTTAAAAATATCGATAGTTACCTTAATGTACAACTTCTCAATGTGTATTGTTCTAAAATATGTTTGCTCCACATGTGAGTAACTTGTAAACAAACATCTCCTGAAAGAACCGGGGCTTATATTTACTATAAAGTAATTAATGCAAAAAATTTGGCACCACCGTCAACGTTTAAACATACTTCCGAGGCTGAAGCGGATATTCTGTTTAACTGCAATCATCACTGATGATTAAGGCGTTTAATGACGCCAGTGCGAGCTCCTTTTTTAAGCAGACATAAACTGACAAAGATCAGACTGTATAAAATTTCGGAATCGATGACGACCTGGCACATCCACGTTATTTTTAGTTTACTGGCAAAGCGTTGCTCAACATGGCTTCATGAGTAGCAGAAACATTGGGTGTAAAGATGTGCAGTGTCTTTTTCTTTCACTTAGTCCTTGTCCTTGCTGCCCTTCTAGTCAAGTCCCAGTTGAGATTTCTATTCTTCAACGCCTCCGTCACTGTCATGTTCCATGTCTTCTGCAGTGCTCCTCGTCTTTTTTTGCCTTCTACTTTTGCCTCCCATACTCGTTTTTAGCCTTTCCTCATTCATTCTCACCAGGTGCCAAAGGACCACTTTAGTTTATTTTCTTCTAAAGTTTCTTCAGTCGTCTCTATTGTATTGTCTCTATGTAGAATCCACAAATACTTTGTTATCAGATAACTTAGGTATTGTCCTAAAAGCAAGTTTACCCAGTTCCTTGAATAATTGTAACACTGTAAAAAAATTAGACCAATAACGAATAATGGCAAAGAAATAATATTTTCATTGCTGGAATTTGCAGACTGGGATTTTATTCATGACGTTTCTTTAGATATAAATTCTAAGTTTGAAAAATTTATTGATGTTATATGTGAGAAGTGTGATCGTGCTTTCCCGGAAACTAATGTGAAATATAAGTCTAAAAATAGTACGGTTGTGAATTGGACAAAGATTTACTGCTTTTAAAAAATAAATTACGAATTCTAAATAACACACACAAAATTGATCAGTCTAATATTTCCAGGGAGGCAAGCAACAAGCTTCGCAAACATTATAGGGACCAAATTAAGTTGAAACGAAAATTTTATTCTAAAAAATATATTGATAAATCTAGTAATAAATCCAAAGCAGCTTGGAATATTATAAATAGTTCTTGTGCGTCAACGAAAGATGTTGACGTGAATAGTAAAGACTGCAACATTAGTAGCGACGCCTTTAACGACTTTTTTTCTTCTACTGCTTCAGAACTGGCAAAGGAACTGCCAGACAAAGCGATAGATCCCATAAATATAATGATGTTTCAATGTTCAGACTTAAATTCTAGAGTAAATTTTGCATTCTCTGAGGTTTCCTGCGCTACAGTTCGCGATATTATAAATAACATAAAAACTAGTAACTCTATGGATACATATAACCTGAACACTCGTATTATTAAGTATATTAAAGATCTTATTGTGTCTCCTTTAACTCGTTTAATTGAGCTTTGTATTAGTACTTCTATTTTTCCAGACTGTCTAAAGATGGCTGTGGTAATACCTCTCTTGGAACAAGGGGATGTTAACGTTGTTAATAACTATAGACCAATTTCATTACTCCCAGTTTTTCCAAAATACTTGAAAAAGTTTTATACTCGCAATTAGTTTCTTATTTTGAAGTCAATAATATATTCACAGACAGTCAGTATGGATTTAGACCGGGCCGAAATTACAATTACCGAATTTGTAAAATATATGACTGATTGTTTGTAAGAAGGAAGCTACGGTATAGGAACTTTTCTTGACCTCTCCAAAGCTTTTGACTGTGTTCATCACCACATTTTACTGCGAAAATTATATTTTTATAACTTGCTACCTAATTGCTGTAAAATGATATATTCATTTTTAAGCAATAGATCACAGTTTGTAAGACACAAAGGAATTGACTCAGGTAAAAATAGAGTTGAATTGGGAGTGCCCCAAGGCTCTGTACTTGGGCCACTTCTTTTTATTATTTATATAAATGATTTTTCTTCTTATATGGAAAATAAAAGTATACACTTTGCAGATGATACACCTCTAATGGAAAAAAAAGAAAATCTGTATACAGCTTTAAAAATCAATCGGACTATAATACTGGCATACCTGAAATATACGCTAAGTTCATTATTTTAAAACGGAACACCCTGTGTATTATTACACTATTCGGTTTCTCATTATAATGTAATGAGTTTGATAAGCAATTGTAATCATAAATATACATATGTTTTAAAAAGGAAAGGCTTACCAATATTGTTCTACGAGTAGGTAAGTGTAGAGTAAAATAAAATGTAGAATGTTGATATCGGGTTATAGGTAAGCTGTCGTCAGTTAAGACATGTGCCAAAAACTATTTTTGCTAGTTACTTTACTTATTTCCGAAGTGTTTGTTTATGATCTCTAACACCGATAAACGTCATCTCTGTTGAATACAGTTGTCTGGATCTTGAAAAAGTCAAAATAATGCACAGTTCAAACTGTGATATACTACATTTATTTTACATTCATGAGGAATATAGTAGAATTGTTAGTAGAAGGTGTAAAACATTTAATAAATGTATGTTTTCATAGTAAAACCTTCAACCCCCTACTAATGGTGTCATCCCACATTTTTTTCAATTGGGAAAGGTGATTATGACACCTCATTAGAAGGGGCTTGTCATTCCCTATACAGTGCTGCTTAATTTTTTAAAATCGATCCCCTCTTAGAAAATATGGAGCGTTGAAACTCCAACAATAGTGTGAAAAAATGCAAAAATCGATTCAATTTTACTTTAAAACTTATCGTATTGTTGAAATAAATTCCTTCAAATGAATTAGCTGTTTTTACCGATTTACACATTTCTTAAGCTCATTTTATTGAATAAAGAATTATCCGGTATCTTCTTCACTTTTAAATTAGAACAAGTAGTTCCTAGACACCCTGTCGTGGTTACTGTTTAAAATTGTATCATTCAGTTGCACAGAGAGAGTGGAAATTATTGAGCTTTTTTCCAAAAAACGATGAATGTGAAAATTGGGTCGTGCAGTTGTTTAACCAATGGCATCCTGACAAACATACCAGTAGAAAAATTGTTCGCCAATTGGTGACAAAATTTTGCTGAACTGGTTCGGTTCATAACAAAAAGAGGCGGCTTGAAAATCCAGTGTTGCAGTGGATAGTACGCTAAGTGCAAGACCATGGACGCCCAAGCCCCCCCAGAAAAAAAAGCATGTAATACGAGGCATGTTTTTTAAGTAAGTACCGTTTTGGAATTAAAAAAAGACGTGCAAAGATATCGCAATAATTTTACCTTACATGAAAGCCTGTACCTTAATCTACTTTTCTACATAATTTCCGTGAATATTGAGGCACTTGTCATAACGTGGCACCAGTTTTTGAATACCCTCCTCATAAAATTCTGCCGCCTGACTTGTTAACCACTGTATCACAAATGTTTCGACTTCGTTATCGTCTTGAAGACGCTGACCACCCACTGCAGGAACAAATGGTAGTCGCTGGGCGCCAGATCAGGGCTGTATGGAGGATGACCTAGTTTCCCATTTAAAAGATTTGATGAGATCTTTGGTCCGATTAGCCACATGTGGACGGGCATTGTCATGCAGCAAAACGATACCCTTACTCAACTTGCCACGTCTTTTGTTCTGGATTGCACGACGCAGATTGTTCAATGTCTTACAATAAGACGCTGCATTGATTGTCTCATTACGAGGCAGAAACTCCACTAGCAATACTCCTTTTCTGTCCCAAAAAACTGTGCACATGATTTTCCGGGCAGAAATTGTTTGCTTAAACTTCACTTTTTTGGGTGATGATGAATGTCGCCATTCCACGGATTATTGTTTCGATTCTGGTGTGGCGTAGGCCACCCATGTTTCGTCACCAGTAACAATTTGGTCTAAAAAATCTTCACCTTCATTGTGGTACCGCTCAAGGAAAGTCAATGCACTGCCTAAACGTTGGGTTTTGTGCAAATCCGTCAACATTTTCGGAACCCAACGTGAACACAATTTCCGGTAATTCAAGTTCTCGGTCACAATGCGATACAAAACACTACGAGAATATTGAGGAAAGCAGTCGCACAATGATGAAATTGTAAAGCGTCTGTTTCCTCTCACCTTTTCGTTCACTTTCTGCACCAAATCTTCATTAACGACCGAAGGACGCCCACTCCGTTCTTCATCATGCACATTTGTGCGGCCATCTTTAAATGCTCTCACCCATTTCCTTACCAATCCATCACTCATAATGTTTTGTCCGTAAACTTCACAGATCTCACGATGAATATCGATCGGTTTTACGCCTTTAGCACTAAGAAATCGTATAACAGCCCGTACTTTACAATCGGCGGGACTCACGATTGTCGGAGGCATCTTAAACACTCAGTAAACAACGTATACAATGAAGAATCAAACTGTAATGGCGTCAGTGCGTAGACAAGAGATGTAGATAACCAGCGCGCATGCGCGGAACGCCGACCGTAGCGCTGCGGCGGCGGAATCGCAAAACGGTACTTACTTAAAAAACATGCCTCGTACTACAAATCATTTGGTGGCACGAGACGTGCTTCACAGAAAAATTGCACATAGGAAATTCTGTACAGCATTAAATTGTTAGTATGTTAGTAATATCATATATTTATCTTAATTACGTAAATTACGAGATACAAGTAATTGACTTTGTTGAATTTAAGATAAATACCAATCACTATATACCACAGGCGCGTAGTATACACATTTACAAAAGTTTGATTTGTGTACTATTTATGTACAAGTAGTATTTGCACCTACAGCGTTTTTTCTACAGGTGTGACACAACCAAATATATAGGCAAAAATACAAGTTTATTTTTGTGGTAGGTACTAATAATGCAGTAAGAGCCCTTAATACCAGACAAGACTAACAGCTAAATTTTTATAAAAAATCTGAAGGCTTGGAAGGTAATGCGCTTTCTAGGTCTGAATATTCTACGTGATCACTAATAAATTGCCGCCATTGTAAATCATTATAATAATTAAAAACTTCAATTAAATAACGAAAATAAAAATTTATTGAAGAAAATTAAGTTTAATTAATAACTAAAATAATGTATTAAATTCGTTTTAATTTTTGACAATAAAAATTGTGACTATCTCTTTTACGCCGCACATTGACTTTTGCACGGCCTCACTCGTGATTAGCTTGGTACACCGTATCCGTTTATTCTCAAAGTCAGCAAGCGAAGTGGCTTCTCTAAATGTTTTCTGAAGCTTTCGTCTGATATTAGCCCAATATTTTTCGATTGGCCTTAATTCTGGACAATTTGGCAATTTGGTAGGTTTTTAGCACCACTTCCACAAAATTGTTTAGTGTCATTCCACTGCCTTTTTCGAATAGTGGGATGTCGCCAAGTCAGGCCAAAACAATACTAAAATCCTGTGCCCTTTGTTTCAAACATTCCTCCACATAGATTTCTGTTTTTATAGCGCCGGTGGTCACAAAAGGTTTGCTTCTTAAGCTGCATTGACAAATTGCTTGCCATATGAGGTACTTTTTGGCAAATTTTTCTATTTCTGTCACTGCCTCAGATTCATTTAAAGATACCCCTTCAACGCGAGAATAGTACTGATTACCAGGCAATGACTAAAAATTTGCCTTAACATAAGTTTCATCATCCATCTCAAGACATGAGTCGTTTCCTCTATAAGGAAGGCGTACAAAACGTTTGCCCTTCGAACATCTTGATTATATTGGTCTAACTTTCGTTTCGGGAATTTCTTATTTTTGAGAGTTTCAATAGGTATTACCTTTTTTTATATTTATCACATACGACTGACTGATTCCTTTTTTTCTTGACTACATCTCGGGTTGAAATTGAGGGATTTTCTGTATACAGACGGCAAATTTCGTTTTCAAGTTTTCTGTTAGGTACGCGAGTCGGTTTACCCGTTCGGCTCTTTCTCGCGATAGTTCCTACTTCCCTGATTAGTTTTAAGCACATTTGAACAGTTCGATGTGGCGTTTGATAGATTTGCGCAATTTGTTTTGTCGAAAGACGTATTTTCACTCCATTTCGAAAAATTAAGGAATGGTCGTCAAACTCTTTCGTTGCCGTTTTGAAAACTATGTGTCAAGCGGATGTTTTATTCTGTAAGTTGTCTAAGGATACTATGTTTATTAATAATAATGGTTTCCCGAATAATGAACTTGAAGTAAATATAAGTCTTAAACCACAGTTTAATAGTGATCACACTTTAATTCATTTATGTATATTTTATTACATATTTAAAAATATAAAATGACTCATATTTATAACATATTACGTAAAGCAAACTGAACAGCAGCTCGTGTTTCACTTAAATATTAAATAATCTACATCGTTGACGGTTGTAACAAATTTTTACTATTTGAAAATGGTATAATTTGAGTACCACCCATCGCGAGGCATATTTTATTATTTTATTGACGACGCGTCCTTTTCAAAACTTAATATTTATTGAAGATCCTAGAAATTTTCAAAAGCTCAGGTAATGCTAATCTAATGCGGGATTTGTTGCCAGAATTTTAAAATTTTTAGAAATAGTTTTATGCTTTCCTGGAACTTCGTGTAAAGCGGAGCGTTCGTTTTCTGCTTTATGAAGGCTGAAAACATATTTGAGATAAACAGTGTCACAGAAAAGACAGAAAAGAACTAAATCAAAACTACTTTGATCGTCGCTTGCAATTTTGCGAAGTTATGAATGAGCATGCGTTATACAATGGTAATTTCCTATTTAACGTGTGTTTTTCAGACGAGTGTACCTTCTTCATTAATGGTTTAGCGAATCGCCACAATTGCCGTTACTGGACTGACACCAATCCAAGGATTTTCCACGAGACACACACGCAACACCCCCAGAAGTTAAATGTGTGGGTTGGTATTTTTGGAAGGAGGACCTTTTTTCCTTCTTGAAAATTTAATAGGCGATATGTTCTTGGATTTACTACAAAATGCGATCCACCCAACTCTAAAAAATATCATTGAGAACGACCTCGCGTGTACAGGAACTAATTTTCCAACAAGACAGAGCTCCTCCGGATTACTCCGAAAATGTGCGCAATTATTTAAATGACACGTTTCCAAGACGGGACCCAATTGAATGGCCACCTTGGTCACCCGACTTAAGCCCTTTAGAGTTATTTGTGGGGACACATAAAAAGCCTCGTTTACAAGACACATTAGAAGAAGTTAACGAAGAATTATTAACGTATGTCGCGAAGTGACACCGCAAATGCTCCAGAATGTACAACGGTGTGAAAATAACTTGTACTACTGTATGCACGTTCAAGCATTTACTTGACTAATAAGTTTTAAAGTAAAATTGAATCGATTTTTGCTATTTTTGTCATACATTATTGTTCGAGTTTCACCGCCCCATATGTTCTAAAAGACTGGATAGATTTTCAAAAACTAAGCAGCACTGTATAGACTATAGAGAATGACAAGCCCCTTCCCATTTGAAAACAATTGTGGGATGACATCCCTCTTAGGGGGTTGAAGGTTTTACTACGCTTTTTGCGTCAAAATGTGTCCCCCTGACAAACAAATTTGACGTGTTTTTGGATTTTACCGAAAAGTTCTTTCCCACACTGTAATACCCTGCGGTAAGTTTTCGATGGGCCACCCTGTAAGCAATAACACAGGATGATATATTTAAAATAACGACGTTGCGATGGTGAAAATGTTTTTTATTTGTTAAGCGCTTAATTCTGGGTAACAATTACCCATAAGTATTGTATATACTACCTATATCTGTGCGTAACATGTGTGTCCCGCATCCAAAGATTGTTTTATAAAATAATATAAAGTACGTTGTAATAGCGATCAGTACTGAATACATAGTTTTTGTTAACTACTAATGAGAAAACGTGAAATCACACTTCGTATCATTAGGTAACTATAATTCTTACATTCACAAGAAGCCATCATTTTTTTTTGTTTATGGAACTCCGACAACCAATAGCAGTCAAAAATTTTATCAACTTTGATCGTCGAGATTGAAAATGCTAAGTAAATTATTTAAATATCTCTTATGCACCTTAAATTTTTCACCAGTAATAATCAACTTATGGTAAATAAAAGAGCACAATGCAAATAGAATTTGATTTTATCTATATAAGTATAGCTCTTTGCATAATCGGACCACGAAATTGTGTAGCTAAATTACATTATTTGAGTTATTAGTATATAGGTCATAATCACATGACATTAAATCAAACAGAAAACATCCTCCCTTCGTCTATCACGATCTACTAGAATATTTAAATCCTATGCAGGAAGCGACCCCAAAAAACCACGTGGGGCCGCTTACCTCCCCACAAAACCAAAAAAAATCGCGCTAGAGCGAGAGGACAAGAGATCAATACCTTGGTGCTTCGGGCGTAAGAACAACCTCGACACACTAAAGTTATGTCATTTCACTCACGCCAACGGCCCCCACGATCCACAAAAAAACCATATGCCAGAGAAACCGGCTAAAATCGCGGCTAAACACTCTAATTGAGCCAATAAAGAATACGGACACTTCTCAGATCGTGAAGATTGATATGTTGGGAGCGCAATCTAATTAGAGGCACTTATCGAATAAATTGAGTCAGTATATTAGGCGCTCTCTAGTTAAACCAGGCTCGCGTTTGCTCGTATTTACTTAAGCGAAATAAATCACAAGTAATCTCGACACAGGTGAAATCCTACACCTGTATTTAGAAACTCACCTATACAGCCAACATTTCCTCTCTATCCGCGATAGCAATTCCACTCTGGTGGCAACACAATCGAGTACCATTTCATTAATTGCACAAATTCCGTGTTATTGCGATATTTACACGTATTATTTTGAGGGAACCTGTCCGCCGTCACAGTTTTGTCTGAACTAGATTCGGAAAACGTATAGCGATTCGCACCGTGCGGTATCGGCCCGCGGTTGGATGGGGAAACCAAGATATCATTGAAAGTTGGCCATTACTGACGTGGGACACGGTCCCTGAACAATCCGCGTCACCCACTAGATAATTATCTTTCATTTGCGAAAGACAATAAGGGAATTGTTACAAAATGTGCAGGTAAAAATCCCAGTGAGTGAACCTGCGACATCTAGCGGTCATTGATTGTGATGCTTGTTTGAAGTTGTTTAAATCCCTGCAATTGAGCAATCGATGCTACCGGTGACATCTAGCGGGCGTTGGTTGTAACACTGATTTATCCATTATACAATTGATGGATGGCTGTCATTTGTTATTTTCTGCTGCGGTATTGCCAAATTGTACGCAAACTAAGCAACACATTCAGAATAACAAGGTATCTAACTCCGATTTCAAAAACAAAATTTAATAAAACAGAAATTTTACTTCAATAAATAACTCTAATTATCATTAAATAAGTTTATATGGCACTAATTGTATAACCGCAACAGTGGCACAAAATTTGTTAGAACTAAAAAAATATCTGATTCTAAGTAACCTTAGTAATCAAATATAAATACTGCTAAAGAAAACTCTAAAATCACACTTACATATATTTAAATCTATTATATAAACATAAAACCAAAATAAAACTTTTCAAAAAACCGTTTAAAAAACAACTATATTATAACTAATCAACAAGAAAAACTGAGCAATTTAGATGAAAATTGCTAAAAATGAAAAATTGAATACCCGAGATAAGTGTAAACTAACAGAAAACAACAATACCCAAGGAAATGAATGACCAACTAGGAAACCCAACAATCAATAACGCCCCATTATCAACCACTTTACTACCAAAATTTAAACTTTATTGTCTCAAACTGATTTTCCCCATTAAAATAGAATCTTGAACGCCAAAATTAGCTCCATTGTATAAAACTGAACAATTTATTTTGAAGAATTTTCTCCTGATTTCTGAAGAAAAACTAAATAGCACAACACACTTTTTTATTTATTTTATAGGCTATTATTTAAGAAAAACTTGGTAAAAAGGTAAAGTTGATAGCGTTTCTTATTTTGAAGTCAAAGCCAAATTAGTACACACCACACCTTAAATTACAGAAACGAAACATTCTCCTTTGTTTCTGGTAAAAGTTAAATAGTACAATATCCAATTTTTAGCTTTGTTTTGTAGATTATTATTTAACAAAAACCTGAGGTAGGTAGCTTTTCTCAGTTTGAAGTTATTGGCAAAAAAGTTATACACACCACACATAATCGAGAAAGAATTTCCTAATTTATTCTATAGAAGTTGACTTTAATTTGCAATTTTTTAAATAGATTAATAGTTCTTTCAAAAGTAACAATCAACAGCTACCAAAATACAAGACATTATTAAATGATTTTGGCTCGATTGTCACAGAGCAAGGCCTACTTTATTCCATACTAACATTAAAAACGATAACGTAATAGTAGGTAATAAGATGTCTAATCTTAATCACTAAAAATATTTAACCTTGAATAAAAAATAATATCTTGTTAGTTTGGAAAAATAATAATGATAATAAAATTAATTAATACTAATAATCGTTGATAGTGCAAATTTTTTGAGAAATTAAGGAAAGTACGACACTTTTTAAAATGGCGCCCTTCACTGCTATTCACAGAAAGCCAATTTTGGAACAATTTACCATTAATATTAATCTAGAACTTTCGAGGCTATTTTGCTTTGTGTTGTCGTTACCGTGACAACTAGAGAAAAAATGTTAAAAAATCATTACATCGTTAAACAAGGATTCCAAAAATTATATTTCCCACCTACAAATTATCAACGAATTTTGGATTTATTACTTGCTTTTATTTGTAACCGCCATATTGGGAGTAAAAGTTTTGGCGAGAACATTCAAATTTCACAATGTTAATTTTACTTAGATTGGAAATGGAATAAGACTAAGATCAATAATGAAAATTTATTATTAATCAAGGTAGAAAAAACAAACGTTGGGAAATTTGAATGTTCCCGCCAAAACTTTTACTCCCAATATGACCATTGTCCATTTACTGACTGTAGTAACCTGATATCAAAGGCGCCCCCAAGCAGAAAACTTAAGAACTTCAAAATATTTTTAGTTTATTTCTCTGGTACATTTTTATTTAAAAAAAAATCACAAAGCGAGTTTTCAAGATATAGCCACTCCGTACCCTTAATGAATCACACTGTATATATAAGCATCACATTTACACTGTCTTATTATCTATTAGTAAGTATTTATGAAACTCAAATTATTGTTGTACTTACCTGTAATATGTTCCAATTTCCAGACAAAACAGGATTCTTCATGTCACAAACTTAGTAATTTTGGTTTTACATTCATGTCAGTTTTTGAAACCTGTCATATGTTATTTTTGCCACTTTTCTATCCAACACTATGGAAGTAAACCAACTGGACGAAAACGAAAAACATGAAATTTGGAAGAATAGGATAATTTATTCGCTCCCCGTACGCCTGGGCAATTGGAATGAAGACTTGGCACTCCAGGAGAGCAAGCACGCTCTCACTTACTACAAACGAGAGAACTGCCAGCTCATAGTGCAGAAGATGCAAAAGATGTTCAAAAACTTGCTGAAACCAGTCGATCCTGCAATCGAAGGCCCTAATGTCGTGTACGGAAAGAATTACCAGTTGGTAGCGTGTGACCTGCCAAATACCTTGAAGCCTCAAACAGGCTACAAAGCGATGCATGGCCTGTATTTGTCGGCTTTGTTAACTGAGCACGACATTGACCACACACAGCATTTGAGGCACGGTTGTGGCCTGACTGCCTCACCCGAAAGGAGCCCTTGTGTTCGTAACATCTTCTGGTTTGAAGGTAAATAATAATCATAAATAGATAGGTTTATTGCAGCAAAAAGTATACAAAAAAACAGCATGCCTAACACAAATGTTTGTGAGCATGGAAAAATAATTTAAGTCGAATATAAAATAGAAAACTGATCCATTTATCTCAAAGTGGATATTAATGAGTATATATTTTTTTGGAGTGATTGGAACAATTGCTTTTAAAAAGTAATGAATTACAATTGCAAATTACCTTTTCGAATTATAATTGGTCAGTACTTTTTAACTTTAAGTTTTATTAATTTCAAGGTAAAGTGCTACTAAACTAATTCATAGCCATCGTCAGTACTACCACAATAAATAAAAAAAGGGGGAAACTTTTACATTATTTTGACAATGTCAAAAATATAGAGACAAGCAAACTTAACTCCAAACCAAAAAGCAATCTACACATGTCAGCAACATGTAATATTAATTTAGATTAAATAAATAATTTAGAACTGGACAACTAAAATTATAAAAATCATTTAGAGTAGTTCAATTTTGTTTACTAATAATTCTATACGTTTCTAAAATTACCAAATAATTTAATTTTGATGATTTATTGCATAAATGTAACGAATTTAAATTGTCTAGTGTGGCAGTGTGTTTATTTGGTTAGCTAACAAAAATTTGTTGTTACAATATCTGTATTTTTATAGTTTTCGAATTGTTTTAAATGTTCCTTACCCCTAATTAAGAAAGATATGCCTGTTTATCCAACATAAACAGAATTGCAATCACCACATGAAAAACTATAAATACATAAATAATTTAAAACTGAAATTTGGTTTTTACCACTGCCCGTGGTAGAAAAAGCAATATTTAATCCATGAGATGAGAATAATTTAGACAGGCTCACTGAGCAAGCTTTTAAGAGGAAACCAAACCGTAACTTTTTCATCAAAATAAGTGGTACTGAAAGAAATTTAAAATTTTGTCAAATATTTAGAGTAGGATTTTTCTATAAATTATTATTGAATGCAATTTGGATTACACCCAGTTCTTTTTCGAAAGCATTTAGTGACAGAGGTATTTTAAAAAGTGAATGATAAACGGCCATTTTATGTGAATGTGTAATGTGTAAACAGCAAAAAGAAAGTGGATTTTCTAAAAATTTTGAAAGAAAGGTAAGAAAGGCAAAAATTAATAAATATAAAAAGGAAATCATAATTAATTTCTGTTTCAAAACTAAAATTTATTGGAGCATGAGGAGGATTTATAAAAGTAAGAAAATTATTTAGATCATCTGAATTACCTGTAAAAATACACAAAACATCATCTACATAATGGTACCAGAATTTAATGCGAGAAAAGAAACTAGTGTATTTGAAAATATGTCTTTCTAAATCATTCTTAGAGTTCATCTAAAAATGGACTAAGAGAAGAACCCATAACTAAAACCGACTTTTGTATAAATTTTTTGTTATTAAAACAGAAAAAATCTAACAAACTTTTTTAAAAGAGCCAAATTGTTTTTGTGTAATAAAGGTAAATTACAATTTTGATTAAGTAGGTTTTGTCAATTTTTTAAATAGTCTTTTGGAGGAATGGAAGAAATTAAATTGTTTACATCGAAAGAAACAGGGAAGCAATCCTTTGAAATTTTTAAATTTGTTGGTCAAATTAACCAGGTCAAACCAACTTTAAAATTTTTTAATTGCAATAAATCGGATATTTTATGTACGAACACCACACCAAGGCTTAATTCCTAAAATACACAAATATGATTGTCCTATCAGACCTGTTGCTTGTTACATAAATTTCCCATGTTAGAAATTGGCAAAATGGTTCTCTGTGAAATTTTAGACTTTGGTAATTCCTTTGCTATTGATAGTACAATAGGCTAGGCGTGTGACATGGAAGTTCATAGGATGTTATAAGTAATCCATGCTAGAAACATAAAATTATTTATTTTATTTAAAAGACATTAAAACTTGCAACAGTTGCTTCCCAGCTTATAAAATGGAACGACAAGGATCAATTTTATTTATTTATTTATTTACAATTTATTTATATATATTTATATAAATATATTTATTTATATTTATATTTATATTATATTATTTATATTTATATTATTTATCTGGCTTCCTAGAAAATTCCAAGTTTTATACTTATCCCACTTATGGTTTTCTGTCACATATCAACCTCATCACAGGGTATCGTTTTCTAGCCTCTCTCTTTAGAATGAATTTTGTACTTGATTTGTTTAAATGTTAGTCAAAATTATGCGGTTTTGTGTGCAGCTATGGGTATGACAGCATATTTTCTGAGGTAATAAACTGTTGAAACCAACACTTGAAAACTTCTGAATAGTTCTATTGTACAAAAGTGGAGCACCATAAAAAATTCATCTCTGGCCCGTATTTATGTGCATGCCACATTACATAATGTTTGTCTGTGACCTGCTTAGTGCAATGTGGATGGTCAACCCTTTTAAACAAATGTAAATTTCTGTGCTGAAACTGAAGTAAACCTTTCATATAAAGCTCTTTTATTGTAAAAATATTCGATTCGGATTCTCTGTAAAACAATTTGGTAGTGCAAAAAAGCCTTTTCTGCATGATTTTTACTGTATGATTTTGCAACGTTTCAATTTGTCTTAATATATAATTATCAGCAACGCTGCCCATCAGTTAGTACATCATAAATTGTTCTTAACTGTAATATGTTCAAAAATTGCTTAACTTTATGTAACATTACCCACAGTTTGATGCAAAATTTTTTGTATGATCATCCCACCTTCACTTGCTATCTAGATAAATACTTAAACATTTATTTAAAGCAACTCTTTGAATTTCTTGATTTTCATTTAAAGTTTTTAAGTTTATAATATCAAAAACTGGATGCACAGGTTGCGATCAAGATTTAACCGGCCGTATGGTCAACTACGGAGAAGACGTGTACATCCGAGTGTGCGAATCCGAAAGTTTACCTCTCTACGTCCAGTGTGAATGTGCCACGATCGACAACTTCGGGGGGCACCTCACAGTGCGGCTTACGCAAAGCCCGGACATATATTGCCGCTTCAAGATGTTGCACATCCGACCCGATTTGAGGTATGAAACCATGGGAACTGGGTTGCCACCAAATACCAAAATGATCATACAACACACGGCTTCAGGTTTCAATCTAGCTGCCGAATATCCCAAGTGGATGCTCACGTTTTTCGGGGCGGAATGCACACTGACTTGTCACACTTTCAAAAATGTACATAAGCTGGAAACGGCGGAGAATGTTTGGAAGATTGTGGGACACAAGAAGCCTGATATTAATTTGTATGTGAGAGCCGCGAAAGGAGAAGAAATACCATACGATTTGCTTGTTTAAGTGGAAGTGTATTTAATTACTTTAATACAAAATTGCGCCGTCAAATCCTCATTAGAAATTAAATTTCAAAGCTTTTTCCATCAGTACTGATACAGAAATTTTCCAAATTTCCTTCAAACACTAACTCGTCTATTTCAAATTTTTTTTTTAGAATTAACACATTATAGCAATTATGTAGCCTTGGATTACAATATGTATAAATAAAAGTGACAATATAATAAAGAGCGAACAATCAGAAAAAATCCTAAACTGTATTATTATCGTCTTTAAAAATATTGTATTTATGTAATTCTATTTTTAACTTCCTCTTTCAGAAAATTCCTAGTAATGAAGATTCACTTAAAACAGTGAACTGATCCATCAATGTGAAATTCAGATTTATTAGAAATTATTCAAATATCAATGTCTTCTCCACTTTGTTAAATATTAAATGTAGAGCGCTTTCGGCCTTAAATGGCCAACTTCGGTGCCTTATACAATTATTATTATAAAAAAATACAAACTATGGGGAAATAGAAATTAATTGTGATAGAAGTCGAAAAATAAAAAGAACTATCTAGACTCTAAAGTTATGAGCAGTTGCAGGAAGTTACCAATTATGAA
This sequence comes from Rhyzopertha dominica, assembly GCA_025024175.1. Classification (NCBI taxonomy): domain Eukaryota; kingdom Metazoa; phylum Arthropoda; class Insecta; order Coleoptera; family Bostrichidae; genus Rhyzopertha; species Rhyzopertha dominica. Next base: position 43,008,971 of record QCXZ01000138.1, on the reverse strand, counting down.
TGAATATTTAACAAATTATTTAGAATGGGTGCGTTAAAATTTTGAATTTCATTTGAAACTAAAATTTTGTAAATCTGAGATTTCTAAAAAGTTTAATTTTGGTTATTTGTTGCAAAACCGTATAATTTTTGCATTATCCAAATTGGTAGAGTATTTATTAAGCAATAAATGGTTGGGCAAGGAAGAATTTGTAGTGATTACATGAGTGTTCTTATATTTTTGAAATTGTTTGATGTGTTCCTTAGCTCTAACCATCAGAGATCTTCCAGTTTGTCCCACCTAAACAGTACAATCATTGCAAGTAAACCTGTAACCACCAGAAAGATTTAAAGGGTTTAATTTTATCTTTAGTTTGAACTAACTGGGATTCTAAGCTACCTTCAGTTAACAAAGAAATATGAATATCATGAAACAAAAATAACTTGGAAATATTTACTGAAACTAGACCAATAAACCTAAGTTTAATTCTTAATATAATTAAGCATCAAATTTCAAATTGTATTGAACCCCCACTTTGTCGTCCTAGCAATCTTTTAATATCATCTATATATCTAAATACATTTACTGTTCGGATATTTCCTTAATTTTGTAAACTTGGCAAACACTACAATGACATTTTGTTGCCAAGTAGAAAAACAAATAAGTATGTAAACGAACAGCAATAAATTAGAAACTGATGAAACTGTCAAGTCTATTCAATTAATGCTTCTAGCACAGTAGTAATATTAAAAACCAAGTAATACAGTCCACTAAATCGAAGCCACCCTAACATTGGTCCATTCGGCACGGATTTGCTGTGTTTGAAGCAGAGTTGGTCAGCCATCAGTTCAGATTTAAAGGTCAGCATTACCACAATTACGAGCAGAAGGCACATGGTGGATGTAGAGATTGACGGGTGCAAGAAGACAACGGTTGCAAGTGAGGTGTGAGACCTGATTCCATTAAGATTATTTGTCAAAATTCTGTCAATTTTCCTCCTGATTAACAAACTGATTCATTACTGATTATAAACACAATACAGTGTTTGATTCTTGATTAGTTTCCATTTGCTATTCATTCAATTTGATTTTGATTAGCCTGATTTACTAATCATACGATTTAATTTCTTGATTTTGCTGTCGATACAATTTTGATTTTGATTAGCTTGATTTGCCATTTCTATCATTTGATTTGCTATTCTTACAATTTCATTTCTTTATTAATTTGATTTGTGATTCATACAGTTTGATTTCTTGATTACATAATTTACTATTTGTATAATTGATTATTTGATTTGCTATTCGTACAATTAATTATTTGATTTTGTGACTAACAATTAAGTTATGGCTGATGAAATAAAGTTGTTACACCGACAACGAGGTGCCATAAAACACAAACTTACTAATTTTGTGTCATTCCTCAATCCATTAAAAAAAATGTGTGCTGAGAGAGAAGCTCTAAATGATGTTCAGATTGCAGATTTAAAATTTAGAGTTGAAAACTTGCGTTTAGTTCACACAGATTTTGAACAGATTCAAACAAAAATTGAAAATATTTGCGATGAATCAAATTTAACAGAAGAATTTGATCAACGAAGTAACTTCTTCGATACAATTTCTAATGTGTTGGCCCAGGCACAAGTGATTTTAGATTCTTGCATTAGTGTTCATTCTCAGATTAAAGTTGAGTCACCCAATATGCTACCACATATTCAAGGTGTGAAATTACCTACAATTAATTTGCCTAAATTTCAAGGTAACTATGATTCATGGTTGGAATTTAAGGACCTTTTTGAAAGTCTGATTAATTCAAATCAATCTATTAGCAAAATTCAAAAATTCCACTATTTAAAAGCTTCTTTAGAGCTTGATGCAGCGAAAATCATTCAATCTTTAGAATTTACGAGTGAAAATTATGATGTTGCATGGGAATTATTATGTAGTAGGTATAACAACTCAAAGTTATTAGTGCACAATCACATAAAATCAATATTTGAATTAGAACCCATAACCAAAGAGTCATCAGTCGCTTTGCGTAGATTAGTAGACAATTTATACAAGCATTTGCGTGCACTAGAAGTACTCAAGCAACCAACCATACATTGGGATGCTCTATTAGTCTTCTTAATTTCATCAAAGTTTGATAGGTCTACTGCCCGAGAGTGGGAACGATTTAAAATGTCATGCAATTCATTAAAACTAGATGATATCAAAGATTTCTTATATAAAAGAGCAGATTTCTTGGAAACCTTTGAATTAAACCATGGTTCCAAATCTATTAAGAATAACAATTATGGAACAAACAAGCATTATTCTTTGATTTCTACAAATCATAAATGCAATTTCTGTAAAAAACAACATTTAATTTATTCATGTCCTGATTTTCTACAATTAACAGTTCCAGAAAGGATTGAAAAAGTTAAAGATTTGAAGCTCTGTGAAAATTGTCTTTGCACAGGTCATTCTGTAAATAAATGTAAGTTAAGATCCTGTAAAATCTGTAAAAATAGGCACAGTAGTTTACTTCATCAAGTTAAGGAAACAGCTGTCGTACCAGATTCTTCAGTAGTTATGTCTAGCCATGACAAACAAAGTAGTGTTCTTCTACCTACAGTTCGGTTGTATGTTTACGATGCAAATGGTTCGATGCATTTAGTTAAGGCCGTTTTAGATAGCGGTTCCCAATCCAATTTTATTTCTGCAAAAATGTGCAACAAATTAGGTTTAAATAAGGAACCTACACATGTTTCTATTGCCGGAATAAATGATTCTGGATCAACATTTAATCACAAATGTCAGATTACAATTAAATCTATTTATAACGATTATAGTGTAAAACTTACCTGTTTGGTTATTCCGCAGATTGCTGGTAATCTTCCTGCCTATGAAATTGATACCGTAGATTGGAAAATTCCTTCTACCATTCAATTAGCAGATCCTGATTTTTCTAAACCTTCTGAAGTTGATTTACTCCTAGGAGCTAGTCACTTTTGCGAATTTCTAGAAAGAGGGCAATTACAATTATCAAAACACTTACCTGTTCTCCAGAACACTAAGTTCGGATGGATTGCTTCAGGTTTGGTTCCAAAAAATGCTTCTCAGTTGCACTGTTATTTTTCACAGAATATTTCCTGTGATCTTCGCCAGTTCTGGGAAATTGAAGAGCATGAATGTCCCACACAATTATCGAAAGATGATGCAAATTGTGAAAGATTTTTTAAAGAAACCATTACTCGTCAAGATGATGGTAGATTTATAGTTAGAATTCCATTGAAATATCCTTCTTCTCAATTGGGTGATTCGAAGCAGTCAGCAATTAAAAGACTGTTGCAATTAGAACACAGATTTATTTCTGACCCAATTTTGAAGGAAGAATATTCAAGATTTATGCAAGAGTATTTAGACTTGGGACATATGACTAAAATAAAGGAAACATCCTCCAATGTTTATTTTCTTCCTCACCATGGAGTTGTAAGGAAAAGCAGCTTAACAACCAAATTAAGAGTAGTATTTAATGGCTCAGCGCAATCATCGTCAGGTTGGTCTGTAAATGATCTTCAGCATGTAGGTCCACCAGTGCACACACAATTATTTTCTATATTATTACAGTTCAGACAACATCCCATTGCTGTTTGTGCAGATATAGAAAAAATGTATAGACAGATCCTTGTGCATCCTGATGATAGACACCTGCAAAATATTGTGTGGAGATTCGATTCTGATCTAGAAATAGATACTTATTCACTAAATACTATTACTTACGGTACAGCTTCAGCTCCCTATCTTGCCATTAGATGCTTAAAGCAACTTGCTCATGAGGTTGAAAATGAATATCCTGTCATCTCTAACATTATTAATAATCATTTTTATGTAGATGATTTAATTATCAGTTTTACTTCTGAAGAAGATGCTATTGCTACTTGCAAGACTTTAAAAATGATTTTACAGCAAGCATGTTTTCCGTTGAGGAAATGGATTTCAAATAGTAGTAATGTTTCACAATTTTTTAAGGATGAAAATGATCCAACTAGTGTAATAAGTTTTAGTCATGACAAGCAAATTAAAACCTTAGGTGTTGTATGGAATAATATTTCAGACACATTTTCTTACCAGATTTCTGCTAATTCTTCCATTTCTCCTATAACAAAAAGAATTATTTTGTCAGAAATATCAAAGGTCTTCGACCCCCTTGGCTTGGTAAGCCCCTGCATTATTTTGGCAAAAATCATAATACAACAGCTATGGACTTTGCATTTAGATTGGGATGATACCGTTCCAATAGATTTATATGAAAAATGGATTAATTTCAGAGAACAACTTCATGTGCTTAATAGTATTCAGATTCCACGTCATGTTACTTGTTCCAACCCAGTTTCAGTTGAAATTCACGGATTTTGTGATTCATCTAACTCTGCGTATGGAAGTTCTATTTACATTCGAAGTATTGACAACTTTTGGTAACATTCATGTTAACTTATTATGTGCTAAAACTCGTGTTGCACCACTAAAGATACTTACTATTCCGAGACTAGAATTATGTGGAGCATTAATGCTTGCTAGATTAGTTAAAATAGTAAAAAAATCCCTTAATATCGAGGCTCAATATTTTTTATGGTGTGATTCTCAAATAGTATTGCACTGGATTAGAACTCCACCACATGTTCTCAATGTTTTTGTAGGAAATCGTGTGTCAAAGATTCAACAATTAACCAACATTGAATTATGGCATTACATAAACACAAAAGAGAATCCAGCAGATTTGTTATCTAGAGGCGTTCAACCAAAAGTCCTTCTAAGTTCTCTGCTTTGGTGGCACGGACCTTCATGGTTAAAACAACCTTTTTCTAAATGGCCACAACAACCATCTGAATTTACTCCTAAAGAAGATCCAGAATTAAGAAAACATTGTCTTCTAACAACCGAAGCTAAGAACTTGTCTTTTCCATTTGAAAGATTCTCTAAATTTAATCGAATTAAGCGTGTTATGGCTTACTGTCTTCGTTTCATAAATAACTCGAAAATGCCAAAATGTGAAAGATTATCAGGTGATTTAACTGCATCTGAATTAAATGAAGGTGTAAAAAGATTGGTCAGAATAGCTCAGGCTAAAGACTTTGAAATGGAGATAACTATTCTTCGAAATAAGAACTCTTTAGATTTGAAAAATCGGTTATCAAGTTTAACACCATTTTTAGATCAAGATGGGTTGTTAAGAGTAGGAGGTAGATTAAAAAATTCTACTTTAAATTTTGATAACAAACATCCATTACTGTTAAGTGGAAAACATAGCTTAACTAGATTGATTTTTGAGCATATTCATCTATCACTATTACATGCAGGCCCACAATTACTTCTAAGCACTGTTAGACAAAATTATTGGCCTACATCTGGAATGAACACTGCTAAAAGGGTTACACGCTCATGTGTTACTTGTTTTAAATCAAAACCGCATGCAATTAACCCGATTATGGCTAATCTTCCGCGAGAGAGAGTTACAGAAACTCCTGCATTTAGCATAGTTGGTGTTGATTATGCCGGCCCTATTTTAATTAAAGATAGAAGAGGTCGTGGATCAAAAGTTTCAAAAGGTTACATTTGTCTGTTTGTCTGCTTTGTGAGTAAAGCTGTCCATTTAGAATTAAGCTCTGATTTGAGCACACAATCATTTTTGGCTTCTCTCAAGCGCTTTATATCAAGACGAGGTAAACCGACACAAATATGGTCTGATAATGGCACAAACTTTAAGGGTGCTCAAAAAGAATTGTATGATTTGTTTCAATTTTTCAAGGCTCATGAACATGATATTGTTAGCCATTGTGCTATGGAGTCATTTACGTGGAAATTTATACCCCCAAATTCTCCACATTTTGGTGGATTGTGGGAGTCTAGGATTAAAACTGTTAAATTCCATTTAAAAAGAGTATTACAAGAAACTAAACTTACCTACGAAGAATTATACACTGTATTAACTCAGATTGAATCAGTACTGAATTCAAGACCATTATATCCACTCTCTTCCGATCCCAATGATCTCACTCCTTTAACTCCGTCTCACTTGTTGATTGGAAGACCATTAACTACTCTACCAGAAATGAATCTGCAACCAGTACCAATTAATCGGTTGTCTCGAGTTCAGTTTCTGCAGTCATTGTACCAAAGTTTTTGGAATAGATGGTCTACGGAGTATCTGTCCATTCTTCAACAACGAAGTAAATGGAAACATCCAGGGCAACGTCTTCAGATAGGAGCTCTTGTTCTGATTAAACAAGAAAACCTTCCACCCAGCCAGTGGATTCTAGGTAGAATCACAGAGGTGCATCCCGACAGTGAAGGTGTTGTTCGTGTAGCAAGCGTGCGAACATCCAAAGGAATTTATAAGCGAGCAGTTGTAAAGTTGTGTCCGCTGCCCATTACTGAAGAACAGCCTGAAAGAAAACCTGATTAATTAATAAGAATTTTGCTCAATGTGTTAACTTACCATTTGAATTTTATTTATGATTTATACGTACTTACCTGTAAATTTAGTTTTGAACGTAGTTCAACGCGGGGAGTATGTTCGGATATTTCCTTAATTTTGTAAACTTGGCAAACACTACAATGACATTTTGTTGCCAAGTAGAAAAACAAATAAGTATGTAAACGAACAGCAATAAATTAGAAACTGATGAAACTGTCAAGTCTATTCAATTAATGCTTCTAGCACAGTAGTAATATTAAAAACCAAGTAATACAGTCCACTAAATCGAAGCCACCCTAACATTTACTTACCATATAATGCCAAAATTTCTTTTAGTTTTTAGGGGGGTTAAAGGCACATCATTGAAAAAGATATTTTTTTTGATTTCAAAAATGTATCACACTTGTACAATTTATTGCTTCTGAGTTGAGAAAAGTGTGATAACTAACTTGGGTCTTGCAAAACACTTCGGGATAAAAACCATATTCGTTATCGCTAAGTAAGAACAAGAACTCCAGGTGTATCCATTTTCCTCGTGACTGGTGATAATTTTCATTCACTTTGTTATTTGCAATCGCAATGCCTTAGTTAACTGAACATGATCGCATTGAAATTTTGATGATGATTGGTTATGGAGATAGAAGACGAAGCTATACTGAAGTAGTTGCACTCTACAATGCAATTCATGAAGTTCGTGAACCAATTGCCAGATCAACAGTTATTAAAACATAACAACGTTTTGACAAACCGGCGGTGTTAAAAATCGTCAAAAACCAGGACTTCCAAAGGTTGCTGCCAGTGAGGAAAGCAGCTTGAATGTCCTTTTAGTGTGCACGAGAATCCCAAGAGTTCCATACAACAGCATGCTCTTACTCTCCCTATTAGCAGATCTGTTCAGAAAATTTTGAAAAAAGAGAAGTTTCATTCATACAAAATTCACTTATTACAAGGACTGAGAAAAGATGATTTTGATCGTAGGATAGAATTTTGCGACTGCAATGAACATAGAAACGTTTGAAATTGGATAATGTTTTCTGATAAAGCGACTTTATGCCTCAATGATAATGTGAACAGACATAATTGCAGATATTGGTTGGACACAAATCCACGTTCGATGGAACAAGTCCGCACAAAACACCCTCAGAAAGTGAATGCCTGGTGTGGTATTACCGGTGAACACATTATTGGGCCCTTTTTCATTGATGATAATTTGAATGCAGTTAAGTATTTACAGCTCTTGAGTGAACACATTATACCAGAACTGTCCTTCTGAAGAGATATGGTTTCAGCAAGATGGTGCACCACTCCATTTTGCAGTCAACGTTCTTGGATATTTAAATGCGATATTTCCAGTCAGATGGATTGGTAGGCGCGGAATGGTAGAATCCCCAGCTTGTTCCCCTGATCTGACGACCCTTGATTTTTTCCTATGGGGGTATCTGAAAAATCAGCCACATAATGCAGAAGATTTAAAAGGATGAATCAGGGCAGAAATTTAGAACTTACCTCAAAATATGCTACAAAGAACATTAGAAAACTTTTACTCAAGGCTGCATTATGGCCAGGAAGTAAATGGGGAACATTTTGAGCATCTTCTGTAATTTAAATCTGAAAAAATACTGCATATTTCACGGAATCCTGTTTTTCTTTTTTACTTTTTGGGTACTCGATTCGCAACAATTCAAACTAGACGAAAATTATCACCAGTCAAGCAAAAATGCTAATACCTGGCTTTTTTGTCCATTTTAGCAATAAAGAAAATTGTTTTCATTCTTTTCGGTCTTTGTCGTCTCAATTTTTGTATTTACACTTTTCTCAACTCAGAAGCAACAAATTGTACAAGTGTGATATATTTTTGAAATCAGGAAAAAATATCATTTTCAATGTCTTTTGACCCCCTTTCCCATTAAAAAAAAATGCAACTTGCACTCATATCATCTCGTAAGAGAGCTGACATGAAGTTGAAAAAATTCCAGAAAATGCATTTTAATTACCTTCAGAAAAATCGGTCGAACAGTACCTGAAATATCCTGCTGGTTCCATACTTTGTAGCAACCCTGTATAATGCATCATACTTGTCCACGTTAATAGTACAGCTGTATCGAAAATACAGCCCCATCACAATTTTTTTATGCTTGTGTGCACATATGAAAAATATACTATAAAAAGTCGTTTTTGTGATCTTGCTCCATAACCTAAGATTTTTCGTAGGCAATAAAGCATTTATTTTATGGTAGACGAATAATAGTATTCCTTTGCATGTATACTTCTCCACCTTACAGTTAGTGTTTTTTTATTGTTTGCTAAAGATTTTAAAATGATAAAGACCACAACATTAACAAACACAGGACTAGTATTTATTTGCCAATAGAACATAAATAACATGTCATGACGTACACAGTCGGTATTCCGGAAACGAGTGTGATAAAAAGCAGTTTTCTATCCCTTACAGTGTGACAGCTACAAAAATACATACAGAAGATCTCTGAAGTTCACAGTAATCATACAATTCCACTGAGGCGCAAAAGCACAGAAAAAATTCACGCCTATGACGGTAGCACACACCTACATGTAGATACAAAAACTATCTCTGTTTCAATATGCTTAGATACGTATTACAGTAATATACATTAGGCAACTTTTCATAATGAACTGCATAATACCCCGTTTTGGTGATGAAAAACTCATACGGCACATTAGATACAATTCAACATCCAATTGTACTGATTAAGAGGAATAACATACCCTGCGTTTTGTTCTATTATTAATTAATGGATGGAATACACTTTTGAGCAACAAACTTTTTTCAATTATCTGTGCAGAGAGTGTCCTCGAACACCCTGTAGAACACAGAAGCTCCTTTGGTTAATGTTGATTAGATAGTATTCTTTTACATAAATTTGTACAGATCGGACACCAATTATGTAACAGCAACAAAGAAGATAAAAATCTGCTGCAACTAATCGTAGAAAATATCATTCACTTAAAAGTACTCTGTCCACAATGAAAAACAATTGAGTGCAGTCAGTTCAAAAATACAAAACTATAATTCCATCCCCCATACAACGGGGTTACCTTTGAGACGTTCCACACCTATTATTTGTCACATAAATTCGACGGCACTTTACATTTTCCTCAATTGCACATCTAAAAACTATATGAACCTTCCAACACACAAAAAAAAATAATAGTAAAGGGCGAAGAACCATAACTATGGTCCCAGTCGAGTCATCTGTAACTCATACGTGTCAACAAATGAATAAATATTAACTTATGACTATGATGGCGTTCAACGAAACATAACGACACACTTGGACTCTCTCTTGAGCTAGCTGATCTTCATACGTTTTGATGAACTGTCGGAAGGACTTACGCAGCCCAGTTTGGTCGTCGTACCGTTGCACATGCCCATATCGTTACCATATATGCTCAAGCTGTTCTGGAGTATGTCTTGCTTCTAATCGACAAAGGAATCAACGTTAATTTGAAAAATGACAGGAGACATTGATACTAATCTGCATCTTTTCCTATATACTAAAAATAATGTAAGAATTTCTCACAACAATTCAAACAATTAGAAAATTTCAATGCATTTTTGATAACCTCAGTGGTTGGTGTTGAAGAACTTAGGACACTTTTTAGTCAGAAGAACAAAAAGATTTTTAAAACATTTTGTAGATTTTAAGTTATAGTGAGAAAAGATCATTATTTTCTACTCAACTATTATCGATCTATAATACATTGGAGATGAAATATGTAAACAAGTCCATAACAACCGCGGGCAATACCCGCTTAATTGATTATTATAAACTTATTATTTATTTAATTTTAGTTTAGTTTACATTTCGATGGTTTAAGGCCCAAAAATAGTTTGTCTAATTTCATACACATTTTCCAGAAATGTGAAAAATAAATTTCATTCAAATTCAGAATGTCTGACAATTACATAAATGTCAATTTCAATATTACAATCCATAGGACATACAAATACAAAACCTAATATTATTTGATACTAAATTGATAACAACAACATCTACTGTGTAGAAAATAAAGCATTGCATGCACCACAGGCTTTATGACATTGGAATGCCCATCAGACGAAATATATATCCCTCGGGCTACTTTCGCCTTCAGGGCATTATAATCTACATAATGCTCTTGATACATAAATAGCTTTTGTAAAAAGATTTCCTTTTGAAGTTGATATAAAAAATGTACAGTATTTATTGTCCCTAACATTGTAGTTGAAATAAAGTTTGCATAACAATGCAAACTATTTGTTATTTATTTATCAAATAAAGTGCCAAAATTCAATTTTGTAGCTGTGTTTGTTAGAAAATTGTGCTAATAATAATGGCTTTAAAAAATAAAGTAACAAATAAAAATAGGGTAGATAATAAACCTAAAAAGGCCTAGGTAATTAAACGACTATTGATTTCATGTAAGACAAAGGAAAATTTATATAAAATTTGAAAATGTGATCCAAATAATGAAGCACTAAAAATTTTTAATTAAAAATTAGGTATAGTGTATTTCAAACTATTTCAAAATGACTTACTGTAAACCCTAATAACTATTATTGCTGGTCCCTTCTAATCAGCACTGATAGCAGCTATAGTTTACCTAACCCCAGAACAAAACAGAAATAGCTTCAGGTAAAATTCCTGGAAACTTTTGACCACTTAACCCAATGCGTGCATTTTGCTAGGGTTATTGTTACGTTTAATTAAGTTTTTACTTCAGTGTACTTTTAAACAAGTTTATAGAAGAATACTTAACCGATGTATGACATCCGTAGTATCAAGAAGTTTGTATAAATGATGGATATGTGGTTACGCTTGGTGATCTTCAAAATGATGCAGTTTTTATCATCTGACACCAAGGGAATAGTTCAAAATGTCCATGTTTCTTTGAAGGAAAGAAATTTAAAGAAAACGGCTGCTATAGATGAGGCTTACTATTTCATGAAAGTACCTAATGGGACAATCTCTAAAATGTGACCCCCTAAAAAAATTCTGAATACGCCAATGGATGCAGAAGAAAAATATAAAAAAGATATTGAGAGCTGAAGAAATATTACATTTTTCAAAAGTGGGCTAAGGATTTAAAACAAAAGATGATACAAAAATGGCGATGGTTCAGCTCAACTCAGAACAACAAAGTAATACAGTAATATCGAAACCACAACCCTCTAGCATTAATAGTTACCGAGATACCCTAAAATTACAAAGAAAATGGTAGACCCTGTACACTTATTTCAATTAGCATAAAACAGAAGTTCTTGGATTAATGTAATGCATTTGCGTAATGTACTTTTTTGCAAGGTAGGTTCGCTTAAATGTAAACTATGTTTTATTTACTGAACTAAAGTAATCAATTTTTTTAACGAGAAAAATGGACCTAAAAATTGTTATAGTAATAGTAAAAAACTATCAGGTAAATATGAAACTTCTTACATTATTCTTACTATAGTAACGAATCAATATTTCAAGGAAAAGATGAAAAGATCAGCATCATTAATAAGAGTGAAAAAACACCAAACTACTTACGATTCCTTCCACCATAACTGCAATCGGCACAATTCCGGTGGCCTCAGCAACTTGATGTTCGATTAAGTAAAACATGTATTCGTCATAGAGCAACCTTATCAAATGGAACGATCCGAAACTGGCCGCAGAACGTAATGTTAAATCCCTGATTACCATCGAACTGCAGCAGAAAAGGGGAACATTGACAAAAGATTCTTTTTCAGTTTTAGCATGTGGGCTTACCTGTAAAAGCTCCACTTTAACAGAAACTGTCTGGCCGCCTTTGAAAAGTTGGGTTTTCCCTCGTACGGCTTTAGAGCACTCTTCACGACGTTTTTCAACCAGCTGGCCCACTGCTCCAAAGAGTTCTGCTGCTGGAGGGTCAGCTTGAAATCAGCCTCGAATCTAAAAGGGAGGATAGATCATATTCCACACAAGATAAACTAAGAATGAAAAGAGTAAAAAAAACCATTTAGCTATGCAGAAATCCTGAGATACAAGGAGAGTCATGAAAAACGAAACAAGGGTATAAACAAAAAATTAGTCCTCACAAAAGTAAATTGTATACATAAAATTTTTGAGAAAGCATAAAGGAATATTTAAAATCTATAGACAGTCTGATAAAAGCATTAGGCTCCTGCTCAGAAAGTTAAAAACTAATTAAGGGGATAGATAATGCAAAGACCAGAAAGAAGTAATTAAAAAGATGAAAAAACATCATAAGAGCTCATATTAATATAAGAGAAATTATCCAACAAAAAATTTAACTGTGGTTAAATGGACATTTTTTTTATTTAAAAATAATACAAATGTGTGATTGAAAAGTTGTGTTTGATAAATCTTAAAATGAAATAATATATTTTCATATATTTACAAATTTCGTTTAACAAATGTCATCGACTGTTAAGTGTTTTGAAGATCTAAAATAAAAATGCATAATCAAATGAATTTCGGTCAATATCTTGACCTGACAGCAAGCAAGTTTAAGGATATAAAATTTATTAAAATATGGTGAAAAAGAAAATCAGGAAGAGGAAGAATTTAAGAAATTTGTATTTACTGTGTAAATCCTGTGAAGTTGAGCTTTCTTCACACTGATAAAACCTAATCTCTTCCTTAGTGCTGCAGCTGCAGTATGTGATGACAGCGTTTTGAAATTTGATATTAAACACCCTTATTACTATTCTTAGTGAGCTTTCGCCAACATTTTTCTCAATTTTAATCGCTTGTGATTGGTATTTTTTAATCTATTTTACGTAATATTTTATACATGGCCTTGTTTAACAAATTATAAACTCAACAAGCAATGGAAGTATAAAATCTCATCCCAAATAACTTTTTTAGTGGAATTTTTTCATACCTTGAAAAATAAAGGTAGGTGGTGATTTTTTAATTTTGTTTATCAAACACCCTATATAATACCGAAATTAAGTCACATTTTGTACACTACTTTTACAACAAGCAGGACTGGATTTTTAAGATCAAAAAATAATTCACACAAAAACAAAAGACTTTAGCRAGATCCAGTTTTGAACAAAATAGTGTTCTCAAAAAAGTGTCGCACATCTAAATATCTTAACTTTGTTACAAACATGCAATACCAAATATATACCTCGCAACGACTTCGTGATCACACTGACAGACCCAGGAAGCCTGTTCCCGGACGCTGTGGAAGTCGACACGGTTCAAGTCGTTCAGCATCTGGGTGATCTGTGTCGTATTGTGCAGGACGGCTCGGGCGGCCTGCGCCAGATGGTTGAGTGACGTGTAACGTCGCAGGCTCGAACTGAACGCCGACACTGCCGACAGCTTGACCGACAACATGGCAGACGGGGCACCGTTCATGGCGGTCGTCAGCCAACTTTCCAAACCTGAAAGGGTACACGCAACGGGCACAGAGTCACAAAAAAATGTTCATGAACAAGCTCACAAAGAAAAAGTTTTTTTCATAATTTGATTGCAACGTTGCAAACAATCCTGTCCTCTCAATTTACTGTAAATATTCGTGTGTAGAATATACAAGAAGGTACAATATAATAGAATATTATGACCACTGTTTTTAAACAGGAGGTAATAAAATAATCTTTAGTGCTATGAACATAAGGGCATGTAAAGAAAAAATCTGTCATTATTTTGTTAGTACTGTAATTCCTTATCCAAACATTGCTAATACTATTGACAGCAGTGAATTTAGGCCAATCAATAATTCTTTGATAGTTGTGATGTCACTAATAGAGGGCATCAACTACAATACAAACAGGCTTTTTAAAATATCAGTAATTTTTTTGACACTGATTCTACCATTCCTATTTTTTACATAAACTAATTACATTTGAAGATTAAAGGCAGATGACTTTGAAAACTGTTAGTCCCAACAACATTAATAAAGCACCTATATCTTTTTAGTACAAAAAAACTTTGTTCGCTGCGCTCTATGTACAGTGTGGTCCAGTCATTATGCTCACCTAATTGACGAGTTTATTTGAAGTTTTAGAAAAAAATCTTTTAAATAAATGTATCAACCAAGGAATACTCGATAACGTGATATAGCACATTTACACAGTGTTGCCAGATTTCGAGTACCGAACCAAACTTGCATATTTTTAAATACCACTAACCACGCTTTATTCCAGATTGTGATTATACATCAAATTCTGAGCAAAAAAKTATGAAGATACATKTGACCTAAAATTAATGGTTTCGTAGATACGCATGGGTGGTCCAGTTATCGTGCTCACCCAATTGACAGCTTTATTTGAAACCTTAGAGAAAAATGTTTCAAGAAAAAGTGGTAGCAGCCAAGAAGCACTCAGTAATGCAATATAGCACATTTACACATTGTTGCCAGATTTCCAATACTGAACAAAACTTGCATTTTTTTAAATAGAAATACCTACTTTTTATGCCGGATTCTGATTACATATCAATTTGTAAGCAAAAAATTATGAAGATACATATGCCCTAAAATTAACGGTTCTGGAGATACGCAACCATAAGGATTATAATCAGAATACGACATAAAAAGTAGGAAGTTCTATTTAAAAAAAAATGCAAGTTTGATTCAATACTCGAAATCTAGCAACGCTGTGTAAATACACTGTACTGCGTTATCGAGTACTGCTTGACTGCTACCACTTTTATTTGAAACATTCTGTAAGATTTCAAATAAAGCCGTCAATTGGGTGAGCACGATAACTGGATCACCCATGTGTATCTCCGAAACCGGTAATTTTAGGGCAGATGTACCTTAATAATTTTTTGCTGAGAATTCGATGTATAATCAGAATCCAACATAAAAAGTAGGTAGTTCTATTTCAAAAAATACAAGTTTGGTTTGGTACTCGAAATCTGGCAACGCTTTGTAAAAGTGCTATATCGCGTAATCGAGTATTCCTTGGTTGCTACAACATTTATTATAACATTTTTTTTCAAAAACTTCAAATAAAGCCGTCAATTTGGTGAGCATGATAACTGGACTACCCTGTACCATTCGTTGTGAATTACCCTGTAGATTACTACAGCATTACTATGTAAAACAAAATAAATTTTGTGCAATGTAGAAAAAAGCCTACAAATCAAGTGAATATAAGAGTCAAGACACGAATAATTAATGCTAAAGTAATTAAAAAAAAATGAAAAATGGTAGCATCACCATTGAAAAAATCATTTGTTAAGGCACTTACTTTTGGCAAAATTCCTTATTGACTGAGTTAAAGTGGCAGGAATAGGTTTCAGTACATCAGGCACCAAAACCTGTATCAGGTTCTGGTAAAATATGAGGTCCACTTGTCGCATGAAATTTTGAACGGGCTCCAATGTGCACAAAGAGAACARCTTCGACCTAAACAAAAAAAAAGAAAWATAAGTACCTCGAATTATCGACAAGCCAAATCATTTACTTCGACAGGTACTTCTCTTCTTCACACTCGTCCCCGTTGTTATTATCCTGGGACCTCCAAAACTCCCTCCAAAGGGACTCGACGGTACCAAATTCCAGGCTCATTATGGCATCTAAGAAAGCCTCCAAATGTTCCCGATAAATAGACTTCAAGGTGTCGACGTCCTCAAAGCCACAATCCTCCGGCAACGGCCCGGAAAAATGCATATCGGGAAAATTGGGAATGGCGTTGCTCCCATCCCCCAAATACGACTGGTGCTGTGACAAAACACTCAGAGAAACAGATTGGTCCATGGAGTCCGACGATCTTTTGTAAGAACGAGCATTTCCCTGCGACTTGTTCGACATTCCCGCCGCGTTCTGTACGCTGCGTGATCCGGAATCGTCAATAGTCGTAAGTGACGATCCCGGTTTGACACGGATACCATAGTAATGGTATTTCGAGTTACCCCTAAAATATTAAAATTCCAACTTTTAGTTGAGAAAATTGGCAATATAAATAACAGAAAGCGGATATGTATCTTACATTGCAAAACTAACTAACCTAAGACAGTATCAAATATTTACTTTTTTGTGGTATTAAAAGAAAACGTAACTTTTCTCAATTTATTTAAAGTAATTTTTTTTAATTTCAGGGTGTAAGTTAGCCAAAATGGCTCCATATTTAATTGCAAACCGTGCTAAACGTGACCCTATCGACCTCATTCATTTAGCACAAGAAAGGCTTTTCCTTTGGTCCATAAAACTGAAAGTGTATGTATAAATGCAACAGTTTTACAGTAGAGACAAAGATAGCAGATATCTGCTTTACCACTGCTTTAACTAGTAGCCATCTATCGATAAGAAGTGTTTAGCATGGTAAAATATTTTAACTATATCAACTTCTTACAGAGGAATAAATTTTAATTTTCAAAGCTCATCATCACAATGCCTACCTTGTGCCCAGGCGCCTGGTTCGTAATCCCAAAAACACTGATCTGATCAGTTTCCCAAATGAAGCTGCATTAACCGGTTCCAGTTTGTTTTCGGCACAGTGCCTCAAGTAGTGGGCGTATAATGTCGACCTTGGCAGGGAAACACCCTCTGCCGTTTCATAGTTTTCCAATAACCACTGGACCTGTTCGAAAAACAAACTGAACAACATCACAGACAGCTAATGCTACAGGAAGTCTTACATAAATGCAATTCATTATGAAAATGTCATCCTCACTTAGTTACATTGTTACTAAGATACGCACACAACAAGCAAGTGTTTAAGAGTTATGTTGTTTACTATGATAAAAAATCACTAGGTAGGTCAAAAAGGATAGTTTCAAACAAGTGAAAAATTCAGTCCTGGCTGAATTTTTGTACTGTGATGTTTTAAACACAATGTCAAAAGTCCCTGCATGTACTGTGTGACGAAAAAAATTTACGGGTGGGGAAAGTGGGAAAAAATAATTTTTTTGGAAAACTATTAGGGCTGGTTTATCTTCTTTATTTTGAGCTAAAATCAACACTATTTTTTTAATCTAAACCAATCACATTCCTAAATTTAAGGGGTTATCATGGTTACTTGGTTAATTTTAGCTAACATCATTTTTAACAAAGAGAAAAGAAACCAACCCTTATTAAGACCTTAAGATCCAGTAAATGTTCTCAAGTTTTGAACATACATCTCTGATTAATAGTATTTTTTTAAAAAGTGTAGCGTTCAGGTGGCAATAATATTAATCTCAAATTGATATCATCAAAATGACAATGTTTTATTGTAAGTTAAATTAATTCTAAAATTTAAATGTATATAGACTTATGCCTCTTTTGTAGCCGCTGATCCAGCGATGAGGTACTAGTCCCAAACTCTACAGGTTGTTACAAACTTTATGGAAAAAACATGTTATAATAATTATTACATCTGGTGTACATAACTAAATTATTTATGTGAAAAATAAGCAATGAAGTCTTTTTTGGTCAATTGATAGATACTATCATACAAATCGGCCAAGTAATTTGAACACCAATAAACATCAAGTTTTGGATATTTTTTGCTGGTATGTTAATTCCTTAGAGCAGTATATTTAAACAAAAAAAAATCAGCCAGGCCATAATTATTATTTTGTATCCTTCCTGAACTAAATAGCCTAACTGATATTGAAATCACAGTGCAAGAGAAAGATACCACCACAAAGAAGAAAGAATGAAAGGCACAAAAAGCACACAAGCTCACTGACTTACAGTAGCTGGGGACACCCTGGTAGCATGCCCCAAGCTGGAACCAACCTCTTCCGTTACTTGCCCAGCAGATGGAGCAGCATGCACAGTAGCTGTCGCTACGTAACTTGGTTCCTACACGTAGCAGTTAGTAAACCACAACCAGATGTTAATACATACAACTGAAACGGAGTTTGTGCCTTTTTTATGGTTTTTTTCTGGCAAACCAATTTGAGACAATAAAAATAAAATTTGAGTGGGCTCTATTTACGATACTCCCATAATTTTAACATGGGCACATTTGATGCATTGCCACTTGTGTCTTTTGTATCATGAAATGCAATAATAATATCTGATTATTTAAAACGTTTTTTACAAATAATAGTTTTGCCTTATACTAAGTTAGGATATGCACTAGGAACTGCTTTTATTGACTCCAGGAGTCTTCATTTTGTGGCACTTGAAAAACACTATGGGCTGGTTGCACAAACATGGATCAAAGTTAATCCGGGTTTAATCCGCGGTCATTGCCTAGCAACGTCATGAATGCGGTGTTTTGATTGGTGTTGTTATAGTAACTACCATGGATTAAACCTGAGTTTAATCCACGGTCATTGCCAGCAAAGTCATGAATCCGGTGTTCTGATTGGTGTTGCTATAGCAATGATTGCAGATTAAGCCCGGATTAACTTTGATCCATGTTTGTGCAACCGGTCCTAAGAATCATTTCCTTACTGCAATATGAAATTGTCGTCATGATAATGCATTTATCAAATATGCTTATCAGCATCTGCACATGCATATTTTGGAAACTAGCATAGATAGAAGGAAGGTTAATTGGAAAGATCTGCATTTTGTGCATATCTTACTGGATATTTTGAAAAAGCCAAATTTTGGAAATATTTTCTTATTCCTCTAATGTCACCATTTTATATAAAAAATACAAAAGTTTTACAAATTGGTGTCCCTAATCAGACAATGTCATGGATGGATGGATGGATAGATATTTTATTAGATGCTAATACCCCACTCTAAGCTTACATGCGTCATTTTAAAAATATAGGTATAATACATTATACAGATATATAAATATTAAATTTACAAGTACTTTCATCACAGATATAATTACGAATTTAAGTGTTAACTCTCTTCAAGGCTAAAACTTGTTTGAACAAAATGCCCATTGTCTCGAAATATGTAAATATTTTGTAAATGCTTTTCTCACCTTTGGCAAATATAATAAAAGGAACTGGACCTAGCACACAGCCTTGTGGTACTCCATACTTAATAGACAATTTGAAAACTTTTATATACGCTGCGAATTTACTAAAAAGGTATTAAAAAAACTGACTGACAATTATATGTAATCTAGATTTGACGAGAAATTTGGAGAATACATGTAGGAAGTTATGTTCATGAAAATGGTTTAAAATGGAGGAAGTATAAATTTTAGAAAGATTATGAATATCCCTACTATCCCTTCATTTGTTAAATTTTCAATAGAAATGGCTCATATTAACAGACAAATTCATAGTATTAATAAAAGAAGCAATATTCATATTCTTTCTAAAATTTATACCTATCTACTCCCTTTTAAACCATTTTCATGAACATAACTTCTTACTTGAGCTCTCCAAATTTTTCGTCATATCTAATTTCACATAATTGTCAGTTTTTTAATTTTGAAGAAAATTTTGATATTTGCCAAGATTGTTTATAATTATTAATAGTTTATAGTATTTGAAATTACCTACAATTATTAGTCTTACTTATACCCAGCTAAAACTGGTGTTTCACTTAGGATAATTCCATTTATATTGTAAGTATTTTTCATATGGTTTGTTGTACTCTATTTGTAGTTGTTTAGTAAAACATTTATAGGCCCAGAAGGAGAAAAAAATCTCCAAAAGCTTGGCATGAGATAAAATGAGTTTTATTCCTATTTATAATACCGAAACCCATTATATTTAAATGATAATCATATTAAGTTTTACGTCGTTGGGAAGTTTGAAAAATGGCCAACTATGGTTTGTATTATAAAGAAAGTTAAGTTTATGTCACATCTCGAAAATTACAGCGCACTTGCAAAATTGAACGACATCGACTGTTTTTTCTGTGAAAATAAAAATTAGTTTTTTTTTTCAAAACAGTAAGCCATGAACTTTTTTCCCACAATCCAAATTAAATTAGTCTCACAAAACTGCAAATCTTTTCCCATTTAACTTAGTTTCAGAGATCCCCATTCTAAATATCGAAAAAACACTCTGTATATGAATGCACTTCAAGCATTCTTCCTGCCGAAGTAGGTACATACTTTTCTACTGCAAGCTCCGTCTATACAGAGCTCTACTTCTACAGCTAAATGCTATTGGTCATAGTATCTATTACCACCCCTAGATGGCACAGCCTGTCAGGTGGCAAAAAAAAAGGCACAAACTCGGTGTAAACGTTAGTTACTCGACCACAATGCAAAGTCTGCATCTAGAAAAACTTACTGCGTTTGTCGTCTGAGGTGAATTCCTCGTTGATGCTATAAGAGCGTCGGCATCGACCGTCTGCTGAACCAAATAGTGCGTGCCGCTAGCGCTGTAGCCCACCGCGGCAGCTCCACCTGATCCGCCAGTGTTTGCGGCGTAATACTGGCCCTGACTGGCATAAAGGGTCCCCGATTCCCCGACCGTGTACACCGGATACGCCCTGAAAGACATAACTCCAACAAATCTGTAATTACAGTTTCTTCCAACTTACATTTGTGCTTGACCACCATTCGTCTGGGTAGCGTATATCTCCGGCTCGACGTACTGCACATGGTATCCTTGATGGGAAGCCACTGTGTCTCCTTCAGAAGCAACTGTGCAGAAAGAATGAGTCAAAAAAATTTATATGGGCTGATACAGGCAACCCCTCGAAAATCAACCATGCGGAAGTAACGTGTATACAATGTAACACATCGTGATTCCTGTCTCCCTAACCTGTGGGACACTTAAATCTACCCCAGGTACAAAGGAGGAGGGACACACACATGATCATCCCTGATGTAATAAGGAGCACGTGATGCCCAATATAATCCCCTGGGGTACAGGTGGGCCACAAACAGTTTCGGGCAGATTTAATCGTACCATGAAAATTAATCAGGGTGCTTGAAAGCCAAGAGGGATGAGTCACTGTGCAGGTCTAATTTAATCTCCTGCTGGTGGATAATTAAAATGCAAATACGTGACATTTAAAAAGTAAATAGGTATTTTTCAAATTGTACAAAATGATATCTAAAATCAGGATGTGCAATTCTACACTTCTATTCATTTTTAATACACAGCATTTTAGATGGAAGGTAATTTTGATAAATGAACTAAAAGTCCAATAAATAAACAAATAATGCAATTATATACAGTCATTCTTAAAGAGTGGCCTATTAGCAGTTTATGGAAATGTGTGAATTGATAATGTTCAGATTTTGTACACAGAGATTATCAAGCACGATCCATCGAACTAAAATAATAGCATCGTTCATGCACTTCATGCTTTACCGCAAATAGATACTAACTTCATTGCTTTAAATAAAACACCCTATATATTATTACACTTTAGATTTCTTATTGAATGTTAATATGAGTTTGATAAGCATTTGTAGGGTATAAAGTAAACAGTTTTGTAGTTATTTATGTTTTTCTAATTGTCTTACAAAATAAAGTTCGAAAACAAAATAGAATAAAATGGGAGCAGTTTTCACCTTTTTGTAGATCAAGAAAGGCACTACTAATTACTCATAAATAGTTGTTTAGTTTAATACTTACTGCAATATTGAGATTCAGATTTAATAATAATCAATCATGGATATTCTGATGGAATAATATATCAGTTATTCTATCGATATAATGTAGAATTCAGTTCTTTTTAATTTCATATGGGGTTACGGGTAGCATGCTGACGTCAACAGTTTTTGAAATATTTGCCATTAACTATTTTTGCTAGGTACTTTACTTATTTCTGAAGTGTTTGCTTCTGATATTTTTTTAAAAACACAGTGAGAAGGAAAGTATATGGCAATTAGAACTAAAGTAGGAATCTTTAACACTGCAAATAAGATTAAAACTTTCAAAATAGGTAAATCTATGACAAACCCATTTTTTGCTTGAAGCATCTTTATGAACTGTTTAATAACCGATAAACAAAAGAAACAATATGGCTTACTGATGGAAACAAAATCCAGCAACGCAACACAAATAAGCATCACATTATAATAATGAACTATTCGAAATCTGATATTCTAATTTTATAAACAGTTTACAATTAACTAAAGTAGGTACTTGATATTTAAAAAAAATAGTTTTTGGCGAATAGCTCAAAAAGAGAATTGTATTCTACATTTACTGGCAGAACAATTAATATACTGTTTCATTCGAAAAAATCAAGATATCCATGATAAATATTCCTGAATCTGAACATCGATATTGTAGTAAGTATAAAAACTAAACAACTATTTATGAGTGTAATTATTAGTATCATTCTTGATCTACAAAATGATGAAAACAGTTTAATTTTATCTTACTATATTTGAGAAAAATTTTTTGTTTTTCGAGGTCACTGAAAGTGTCCCATTAAAAAAAAACATTAATGAATACCAATCTGCTTTAAGCTCTACAAATACTCATCAAACTCATTAATATTAAATAAAAAAATCTAGATTGTAATAATATTATATGTACAGTTTTTCCTTAAAGAGACTACTTTCGAAAGTTCGTAAAAAAAGGCCAATATTTTAATTTGATAGATAGTACTTGATAACTTCTTGAATAAACCTCAGCTATGTTTCTATAAACTTCTATGAGGCCACTCTTCCTGAATGACCCTATATGTCTTCTCTTCACTAAGCAATCAACATTGAACATTAACAAACCTTTGGTCTTTTATTATCTTGTAAATATCTTAACTTCTAGGTTACCACAAGCGTATAAAATACAGAAAGAAAAGGTGCAATTTTACATTTGTAAGGATAAGAAAATGATTAACAATATTTCCACATGTTGATTTTCTACAAGTGAAATTCAAAAACATCAGAAAACGGAAAGTTAGAAATATCTTTCTTAAGGTTATTCACGAATAATTCAGACAGAAAAGAGATAAGAGAAGAACATTGCACAACTTCAATAACTGCAAACAAAAAAAAATTGTTCAAAAGAATTTTAATTAGAAATTCCAAGTTATTTTTGTGAATCTATAAAACTATATAATTGTTCAGAGATTAGAAGAAACAAGGAATGAATCTTTTGGAATTTCAGAGTTACTTAATTTATCATGTAAAATGTACGTCAAAAGATTTATAGAAAACTTGATAAGAGGAGCTATCAATGTCAATAGCTTACATTTCCATCTGTAATAAATTAAATATTCGATTTCCACAACGGGAAAATGCAAAAGAGGAAGTTAAAAATACTTCTAGCCTTATAAAGGCACAATAGGATGTAAAATACTGCATCATTTTATGGCCTACAACTGGCAGTTTTGGTTTTCAAAATGTAAGAAGTAAATTCTTGAGATCAAAATCAGTTTGACCAAGTAATACTATTAGTAAGGAATTAAATAGTATTAATACTGATACAATAAACCTTCATTCATTACTTTTACACCTTTTTTATCACAATGCATTGGATTTTTGCAACTTCTTAAAAGAATAACACTAACTGAGAAATTACTCAAATATTTTTAATATCTACAAAGTGCATGCACCTTCATGTATTAAAATATATCCATGTGCTAGTTTCTTACCTACTGTGGGCTGTACTGGTGTTAAAGAAGCGTATGATCTAGCAGCAGCGTCTGATTGCATTGAAAACAAATCGTAAACGGTGAAAGTTAGTAATAAAAGTAACTTCTAATACAAAGACGGAAATGTTCAATACTTTGCATATACAAAAGGCATATTTACTTAACTGGTGGTTAGGTTAATACTAAAAACAGCAGTAATTTATAACTATCCATGTCGTGCATGCCTCTCAAGTTCTTCTACAAACCTGTCACTGTGATGAAGTGGGGCGAGGCCTGTCCTATGGGATCCGTTTCGTGAGTGTCTCCTTGCGGTTCCGCAGTGGCAGAACTTTCGTTGCTCGAATCGGCGGCCTGTTCCAATGCGGACACGTCAATTACGGGCACCCCATTAACTATGGCACCACCAGAGGCAGACTAGATAATCAGAAAAGATTTACAAACAAAGATTAGCAAGTTTCAACGTACAGCAAACACCATTCTGTACTTTGTGAATGAACTGTCTTATGTTTTAACTTGCTCAAAAGAGATAGAAGACTATACAATTTTCATTTGACTTTGAGTGATCAAGCTAAAAAAGGGGGATGACCTCTTAATACGAGCTTGTAAAATGTATGACATACATTTTTAGATAAGTGGAAAAGTAATGCCGTTAGAAATGCGTTATCAGGTAATATTCTGCAAAATTTAAACCGATTTTGAAGAAAGGTTTGCCATAATATAACTTCCTATATTGTGCCAATGACCCTTACCTCACTTATAAATATGGGTATTTTTGCATTTACTTGTTAGGGATTGGTTTGCAAGATAGGCATTCGGGTTCCTTTGAAACCAGCGGTTTTAAACTTGTTACCTGGTTACACCTCAGTTCTTGTTCAGCTTTCAACCTGTCTGATTCAGAGAATGTATACAAGCACTTGACAAATGAGGACGAAGCAATTTAGTGTTATCAGTGGCTGATTTTTTCAGTCAGTACATGTATGCAGTACTTGAGTATTAGTACAGTAGACAGAATAGTGAGTTTAAAAAGAAAATGAGGTTAGTATTCATAATATTACATAATATGCCTTTATATATTTTTTATTTCGACTAAATGAAACATTTGAAAAACTAAAAATCTGAAATTCTATAGAGCATATATGTAGGTTGCCTTACATTTTGGTTTTTACGATTTAACTGCGTGTTACATTTACAAAAACAAAAAAAAACATTTGAAATAAAGGGTGTTTTCTGCAATATGACAAACTTTTATTTCTGACATTAAAGGTCATTTGCATTTCAACTTTTCTGTGAGAAAAATGAATTTTATTATTATAGTACTATACAACATGTACAAGAAAATTAGAAACAGCAATTATTTAGTTGTCTTTTCTTGCTCAGCTAGTTAGATTTGGTAACCGCAAGAGTCATTATTTATGCCTCATTTACCTACTTGTAAAATCTAATAAAAATTGCAAGTTTTCTTTCATTCGCCATTCACTGTTAATTAAATCATTGTCATTGTGCATGGATTATAAATTTTTCAAGTTCAAGCAAATTCATGCATCCTTAAAAATGCATTATTAAAAATAGATTACACTAACCAGCAGTGGAAACAAACTTATTTCTTCTTAGAAGTATGAAAATACATTTTACGTAAATATGTATTTATTTATGCACATCAGCTGCCATCAAAATCTTGATACTTTTTTGTACTAGAGAAATTTATTGTAAAGGTTAAATAATTATTTCTAAATCATTCAGAACAAAACTAAACTAAGACAAACTTGATTCTATCTCGAAACTTTGTGGAATATCCAATTGTATATTTCTCTGCATGCTCTTTAAAGCATTTGTATAAATTCTCTCAATCAGACATTTTTTAAATCTGTTATACAAATAGATGAACAAGGATTGAGGTATAATTAGGTGACAGATTTGGAGCCGCTGGTTTCAAAGAAATCTGAACACTAATATAACAGGTAATTGCAAAAATGACCCTTATTTATAAGTGCATTAAGTGTCATTGGCGGCATATAGAAAATTATATTATGGTAGGCCTTTCTTGAAGAGAGGCTTAAGATTTAGCAGAATATTACTTGAAACGAATTCCTATAAGTGTATAATTGGCTACTTCTTACATGGAGCTTGATTCTGTATCTTTCCATATGTCATACTAAGAATCTTGGAAATAAATTAATGATTTATGGAAAATAAATTGAATAAATAAAAAAATTTAATTCAAAATGAATAAGCAGTGCTCATAAGGGTGTTATTATAAATATACTAAGTAATGCTGCACAAATTAATTCAAAAAATGACAAAAAACAATTCATTTTTTCATTGCCTTCTCTTATGCATATTTTTACAACTGACTGTATTATGCATTTCAAAAACAAGTAAAACTAAAAACAATGTGAATTCTTTGTAGTTTCGTCTTCTCTCTATTAATGTTTTTTCAGAAAGTGTGCATTTTTCATTTTTTCACATAAATTCACACAATTTCAATACAAGAAATAAAAGAAAACTGGTAAAATTAAATTCCAAAACTAAGTCTCTACATTTAAAATCATGAACACAAACAGAACTACAAGTGATATAAGATAACTGTGTGCAAATGAGGGACTTTTTACATTTCCAGCAAAGAGCTAATGTACCTGCAACGCACATCATCCAAATTAACCAGTAATTCAATCAAACATCACTTCCCTCTCTCCCACACGCATCCCTAGCAATCAAACTATTTCCACCAAGAAAACTGAAACCTTTCCCATCGTTACCTGATGCAAACTGGCAGGTAGCACGATTAGCTGAGCGGGCTGCGTCTGAGCTGGGGGCGTAGTAGCCGGCGTTGGGGTGGGGGGGTTACTGCCGCCGGTGGCTGCAAAACGAGCTGTCGTCGCCATGGTAGCGCTGCCAAGGCTTCACCTGCCCACTGCAACATCCAATCAAACGTTGGACTTGTGTAACGCACAAGCACTTTTTGTGCCGAGCAAAAACGAGCACTTCGCAGAATCACAGAACAGGACGGAGCGTAGAAAGGAAAGATGCAACAGGGTTTTATGTAATAAAAGTTACGGAAAATCACTCTAAATTGACTTTATAAAAAAAGTAACATTTCTACATAACACGGATCTTTTTTTCAAGAATGATAAATTTCACCTGCCCCTCACCTTTCCTTAACAATCAAAAGCACAAAAGCAGCGGCAACCAACTCACTATACCCAATTACCACCCCTATCTATATCTAACATAAACAATGAAAGCTAACAAACTAGATACAGTAATAAATGCACCTGGCATAGGGGATAGTTTGAGACCCCTATAGAAGAAGTAATAAGAGTGAAAATCCCTCGATGTATTTACCTGTATGCACCTGGCTGCCTGATAATTGCATGTGACTCATATCCTAAGCCCCAGCTTTAAATGTTTGGGGTGCAATGTGGGAAAAAGGGGTGGCACGGCTAGGCACCAAACTTTATCACAAAAAATGAACAG
The DNA here is from genome assembly GCA_025024175.1 of Rhyzopertha dominica. Taxonomy (NCBI): domain Eukaryota; kingdom Metazoa; phylum Arthropoda; class Insecta; order Coleoptera; family Bostrichidae; genus Rhyzopertha; species Rhyzopertha dominica. The sequence goes on along the minus strand of QCXZ01000138.1, from coordinate 42,981,680 downwards.
GAAGTCTGGCAACATAAAAATAATCTTCAAACTACTGATATCAAAGGTCATAAAAACCCTGTAGCTTGAAGAAAAATAAATGTTAATTTAACAAATAAGAATAGATAGCATAACACAGACTCCTTCTCTGGCTTTGCCGTCAGTGATTAAACGTGCCAGTGTTACGTAATAAAACGGCAAGAAGAATATTCGACAAAAGGATATTCCAACAGATGAAATGCTCCGGAGGGAGCGGCGAGAGAAAGTGATCGCCATAGCAATCTGCTATGGCAACGGAGCTGGGGGAGCCTGCATTCAACCAGAACCACTCCGGATTTGTCACGAATCAATTTATTGACCTTGGCAGACGCTCAAGAAAAACAAGATAACAACCTAAGATACAAACGTCAAAGGGATGCTCTGAATAGCCAGATTATGAGATAATTAAGTGCGTACGGCAGGAAATAACCTGGGTGTAATTTGTGCCCAACCCTTGATGTTCACTTTCATCCAATTACAAACTAATTAAAGTTGGTTTCAAGAAATTTGGTTATGTGCGTATCGGGAACGTTTCGGGAATAAAGATAACGATACCTGGGATGTTAAAAACACACTGCAGTTAGGGGAGCCATTAGTATACTATGAGCATGGCAAAAAAGCAATTAACACGGCACAATTAACACACGTAATGACGGTAAAAACTGAAGATGAACACGCCACAGCATAAATTCACTTTGATTGTGTAGGGTACACAAGAATTACCAAAAGATTGTCATTTACCTATGTTGCTATGTTGTTGTATCGGTTGCTATGGCTGTCACCAAGGATACGATAAATGGAGTTCCCTACACGTTTGACATCTGCCAAAAACTGCCTCACCACAGTTTTGCTTTAACACTCGATTACAATCGCCTACATGTTACAGCCGCTTTTCCTATCGTAATACCCCAATTTATTTAACATAGCCTTCGTGTATTGATTACTTAACAACGGCGAAACATTTCCTATTACGATGTCGGTAAAAAAGGCATCAGGGTTATCGCGGGATCGCATAAAACTGGTTCGTAAACAAGCTAAAAAAGGACGAACGAAATAGCGAAATACTGCAAGGTAATCAATAATCCGATTTAACGATTTATTACCTGCGTACTCGTCTCTTTTGCTCACGGCACCCACTTCTAATTAACTGACGTGATGTTTGCCACTGATTGTCGATTACTGTCAGAGCTCTGGCAACTTTTTATTTGCTGGCCTACCAAGATCGTGCCTTAAATAAATATGACTTCTGAGCTAATTTATGTTTATTTTTGCAGGTAAAATTGAAGAAAAAGCCATTCCGGTGTAAAATATTGTTTAATAATACAAAAACAGACAACAAGTTAATAAATACAAGTTTAATAATTACCATTACAACATACAATATATTACATCTTTTTACAAGTAAGCAAAATGGAATGTAATAAGAGATCGCGGTGTTTGTTGGCAGTATATCATTTCTTTGTGTTGCAAATGTCCCCCTTCGACATGAGCTCGCTGGCAATATGCTCCCACGCAGACACACTAGCCGTGTAACATTCTATCTGCTTGTTGACGAATTCAAGCAGTATGTCCTTCAGTATTTTTTGTTTCTCTCCATGCCATCGTTCGAGGTCACTCCTGAGGCACTCATTGGCACACTCCAATCTATCCTGATTAATCTCGACCTTTTTTACCAGCTGTGGAATGTAAGAGCCAAGCTTTTCTAGTTTATCATCATTAGTCGGTTGTTTGAAAAGGCTGAATCCACTCGAACCCTGTGGAGAACTGGAACCCTGCGCGAGCAACTAAAAAAGTGCAAATGTTTCTTTACAAAATTGCTAAAGAGATAGAAGCATAGTTAGAAAATTTTGGCAATCTTTGATTTGTTTTAAAACAAAAATTCACAAGTATATTTTCTATTTCCATAGGAATGAAAATTACCTGATCTTTTTCAGTATGCCGTTTAGTCAGTTCTGTTAAAGAATTTTCATAGACACACTGATAAGCCTCTCTTTTCTTCAGGGTATCCTGTACTACGGAAACATAAATCAAGAACTCTTTGACGGGATTTCCCAAGCTCGTAGAATAACTAAATATTAAGTTGCTTTGTGCTAAAGTGCTGCTTTCTATGGCATGTGCAATCCCTTTTAAATACGGTGCTAGGTGAGGTTCGGACAGTGCCCAGATATTAAAAATCGGATAGAAATTATTGAGTTCGTGGACTAAATCTTGTCGTTCCTTATTTATTCTGCTGGATATTTTTTCGATTGAGGTCAGTTTTTCATACAAAGTACTAAGATATGCTTTTGCCTTGTCAAACTCCATGTGACGGTTTTTTAAAAGAGAATAGGAGGACACCGAATGACTTGGCGAATGTGTTCGATGTTCGGATCTTTTTTGTTTGCGGTGCAAGCTGAACTGCTGTAAAAATTCCCCATATCATGTGTGTTACACAAGCATTTACACCAATACTTACACCTTGCTTTGCGGTCAAAAAAACCTTAAAATGTTCATTACAGCTTAAAATAGGATGTTGTACTATTCGAGACAAGAAAACATTCAGTGCTTTCATCCGTACTAATATAAACTCTTTGGAATACCTATCTAGTTGTCCCATGATCGTATGTTTCGTAGGTAGCGGCTACAAAAAAAAGATTAAGCAAAACAGTAGTGATATTTACATATTCATACAGGCACTATACAAAAGGGGTGAGATTCAATAAGCCGCTGCCTTAACCACACGAAGTCGTTGTATCTCCTTCTTACGATGTACTCATTCTCCTCGAATTCTATCCTAGCTACCTTGGTTGTGATACGAAATGTTATGTATGTCTCTAAGGTGTCTAAAACTTTCTGTGGATTGTCCACGTGAACACAAAGGTCGGAATTTTCGTCAACGTGAAGTTCTGACAGGTTCTCCACGTCTTGAAAAGTTGAGAAGCTCTCCAAACTGCCTGACTGAAACTGAACTTGCAATTACGAAATAACTGGCCTACATAGACGGGGATGTACCACAGAATTTTCCGAAACGCTGCCGTGATCATTGTTCTCCTTCAAAATGCTAGATATCTCCTTGCTCTCGACAGTTACATCTAGAACGGCGGAATTGTTATGGTTTGACATTATTACTTCGTTAGTTCATTATTGCAACAATTTGTAGGTTATATAACTGTCAAAACACCGACGCCCTACTGTTAGATTTTGTTACGAAAATGTTACAAACAATACGTAACAAGTACGCATGTGCGCGGCACAGTTGTCAATTTGGCAATACCACCAACCAGCAATCGCTGAACTGTAAACGAAGAATTGAGTATTGGAAATTGGAATGTATTGTAAAACTGCCGAAGGCCGATTACCAGATTTAGTTTTAAGTTAATATCAAGTTGATAAAATTAACTCTGTAATCCGGACCCTTCAAATTCTGTCTTACTCAGTAGCAAAGCAGGTGTACCAACAATGAATATGACTCATCCAAGTATAAGTTGTTACTTGTCAATTTAAATTGTTTACCTAACAGGTAGTTGTTGCTTACAAATGCACTAGAGGGGCGTGCCCGTTAGTATTTAAACAAGAACATGATATTTTTCACAAACAATATATTAGTATTTTTACATACTTTAATTATAGGTACTATATTATCAGGTAAGAGGACGAAAGTGCGCCAAATTAATGATTTTTTACAAAAGAGGTTTATTTTAGGAATATGCAACGCAGACTGCAATATACCACTAGTACTCAGGGGCTCATGGTTTTCTTGGGAAAATGGACAGAACACTCTCACGGAAATCAATGCAAATACTATGACACATAAAGGCTATTGCGTTGAAATAGAAGAAGAACGTCATTCAAACTTCACAATAGTTTTTAAAAGAGATGACTGTTATACTTGTGTAAAACTGTTAGTGCGAACTGTAAATGTGCTCGAAAAGATGCAGTGTAAGTACTAAAAAATCTTACCGTCTCATTTTTAATCAGTTGTGAAATTGTAGCTGCTTGTCAGACGATACCCGATCACGAAGCCACAATACCTCGAGTATGTAGATCAGTAGACGATGACCAGCATCTGGTTACTTTGTTTTCGGAGAACTTTGTACCTGTGAATTGTCGATCTTCACTAGAAGGCGTTTGGAATTTTGCTTACCAAAATCGTTTTAAGTTCACGGGCGAGTGTCGCCATCCCGATGCCACTATAAGATCGTGCCAGCAGGCTGGCTCACAATTTTTGATTACGAACCAAAAATTCAACATCACATACAAGAGATGTGAAGGGATGACAGGAACATTTGATGGAGGTTAGTTTTTTAATATAGTAAAAGTTGACTTTCAGTTCGTTGTAGCAAGATACTTCAATGCCTGGTGTGGCAACTCTTGTATTTATGAATGGACTTTGTCGTTTCTGATTGAGGGGCAAGTTAAACTTTTGTTCATGCATAATAAATAGCGGCAGGTTCAACTAGGATTGTCAGAATAGCCTTTGCAATCTGTCACGACTAATTGCGTAATTGTGATGTAAACATGATGCATTGTGTAGGAATGCTGGTCACATTTATTGCTGTTGTACATTTTCTATTAAATAGTTTAACAATTAACCTGATTAAATTATTATAAAAATTAGAATCATATCGAAATTAGTAAAAATAAACCTAAGAAATTATACATTTTCTTAATCAGAAAAAATAGATCTTTTCAGCCAACGCAAAGCTATAGTATCAATTTTAAGTAATGCAAGTTTGTGTTATATCTCTAAAATCTTGATTCAGAATGAAAATAAATAAATAAATATAATAAAAAGGATAAATCAAGATATTGAGGACTGAAGAAACGTTACATTTTTCAAAAGTTGGCTGGGTATAGTTTTAAAATAAAAGACAATACAAAGTAGCAATTTTACAGCTCAACTCACAGCAAAAAACCAACACAGTAATGTTGAAACCGCAATGCTCTAGCATTAATAGTTACTGAGATATCCTACAATTACAACGAAAATGGGGCACCCTGTACATAATCTGTGTTTGAGGGGATCTGTGGATTTGATGATGTCTAGGCACAGGACAGCCTTGTTTCAGCGCTCTTTTCCGTATAATGCGGTTAAACTTTTTTGGATTTGTTGGACAAATCATAATTGTTCCAGGTGTCCTTAGCTCCAACCATCAAAGATCTCCCAGTTTGTCTCACATAAATTGCAGTACAATCATTGCAAGTAAATCTGTAAACAAAAGAAAGATTTAAGGGTTGAAATTTATCTTCGTTGTGGACTAACTGATTAAAAAATTTAAAAAAATAATTTGGAAGTATTTACTGAAACTAGACCAATAAACCTGAGCGAATGCCATTTCTTTTCTTTTTCATCTGAAACAATAGTATGAAATGAAAACTTACATTTCCTTAAGTATTTAAGATATTTTTCTATTAAATAATTTGGAAAGTTATTGTTGTAAGCAATTTGTAAAATAATGACAAGTTCTTTTTCAAAAGCCATATAGGAAAGAGGTATTTTAAATAGTCTACTAAATAAAGAATGAAAGACAGCTAATTTATGTTGGTAAGGATATGACAATAACTTTCCAAATTATTTAATAGAAAAATTTTATCTTATATACTTAAGAAAATTTAAGTTTTCATTTCATACTATTTCTTCAGATCAAAAACAAAAAGGATTGGCATTCACTTAGATTTATTGGTCTAGTTCAGTAAATATATCCAAATTATTTTTGTCTCACGGAATTCGTATTTCTTTTTCAACTCTTTGTATCTTAGGATCCCAGTTAGTCCACAACAAAGATAAAATTCAACTCTTAAATCTTTTTGGTACAGATTTACTTGAAATTATTGTACTGCAATTTATGTGGGACAAACTGGGAGATTTTATATGGTTAGAACTAAGGAACGCCTCAAACGATTTCCAAAATATATGAACACTCATGTAGTTACTACAAATTTCTCCTTGGCCAACCATTTATTGCTTAATAAACACTGTACTAGCTTGAATAATTAAAAAATTTTGCAGTTTTGCAACAAATCACCAAAATTAAACTTTTTAGAAATTTTTGAGATTTACAAAATTTTCAATGACCAGTGTTACAGTTTTAACATAAATTCAAAATTTTAACCCACCCATTTTAAATAATTTGTTCAATATTCAATCATAATGTTGGTGACTTCTATCAAAATTAATTTCTCTTTCCCCATAGTTTGAATTTTTTTATATGTAATTGTATAAGGTACCTACTGATCAGTGATGATGGCCATTTCAGGCCGAAAGCGCTCTGCTAGTTAATATTTAATAAAGTGGAGAAGACGTTGATATTTGAATAATTAAATCTACATTGATGGATCAGTACACTGTTTTAGAGGTATCTTGATTGGTAGAAATGTTGATGTATGATATGATAATTTAATGTAAGCACACTTATTAGTCGCAAAATTTTTTACTTATGTTTAGATTTCTCTTACATTTTGATAATATAATTGCGTATTCGTCACTGATCTCTGAATAACTGGATCTCGCTTACATACCAAAATGCATGTAAATTATTTATGATAGATTTAAGCCACCTTAGCGCTTCTAGCTACTGGTCCTTGTACTAAAATTTTGACAAAGGTTCGCTTCTGCGATAAATATGACGTTAATGATTGACGATTAAAATCGTGACCATTATTAAAGTCTGCAAACATACATTATACACCTTTCTCAGTAAGTAGCAAAGCACATGGTGTTCGTTTTTGTTACTGGATGTCATATTCGGCACCCACGGCGATTATATAACCTAAGTATAGTGCATTGCGAGTTTTGTAAAAAAAAAAGATCTACTACATCGAAGCACCTCTCATTCCACTTATAATTGTTTCTTATCTTTATAATAATTGTGTGCAGTCAATATAACTCATCACCTGTCTGCAGATTTCCAAAATATGATCGTTGTAGTGTTTGAGTGAGAAACATGTGCCGTACTGGACGTTACGTTTACTCATAACCATATTATATAGTTAAGGATCTAACCTAAAATTTGAAAGCGCCTTTAAATTGGTAGTACGAGTACCAGCGGCATGGTGGTGCACTAGTTTTTACTTATCACAGTTTTTAATGACTTATACGACATCCAGTTATTTAGAGATCAGTGGTATTCGTACATATAGTTTGCTGCTTCGTTTGTTTGATTCATTTTGACAAATCTCATCTTGTATTCTTACAGTTGTCGAGTACAGTTGTCTGGGTGATTGGTTCGTGGACAAGAACCACTATTTTGCTGTTGCCAACACGAAAGAATCACGTAAAGATGAGAAATACCGCTGCTTCCTAAAGAATCGAGACGATGATCTTTTTATTGGAGTGTCAATAACGGCTGAATGTAATACTTTGAAGACGGTTGAAAAGAGCCCCGAAAGATTACACATAACGCCTGTCAAGGCAGAAGTAGTCGAACCTGGTTGTAGACTGCCCCAAAATTTCTCCGGTGACTGGATAAACACTGCAAACATTGACGCGGATATCTTCATAAATGAGACGCACATCATCGAAACATGGTATCCCGATGAGGGACGATACAGAAGGACCATTTATGTGTGCCGTGAACAGAGAGATACCAGAATCATGATGGCACGTTTGACAGTTGATGGATGGTAAGTGACTTTATTTCTTTGCGGTGCTCGTTATTTTCATTCAACTTCTTCAGCCAAAAAGATTATGTATGTTTCGACTTTGTACCACAACACCACAACGTTATTCGATACAGAAGGGGCGTGGCCGTTATCAAAAATGACTTCGCTACGGTGTGCTCCTGGGTACAGTTTAAGAACAAGGAGAAGTGGAGATACGACTTGTATTTGAAGAAGCACCCTGTGCCTGTCCAGTGTCCCGTGGCAGGCAAATTTAATTTTACCCAGAAGGGAGACGTGCCATTTGAAACAAGGTGAGTAAATACACTTTTTTAAAATCTGACAAGATAAAAATCCTAGCAACCTCGGTTTTTTGCATTCATTCTTCTAACTCAGTAAAATGAAAATGAAACAAGAGCAAATGGGGGATTTCATATTTTCTTTGCATCAAATAAAATGTCCAAAGTACTTGATATGTATTCAGTACCATATTCACTCCCTCTTTGTGCTATATATTTTGAAAATTATGAAAATACCCAATTCAGTGAACATTTTAACTATTGTAGCAATGTTTATTCTAGCTTCTTAAACATGAACACTGAAATGATTATATAAAAAGTATGAAATTATTGTTTACATTTTGTGTTCGTACTGATTGGAAATCATGTTACTTTACACTATGAGAGGTTTAAAACTACTCAAAATTGACAAACTGTTGTACTACAGTATAATAAGGAACCAGTATGTTCACTCTTTGTCGGCACCTTTGATCTTGAGGGGACTCAGATTTCCGAGAAGCGTTTTCAAGCTTAGCCGAAAGCTGCGCTCTGATTGGTCACAGCACTGACACCACGCCTTCATGACGCTTTGTTTACAATTAACTGTCAATTCCGTGCTATTGCCAGCATGGGTAATTTTACTTCAGCGTTACCTGTATTTGTCGCTGTTACGCATGGCATATTCATATATTATGATTCTTATTATTATTAGTTTTACGTACATGTTATGTAGTAATTACTATCATAAACCATTAATTTGTTATGAAGAATTAGTGACTACTGTCAGCAGTCTATGTGTATATTACGGACTTTTGCGCCAATAAATCTGGCAATGTGGCAATCTTGATCGTTGGTAGTTGGCGTTGGCGGTTAGCCGTTATGAGAGGTTAGCGAAGAGCTTTTACGTGTTGTAGTTTGTGAATGTTGCATTTTTTATTTATTTTCATCTGCACTGTTCTGTGATTTGCACTTACGTGAATAATCATGCCAGCACATATTTGTATTGTGAAGGACTGCCCTTCAAAATTGAAAATGGGAGTTTCTTTGTTTAGATTTTCAAAGAATGACAGCAGGTTTGATTACTAAAGATGTCTTCCTGGTTTATTATTATGTATGTCGTTTTGATTTTGATTTAATCTTAATCTCCCTTGACGTGACGTTCCCGCTTCGCCAGTCGTAGGCATGCATATGTTTTTGTTTACACTATGCTAAACACATGCACGTGCGTTGCCAGGGTAACGAGCAAGTCACCACGCGGAGAACAACCAATAGTATGCTTGCATTCTGCTAAAACTGATCAGTCGTTATGTAAATTTAACCCCAAGAAAAGTGGGGAGTGATTTTACTGGTTCCTTTATTATACTGTGGTTGTACTGTCAATATGCTTTATTGTACACTTGTATATGCTATATACTGCAGCATAGATACAAAGTACAGTGTTAGTGTTGGTGAATGGAGCTTGTTCTCACTGCCATTAAACTGTCATGAAAAATCTAAATGATGTTTTGAATATGTTCCCCTAAAAATATACAATAAACACCATAATCTCATGAATCATTTTTAATTTCTCTTTTTATTGATAAGATTAGATTTAGTGATTTTGAGAAAATTGTTCTTGATTATAAACATGTAAATTTTGATGAATTGTCTGTAGGTCTTGGTAGGATCATGATTCCAGGAAATATTTCTAATGATCACAAATTAAATAATTGGGTTGATAAAATTGAAACTGAAATTGACCAATTGATAGATAAATTAATCCCAATTGCTTAAAAATGATATTGACATATTTGTAAATGGTCTGAGATGTAACTCAAAAAATAAATGCTTTTCTATAATATTTGGATGTTTGAGACTTCCAAATAATTTTTATTTGCTTGCTGGAAAACCATTAGAGAATGTTGAACATATTCGTGATTTGGGAGTCATTTTTTAGTCTGGAAAGACCTTTAAAGCACATATAGAGCATTTGGATATTAAAATTCGTAATGAAATTTACTTTACTTTAAATTTAAAACAACTAATACTTTTCTCTATTTCTCTATTATTTATTCAAAATTAATGTATGCCTCAATAATATGGAGACCTCATGAGTTAGGTTAGATTAGAATTAGAATCATTGAACCATTTATATTTAAGATTTGCAGCTTATGAAATTGGCAAATCCATTACATTATACGAATCATGATTTTGCTACTACTTACTAGTCTTTCTATTTCAAATCTAGAATCGGCGAGATTTTTTTTTGCATAATAAAAAATTCTAACTAATTCTATTGACTGTTCTAGTATTATCAATAGTTTCAACCTCCATATACCAGCTCGAATTCTTCCTACCAATCAATATTATTTTGAAATTCTTATGTTGGCTTATGGAAACAAAGAAACAGGCATACGAAAGTTATCTAAACTGTGCAATTTGAACTCCCAATGGTTTGATTTTTACAATAAATCTTAAGGCTACATAAAAAGTAAGTCCAAAATAGTTCTGGAGTACAAATGAATTTTGTATATTGCGATTCCATAATTGATCATTCATATCAAGGATTATTTTTTGTTTTTTTTTAAGTATTTGGATATCTTTATTATATTTTCATTGTTTGGTTTTACATAACCGCTACATATTCATTGTATATTATATATTTTGTATGGGACTTGCCCCGTTGATACAAGAATAATTAAATAAATTAATAATGGTACCATTGTATCTTTTAACATCTGCTTAAAAGCCATGTTTGTATATTTTTTTTCTGTTTTTTTGGCACAATAATGAGTATTATTTTATTTTCCACAGAATTTTGGGAGGTGTAACCTTAAGTCCCCGCCCGAATACATACTGCAAACAGAACATATCGGACTTCTCATCCTGTGGAGACCAGAAGGAAATTGCCATAGACGAGAACTACTGTCTGTCCGTTGATCACTTGGGTCGACCGGTGGACATTTACAGTGATCCTGACTACAAAATGCAGTGCATAGCCTTCTGGAAGGAGAACCTCAAATCTTATTTGATAACCTATGATGAACTGGACCCGTTCTCAAAGTACAGGTGCTGGGTATACCAAAGAGCCGACTTGAACCGCCTATTGATGTCACAAGGTTGGTTAATTACAAATTCTGTTGGTTCGTTTTTAAACTGTGATGATCTCTTGTAGCTATCGGTCCGTTTTGTGACTTGAAACAGGACGTCACTTCATGGAATTACACAGAAGGAGCTGCCGTTGCTTTAGAAATGCAGGAATATGAAAGAGAACGTAAGTTCTCGGTGTTTGTCATTTTTTCGTATACAACTTTTTTATTTCAGGCGATCGTTGCCCCATGTATTTCGATGATGGATCAAATCCTTGGGCGGATGCAGAAAATGTCGTTCACATTTTTAATTTCGATTTGTTTAGAAGCAGTGCGACTTATATGTCGGTGCGATGGTTGAATACCGTTTTGGTTGTAGCTTTGTCTACCATACTGAACCGACTTTGCGTATTTTAGTTTTGTATTTAATCATAATGACAGTGAATCTCAATGTTAGATCTGTTAATTTATCAAGTGATGTCCATCAGTTTTTATATGTTGTACAGATTGTAAGATAAGTGCCTTTTCATGTCGTGCGAATTTTATAGTATTTAACTTCACCGTGCATGAGTACTTTATTAACACCTGTGTTATTCTATGCCGTCCATGTTTTTCTACAAATTTTATTTGTTTTTTATAAGTCTGTATTATTAATTATATGTATGTGATTAAAGAAAAAATGTTGTATTACCTTTTGACAAGTTATAGTACCTATACTAAAGAATTGATGTTTTATTGTACTCATTTTTAATTAAAATTTTATATTGAAGTAGCATGTCACTACAGCACAACAGCTAACTAGTACCAAAACTCTAAGCACTTTAATCTTTTTTTAGTGGTGCTGACATACCTGTATACAAATGGATTTGGGTAGGTATAGCATGTTTTACAAAAAAATGTTCTTTTATTACAGTGTGTCATATCATCTCTATTCATTCAAAATAGTGAACTGATCCATCAATGTGGAGTTTCGATTTAATACAAATTATTCAAATATCACTTCTTCACTTTATTAAATATTAATATTAAGTATTAAATGAGTCCTGCAAGCTGAACTAGGGAAAACACTGCAACAAATAGGCATAAATATAAAATTGCAGAAAGCTACGAAAAGTCTATATACAGATAACAAGAGCTATGTAAGGAAAGATAGAACACATTCTAAATTATTTACAATAAACAGTGGGCTTCGACAGGGGGGAGTCCGGAGTCCTTTGCTCTTTATACTTGTCATGGATGAGCTAATAAAATCTACAGCATCAAGATGCCATAAAGTAAACATAGGTTACAATAAACTTAAGCCCGTTGGTGTATCAGTATGCGCCTTCGCAGATGACTTAATGATCTGTGCCCCAAACTAAAACAGAACTTGCAAATATGGGAAGAAGAATTCAGAAAGAAGAACATGAAGATAAATACCAACAAAACAAAAATAATGGTAACAGAAGAAGGACTTCAATCACACACATACAAATTAACAATGAACAAATAGAACAAGTAGACAACTTTAAATACCTGGGAGTATCCATAGATAAAGAAGGGAACATGGAATCTGAAGTCAATGATAGAATAAACAGCGCAACAAAACTGTATCACAGCTTGTGCAACACATTCCTTAACAAAAGAGAAGTTAGTACACGAACAAAGATGACAATCTACAAAACAATATTCAGACCAGTACTCACATATGGAAGTGAAAGCTGGGTACTCTTGAAGGCCATCCATCCATGAGGAAGACTAAGAAAAACATGGAACTCAAATGTTGCAGGAATACTTACCAAGAGAGGGACAACATGGGATGTGGCAAAGACATTATCACTGGACAAGAAGAAGTGGTCAAAGTTCGTGCACGGTGGTGATAGTGAAACATAGGACAGTAGAGACTATACAAAGACAAACAAAACTTAAACCTCACACCCATAGGGTATAAAGAGGACTTGATTATATATATATATTAAATGACTATCGTCAGTGTCTTATACAGTTATTATGAAAAAATACAAACTATGGGGACAGAGTAATTTCTCTTTCCCCACAATTTTTTTTATGTGAATTATACAACATCTAGACTTTATGGTCTTCCTAAGGATACAAAAAGAAGGTTGTCGTTCTATTAGACCAGTTGTTTCATATGTAAATTCTCTTCAGAAAATTAGCAAAGTGGTTGCTATTAAAAACAGAATATTAGTAACTTCTACAGACAATAATCTAGTTTTTGTTTCCTCTTTTAATTTTTTTATGTTCCTGAACTTTCTTTTGTTCGGGTTCTTTTCGTTTATTGCTGTTTTCATTTGAATTTTTGTTATTAATAAAATGTGATCTGTATCTCCATTTGCTCCTCTGTACATCATGAACTATTTTTTCTATTTTTTTGAGACAACTACATGGTCGATTTGGTTTCCGTCAGTGTTCCTTCTTGTGTTTGAATTTCGTGCTGGCTATATATGTGCCTGTTATTGAGGCTAGATTACAGTCTTGTTCCGTTGTAGTTCGTATACTTATGAATTGTTTCTCTACCTGCGACGTCTTGATTGAACTCTTCTTTCTCAATTTTACGTTATAGGCGTAGAAAATGTAGATAAAGTACTTTGGAGATTTTGAGTAAAAAATAGACGAGTATATTATGCACTAAATGGAAACTATTTTGACTCTTTTCCCCGTTTTGTTGGCTTCTTCATTATTCGAAATCCTTAAAAAAAATTAAAGTTAATGCAGTTTTTGTAACATCTATATTACAAACTTGCATAACATATTTTAGTATTTATTCACATTATTCAAACGGTTTTCTTACTTCTCAGGGACACAAAAGGCAAAACATATGTTTGGAAATCGTTTGTGCCAGAACTATATTAGGCATATTTCTAAGAAGCCCTTTTTTGCATGCTATCAAATTGGAAACCACATACGAGTTGCTTTTCCTCCAAAAAAAAGTATTATTTGCTGTGACTAATTATCACGTGTTGCTTGGTTCTTTAGATCAATGTTCATAATTCAGCAATGAGAACTGCTTGTATACCTTATCAATGTGGCACTTGCAATTAAAAAGACTGCAATAAAAGGACAATAGTAGTGTATGAAACTGCCCGTTCATTTGTGTTTTACATAGTATCAGAACGATCATAGACGGACTATAGTATACCAGCCCCCGTCCATCATACCTGGGATTAAGTTAAAAAATGTAATACTTATATCATTCTTTGCTTATTTATCATCGCTTGCAATTTCAATTTTTTTATGTCATTGGATAAGAGACTGATACACAGGTCATTTGAAATTTGTCATAAGATGAACACTGGGTTAAGGCAGAAAATGAAGTTCTAAATAAATTTGAAAGCAGCTAAATTTATTGGTTTTTGAAATATCTAAACATTATGTATATAACTGTACATTTTCGTTGTAATTGTAGGATATCTTGGTAACTATTAATGCTAAAGGGTCTCGGTTTCGACATTACTGTAGGTATTACTTTTTTGTTCTGAATTCAGCTGTACCGTCGTCATTTTTGTATCATCTTTTGTTTTAAAGCCATAGCTAACTTTTGGAAAATGTAACATTTCTTCAGTTATCAATAATATCTCGATTGGCTATGTAAACACAAAAAAACAGTAAAGACATTTTTCATACATATTTTTATTCTGAATTCAGAATTTTTTTAGGTGGTCGCATTTTTGAGATATAACACAAACTTGCATTTTTTTTAAAACGGAAACCATAGTTGGCTTTGCTATGGTTAAAAAGAACTATTTATTTCTGCTAAGGAAAATGTATATATTGTTAGTAAGAATTTAGGATGGCAGTGCCATCTGTCAGCATTACACTGACACAAGGTGGTAGATTTACCACCTTGACTGACATGATGACAAAGCCACCTAGCTTTTTTTTAGTAATTTTGGTAATTTTGGCAGAAAGCTGAAGGTGTTCTTGTGAAACCAAATTTAATTTATATTATTGAAGGCATACTGATACCGCCTACAGTATCGGAAGTAAGGTATCAATGCAAAAAGTAGTCAGTATCGAAGGAAAAGCATCGATGTCATATTAGTGTTGATATATCATTCACATCCCTAGTGTGCTGTGACGTTTAGAAGCTTGACGTTGACATTAAAAATACTTTACCGTCAGCTGCCGTAGTTTTGTGTCTGCTAGTCTGTTTATGTTTACATTTAAATAGGGTAAAAGACGGATTGACAGGATGGCTGGAGTTGTACCCACAAAAAAGTCAGCTTCCGGAAGGAAGCAATGGACAGTACATGGTAAGTGAGTTTCATTAATTTACATGCAATAGAAACCAACCATAAAATTTTGTACAGATGGTTCGATGAGCTCACTAAAACGACTGAGGAACCAACTAGCCAGCGACGGCTGTCCTGAATCTCAAGTGGTATTAGCTAAACAACTACTAGAAGAACCATGTGGTAAGTTTAATTTTGTTGTAAAAAGGTCATATAAAAATTTGTTGGATTAAGGACCAGAAGGAGACCGAAGGGAGAACGCCAGACTAGGAGTATACTGGCTAATAAAAGCCTCGGAGCAAGGTAACATTGAGGCAACAGAGATGTTGAAGAAGTGTCTCAAGACGGGAAGAGGTATAACGGAACACAACTTTCTTGATGTCAAGACGTGTATAACCATGACACAAGATGAAAAGCTCGCGAGGAAAGCTGCTAGGGAAATGTTTGTGACACTGTCAAACGGGGAAGATTACATCACGTCAGACCAGCTGCAGAAGCACATGCTAGAGATAAACAGAGAAAGAGGTGATGCACCTGGGGAATTGATGAATAGTTGTGAAGATCATGAAGCTGAAGATGAAGAAGTGGATTGGATGGGTCGCAGAGAAGGCAGCAACGAGAAGCTGACTGAAGACAATCTAGTTGCAGCTGCCGTTAATTATTCCCATGGAGAGTTGCCGGCAGTTAACCAAATCTTGTGTTTAAGTGATCCAGATTTGCATGCCTTGGATCATATTCCGATCTTGCAGAGATCAGTGCTTCATCCTATCCTGGCGTTGAAGATTCTGTATTTTCGTCTCATTAAGTTCTTGGGACGTCGCCCTTTTTTCCGCGATTTCATCTTGTTTAACTCCGATTTTCAGTTATTGTGTTTAATCTTCCTCTATGCTTTTATTAGTACAGAAAATATGGTTCTCTTTTTTCCCCTGCTGATCTACTATCTTTCTTTTGTTATTATGATAATCACCACATTCCAAGCGTTGCAGACGACCCGTGATTTTGCTGACTTCCGTTTTTGGTCTGGACTATTCATTGCCTATGCTGGCGGCAGCCTTAACGCTCAAGAAGCTGAATATCAGTTCATCCGGAACAATCTCAAAATGTACGGCAAATTTTTTATCTCTCTGCTGTGTAATCTGCTCGTTTATCCGATGATCGTAGACCAGTGGATATTACAGTCAGAGTTTACAATTATAGCATTCTGCTTGACCTTCATGACGCTATTTGGGTTCATGACATGGAAACGGTCGAGGTCTTCCTTAGATTTTTTAGTTCTGCTCAGTTTCGCAGTGAACGTGTTGGCGAAGTACCCTTACGAGATAGATCCAGTAGTCACGCAGGGTTGGAGATTTCTGGATGTGAAAATACCAACGTTTGCCGGTTATATCATCGGGAATGGGATAGAATTTTGCA
This sequence comes from Rhyzopertha dominica, assembly GCA_025024175.1. Lineage (NCBI taxonomy): Eukaryota > Metazoa > Arthropoda > Insecta > Coleoptera > Bostrichidae > Rhyzopertha > Rhyzopertha dominica. Next base: position 42,965,093 of record QCXZ01000138.1, on the reverse strand, counting down.
TCAATTTCCGCTCACTATTTTATTTCTTCATTCCTTTTCTCTCCCTGCAAATTGCAACTAAGGAAAACTGGCGTGGAACATACAAAATGCTAATACCACACTGGGTCACCTTGAGCTGGTTACAAATGTTTATGATCTGCTCTCAGAGCGCCACCATGTTTGGACTGGTTCGTGGGACTCTCGCTTTGGTGGGGATAGTCTTCTTTTTACCCTTGCTGGGATTAATGAGCATCGTTTTGCCAGCTGTAGCTTTAACTAATTGGTTAACTAGTAATCTCACGTACAGCATCCTCATTTTTACTTTACTGTTTTCTTTGGGTGTTCTTCTCTGTTGGGTGTTGTCCAGAACACAGTATAAGAAATACATCAGCACCATACAAGCGAGTTTGGCAGTTCTGGCATTGTTTGTACTCTTTAACACCAAACAGAACTCCATAATCAGCTTCCAATCTAGTCAAGAGACAGTTCAACCATTGTCTTGGGAATTATACCAAAAGTTCTGCCACCAGCCGAGCTGGGAAGATTCCAACATAGCTTCAGTTCAAAAACACTGCCTCAAACTCGCCGACGTTCGGATCTCTTGGGATGGCTACGTAAATTCCGTGAAAATCCAATCGGTTGACAACAAAATTAAGAGAATCGTCGATAAGTTACCAACGACTTTAGCTTATTACTTGAGTTGCTTATACGGTGAACAACTCACAGATGACTGTCACGATATTCCAGATTCCGATTGCACAACTTTGCAGGATATTATCGGAGCCACAAAGAAATGTAGCCTTGACAGTTACAATCTGTACACATTCGAGGCGTCTGTGCGTATGAAATCAGGCTTGTGGGGCAAGTCAGCGGAAGTTGCTTTAATCCTTGACGACTACTTCAAAAACTTCACGTTTTCTTTGCGCACCAATGACCATGTGTGGTTTAAAGGTCGCCTGRGTAACATGGAGTACTGTGCCGACGGTYTTTTAGGKGGGGCTAAGCCCCACGTTAYCGTGGAAGAAATTGGATGTTTCGCTTGTCGTGATAGTGATTTGACACAGGTCAAGCTTGACAGAAGCAGCAAGGTGAATACGGACATTGTTTCTGGTTACCTGCACTTAGGTTTTAAGAGTGTGTTGAATTTTTTGTTTAATCCTGTCGTTGTGTTCAAATAAAAGTTTATTTACCACTGTAGTGTTTTTTTTTTTTTTAAAGTATCACAATTAATTCATTGAGAAAACAGTGCATCTTTTAAAGCCCTCCGGTATTATTTTAAGGTGCCAACATAGGTACTGCTATGTGAAAATGAAATAGAGGAATTCAGTTTGACCTTAAATACACAAAGTCAGAATTCCATCAGCCATGAACATTAATATCATTTTCCATAGGAACAAAGAATTAGAAAGATATTGATGAGTCTTCCTACCTAACCACTGTTAGCATTGTTATTTTGTTGAACAAACTGTATACTACACTCGTTATTGAAGTTAGATTGCTACTTCAAATTGTGCAGCCCTGAAGATAACAGGGTCCTTAGTTTTGTTATTACAATTGGCTTTTATGACTTGGTTTTACGCTTATAATTTCTGCGACTTCTTTTTTTTTTGTCACGAACAACTAAATCTGCTCATCAGTATCAAGAAAAGTACAGAATCTTGCTTAAGCAACGAATTAATTTTCTTTCCTCCTTTGTAGAATTATTTTAAATTTCCATTTTCCACCAATATTTTTCTAAACTATAATAACTCTAGCAATTTATTTAAGAATGAATTTTATTAAATTTTACCATTTAATAAAAATGGTTTTATTCTCTTACATGCATAACACAAATTGGACTTTGTACACCCGTTCACAGTTTCAAGTGACAATTTATGCTTATTTTCAACAGAACTTTTGCTGGCAGCTGTACAGATCCAATGGGAAAAGTCGATAGATTCAGCAGCACCCAATTCTTGTTCTGCATCTTCAATAGGTCCCTAAAAATATTAACTGCCAAAACGAACCACATACTATCAAAAAATTTAAAATTACCATGCAGAAGCTGCACTTTGGAGAATTCCTTAAACTGTCTTCACTCATTGCTAACTTATCGCCAGTCCTAACAACCGTTGTTACTGTTGCAGGGTAATTCATCTGCAAATCAGTAACAAACTTCTCTACCAAATTCTGTATGCTGTCATATGGATTTTTCCTCCTTTCTGGCACACTTATGGGATTCAGATTATTAAAAATGTTGTAATAAACCAGCTCTTTTACCTCATATGTCCTCAAAGGACGAACTATCTTAACTTTTTCATGTCGGTTATCACATACACCCTGAATAAAATTATTTAATAAATTGAAATAAAACTCAAGTATGAAATTATGAATATTTACAATGTCTAAAGGTAAATGATATCCTCTGCCTAAAGAAACATTTGTCAATAAGTGTGATGCAATTTCTGAAGACGTCTCTGTTGTAAACACACTTTTACATCGCAGTTTCTTTGCCACATCTATCAGAAGTCGTTTTCTATAATTATTATTTTGATTAATTAAAAAAACATGTGCGACAATGAACTGCTTACCTAAATACATTCAAGACATCATATTTGATACTATTTGATTGCTTATTTATCACAGACTGTAATTTTACTTTATCCTCATCACTCATAATAATATTGCATTCTTGGGTCATTTCAACACTACCATCCTTAATATAGTCGTTCAGAGATGCAAAATACACTGTGAAACCTTGCAAAGCAACCATGTCATATACATCCTTCAATATCTGTAGTCTTTCAGGAACAGAAAGACAGAAATTATCTACAAGTAGATAGTATACACAACCAAAATCCGCAACATTTATTAATATACCTTCGATGAATACACAAATTGGATTGAATCTCAACTTCTTGGGCGTTTCCAGATTAAGTCCACTGCGCAAGAAATGCAACAGAGCTGTACTCGGATGCCCTGCTTTAAAATCAACAAGGACCTGCTCATTTGGACCAATAAGGCGGTGTTTTCCCAACAGCGATTTGAATTTGTGCACTGTAGCATTTAAAAAACATTCCCTGCAGTATACGTCTTTGTAACGCAGAATAACACAGGGCGTAGCAGTTCTGCACTTGTTGCATTTCTTTTCTAACCTAAAAAGGAAAAATGTGCAAAAAATTTTAAATTACCAATCAAAGGATGTGTTACAAGTCAAGTTTTTCAATTCTTGGCATATATTTTGCCGTATTTTCGTCGATATCATCTCCCACACTGCACATTTGTTGGTTATTAGAGAAAGGTAACAGCAGAATAACCTCACAAGTATTTGTCAATTCGTAAGTGTCAATCATAGGTGTCAATGTCAATGCTGAATTGTCAGCAGTCAGCTTGTCACTGGTGTTAATATGGATAGGGATGGAGAATACCAACAATAATATATTTCAATAGCGAGCCTTCTTATTTTTAGATACTGATTTCACATTGAATATCGTAACTTAGTAATTAGTAATCGTAACTCACAAAGAAAGAATATGAAAGAAAACGAAATTTGGGTTGCATCCTAAGGCAAAACATGCCAAAAGATTTACTAATTTGGCTTTGCCAAAAATAAAAGTTTGGAAGTAGGATTAAACAAGTGTTTTATTATTATTTACTAATTCTGCTGTGATATTTGTGCCTTAAACTTGTCAGCCTGTCAACACTCAACACTCAACAGCTGCCTAACTGCTGCTAAGTTCAATTATATACTTCGTAAAGTTTGACAGCTAGGTGACGTTTCACTGGCAGTGTATAGGTTCCAAAACAGTAGTTAGATGGTTTTTAAACAACAATAAGCGTGCAAAAATGAGTGATTTATTTAAATCGGCTTTCGGTTACTTTAGTGCGCCCAGTAGTGAACAAAGTGATAACCCCTTTGTGGGTCAAATTATAGAGGTATCAGGTGTCAAGTTAAGAATCAAAAAAGTTATAGCAGAAGGTGCTTAATGCAATATTGATTTTCTCTTGAAATATACATTTCTAAATAAATTGTAGGTGGATTTGCCGTGGTTTTCGTTGCTCAGGACGTGGCAACAGGAAAAAATTACGCTTTAAAGGTGGGAGGTGTCAGTTTACGATATAATCTGATTCTAAACGACTGAGAAATTTCAGAGGTTGCTTGCAGCAGACGAGGAAGCCAAACAGAGCATCATACAAGAAATTAACATCTTGAAAAGAGTTTCTGGGCATCCCAATATTATCCAGTACCTCTCTGCATCTTTCATAGATAAAACGCAGACCGTTCATGGCCAGTCCGAGTTCCTACTGGTTACAGAGCTTTGCACAGGTAGGTGCAGAGAGTTGCCAGATTTGTATGAAGTATATCACAAAGTGACCTACCAAATGTTGCCTAACGTTGCAAAAGTGAACTATTTCTTATCTGAACAAGTCCTATACGAACCTTACGGTTTATTTTCTTAAAAGAAAAGAACAAGTTACATTCCTGTTTGTCACCTAAAAGACACAACAAGAACAGCGAAGAAAAACACTGTAATAAAGCATTTATTAAATATACCTACAGAATTTACTCAATTTTTATTTTTACAAAAAATACTAATAAATTGAGATGCAATGTTGAGGTATTCTCCACTAGGCGCATACATAAGAATGTTCTTTGTTATTTATAATGCTGATATACAGGGTGATTCAGGTTTTAAAGCACAGGGTGATAGATCTATTCATTTTAAACAAAAAAGTTTATATAAACATGAGTCCGACCTCGATCAGGAGGTCACAGTTTATTTATTTTTTTCTATTAATTAAAATATCTCGCTCACTTTTAAAAATAACAATTTGAAATTTGGTGCGGTTAATACTTCTTAGAAGGTTAGAAGGTTTTTGGGGATAGAGGCTTCTTTGTTTCCCTCCAAAGTTTTTCATAGTATGCCTCTGATATCTTCCACTTACCAAATTGGGTGGCTCGATCAATTTTGAGGGTTTTTTTGCTTATAAATTTCTTTTTCAAGAAACTAACTGTTTTTGAGATAAATAAGCATATCCATTCCAAAACATGTTAATTTTTCCTATTTTTTACTTAAATTCTATTCTTGGACAAAATTCGTTGAAAATATTTCTTGTGTAGTATCATTTAGAAAAAATTATTGTGCGGGTCTTCATGTAGGTACTTAGATTTTGATTTTCATAATATAATTGCAGAATGTGATTATTTCTGTTGCATATTTCATTACTGTTAATTCTGTCGAAGTGTGCTTTGATGAAACAAAAAATGCTTTTTATCTAAAACAGTTCGTTTTTTGAAAAAAAATTATAAGCAAAAAACCCTCTAAATTGAATGAGTCACCCAATTTGGTAAGTGTAAGATGTCAGAGGCATACTATGAAAAAGTCTGGGGGAATAAAGGAGCGTCTACTCCCCACCTGTTCAATTTAAAAATCTTTAAAATGCTTAAAATTATAACATTCTAGGTAATAACCACACCAAATTTCAAATTGATAACCTTAAAAGTGAGCGAGATATTTTAATTAATAGAAAGAAATTAATAAACTTTGACCCCCCGTAGCTCCGCTACTGATCAAGATCGGACTCATTTTATATAAACCTTTTTGCTTAAAATGATCAGGTCTAAATTTCAGTTTGTGCCTTAAAACCTGAATCACCCTGTATAAATGCATACCGATAGATATCATACACAGCCACACAAACAACATAATATTCTCTAGCATGTGTACTTTTAATTTGCAGTTTTTGTAACAAAATCAGCCCCTGGTGCATCAGGCGTATTTTGTCGCAACGCTTAATGATAAAAATCTCTTAATATGTGCTTGTGCTTTTAGAAAAATTCATGTTGCAAAACACATTTGAAGGTAGCCGAATTTGCGGCAAATCACACAATATGGCCACTCTGTAGGTGCGTCATTAAGATGCGTTTTCCAGCTAATGTTTTTTGGCAGGGGGCTCTCTCGTGGAGATCCTTCAGACTAGAAAGACGGCGTTCGAACCAGATGTGATATGTCGCATTTTTTATCAAACATGCAGGGCAGTAGCGCATATGCACACACAAAGCCCGGAAATTATTCATCGTGACTCTGAAGATCGAAAATCTGTTGATTTCTTCGGATGGTGCGATAAAACTGTGCGACTTCGGATCTGCGACATGTGAAAAGCATCAGCCTGACATCAGCTGGTCGGCAAACCAACGTTCAACTCTGGAGGATAATGTAGAGGCTTGAATTTAGATTTCTCGATTTTGGAAGTGCTTTTTTTAGATGGCGCGTTTCACGACACCCATGTATAGGGCCCCGGAGATGATTGACACGTGGAATAATTATTTCGTTGGGCCCCCTGTTGATGTATGGGCGCTGGGTTGCATATTGTACACTTTGTGTTACATGAGGCATCCGTTTGAAGATAGTGCGAAGCTTAGGATAATCAACGCCAATTTTAGCCTGCCTCAGGACCCAAAGTATTCATGCTTCCATGACATAATACGTAAGTGAACTGCATTATTCAATTTAAAGGCAATCTAGTTGCTTTGGATTGACCTGCTTCTTTAAAAGGGTCATTCTGTTGTTAAATACATGATTGTTGCAATTTGAGTGATATTGTCTAGATTTTTGTCTCATGATTTTCTTACTTAATTTTGATTTTTTACTGTTCTTGTTGACTATAGTCACAACCGCACAAAATATTTGTCACAGTATTTAAACACTTAAAAGTATTTTCAAATACTCAAGTATTCAGGTACGAGTTTGTAAGTATTTCAGATACAAAATTCTTTTGTGTTTGAAAAGCTTTTCCAAATAGAAAAAAAAAGTTAAAGTATTTAAATATTAAGAGAGTTATTGCTATTTTTTAACTGCAAACGTCATTTTTTTAACCAAATTTCAAATAGATTCAAGATGGATCACATGCATAATGAATAAAGTTACATTTAAATTCAATAAAGAATAAATGTAGTAACAAACCAAGTGTTTCAGTTAAAATAAGAAAGTTAACATTAACTTTGAATATAACTGGGAGTGGGAACATGAAAATATTTTCAAAGTAGAGTGTCGAAGATTAATTGATCTATTTTCAAATTATAACTTTAATATTATTGATAATTTTCCCCAAACTCTTCTAAAGAACCGCTTATATGAACATCCATTCTAAGGCAACAGACATTGTTAGAATGTATTTCGACTAGCATGCGTTTTTCAACATATGCTTATAGGAAGTTTTGACCTTAAATCATGTTAAGGCTATGGAGGCTATATAGCGACGTAATGTGCATGATATGGTATGGTAGCAAAGTAGAATGCAACCAGGATTTAAAACTGATTTTACTCGAAAACGATAAGCTTATTATATAACAAACTATAAAGTAACAAAGTAACTATATTTTATAAGAAATATTGAATAAAATAATAATTAAATAAGGGTGATTTTGCTTTAACCTCAAAGGTTTGAGTTGCTTGTAAATAAAATTTTGGAATTACCATTATACCCAAAATCGCATTAATTTACTTCTACAAGTTCTAGAGATGTAAATAAAAAAGAAACCATCTCCAATGTGTCTCTACTTGGGAGGGGGGGGGGGGGTTTGTAGCTCTCCTTATATAGGAACTTTCATGCTATTTTGGACCTAAAATATGTAGTAACAATAACATTATCGCCTTGCCCACATGTTTAGGGATACCATATATACTACATACCTTAAACATTTAATGGTTGTCTTTAAAAACTTTAAATTAAAACATTACATAGATATGTAATTTTCTGAATTTGTTACATTAATTGGGTTTGTAGATCTATGTTATGTAACAACTAAATTTGTAGTTAATGCCTTCCATTTTTATTAAATTAAACAAGCTTTGTATTTATATGATATTTTGACCTTTAATTTAACAGTCGAAACAACATATAAATACAAAGCTTTTTTAATTGAATATAATTCGGAGCCATTACCTACAAATATAGTCACTAGGAATCATCAAAACGACCACAAAATAAACATCTATACTTCCAAAGAACTTAAATACTTACTGAAAAACGTATATAAGATACAAATATTTTAAATACTTTGGTCTTATTGCAGAAAGGCAGAATAATTTTCGTCCAGAGTTAAATCGATAGTTGTTACAGTAAAGTTAAATTTTGGGTGCCCTTATTGCTGCTGTCTAGGACAAACTTGATTGAACACTGTATTAAAATTATTCTGCCTACTAAATACTTTCAGCTCTGCCTCTTATAAAAATAAGCTGTTCCATATTATAATCCATATTAAGCTGCTGTCATCCATGTAATTAAATATACAAGTTATAAGGGATGTAAAATTGCCCTATCAACATTTTAGTTGATGAATACTAAAAATTCGCCATTTACGAAATGGAGATCTATTACACACCCAAAAACCAAAGTTGTTATTGAAAAGATTTAATTGAAGCCTTTTCTCCATTCCCAACAAGGAGGTTGTTTAAAAGTGAACCCCGAACACCGTCTGACCGTCGCCGGTATCTTGGAACGTTTAGCAGCCATAGCGGAGACGAACAGTTACAATCTGCGCGCTCCCCTGGACATCCAAGTGAAGAAAGAACAAGACATTGAGGTTCCTGCACAAACAGAGTCCAACCACATCAGTAGGGCACCTCCGCCCAGACCGCAGGCTTCTCCTGCTCACCAGCCCCCGCCTAGGCCTCCCCAACGTCCCGCCGTACCCCCTGCTCAACTGCCGAGGGTGCCGGATAACAAACACGCATCCTACGGGTTGTTTTCGTCCATCAAGGGTGGCGCCGGTAGTTTTCTGAAGAACCTGAAGGATACCAGCTCGAAAGTCATGCAGACGATGCAACAGTGAGTTTTTCCTTTCACATATGCTTTTGCCGTAAGACTTCCTGTTCAAAGCTTTGAGAGCAATTTATGTAATAAGCCATTATCCACTTGACACAGTTGCATTTTTATATTCAGCATGTCAGTGTCCTTGTTTGTAATGCATTCTGAATATAAACATGTTAAAGTGGTTTAAAAATAATGAAGAAAATATTATTATACAGAAAATACTTCACCTTGTCCAAGATGTTGTAAACTGTACTAAGCAGCTATCTTTGTGCTGCAGAACTGTTGAATATAAAACACTGTTTTATGGATCAAAGGAAAGGAATGAGAACTCAAAACCAAGGACCCCCAAAGAAAATTATTAAGACATATTAAAATACAATATAAAACTATTTCACTAATTATTATTATTTTAAAAAAGAAAATTAATGTTAAAAATCATGATAGGTAGTAGATGGTTATACATTATTGGCTGTGTCTTCGTTTAGTGTCATCTCTTACATTAATAATAAACCGATTTTTGCTGTTGTAGCGATTAAATAGATCATTATTATTGAAGTTCTCTTTTGTTAACTATTTTCGGTAATGCACACAACTTTTTCAAATTTCGGGTACTGAAGTTGCTTATATTTTTTTAATATGTTACACACTTAAAGAATACAGCGATAGAAACAAATTACTGTTTGAACAAATCAAATCCATCAGAAAATAAGCTCAGAAATTAAAATTGAAAACTTCATTTAAGGTTAAGGTGCAGCAGTTTTGTGCTGTAGTTTCTTTGCGAATGTTAGTATAGAGTCGTTCCGCGCATTAAAATTTGATAGTTTTAACCTATGCCTTTTATTGCTTACGTCATGAATACTAGTGCTACCCATCTATTTTGCTTTTAGATTAATTCAATTCGTAACAAACGACGGTAGAAAAAATTACCCTGTTTCAAACATATTCTTAATTCCGCCAACAACTACGCAAAAGGTTTCTAATTTCCGTCATGCGCACTGTTACAGCTCCCTAGGTAACTAGGTGCTCACTGTTGTCAGTTTTATAAATAGCCAGAGAAATACAATAATGCAATGGGAGTGAGAGAGAGGGGCGAAGGTATAACCGTAAACGTCAATATTATAATGTAAACATAGGAATTTAGGAATAACCTGTAACTGTTTATCAAAACACTTCTTACTTCGACAACATCTTGCTCCACCACTTAATCTGACAAATACGAAACTCGAAAGTTTGACCAAACTATCATTCTCATACGTAAGTATACAACCTTTAAACATTATCAAGCATCGTTTAATTCCTCATAATAAAAACATTTGTTCTAAAGCAGGTTCGATGGTTAAAGTGCTTTCGTGTTTCAACAAAAGGCCAGTAAATGCGCTTATTATATTGAACTGTTCATTATAGAATAAACCGACTGAAGGATGATTTAAGTTATTTTCACAAATACGCCTTAAGTTGGCCTAAGTATCAATGTCACAATGCCAGTTTACAAGTATATTCCTCACGGTATCGCGAAAATTTACCCACATTGGCAACGCAACGCAGCTCAAAAATATGTAAACAAATATTACTTGCAATGCCGTTAGAGCACTGGCTATTATTGGCGTTTCTCACTTTCGTCACCTTGAGAACCTTTTACGTCATCTCCGTGACGGAATATCGAGGTATTTGAAACGGATATTGAAAATCCATACTTTCACATTTTTTTTTCTCGGTAAACAAGAACCGGAAAAAAATCGCAAAAAAATGTCTTTGTGCTTCAATTTTTATGTACATTTGAAATGTAAAATAAAAAAAATTTGTGGACGACCCCATTGTAATATGATTGCTGAACATTCTTCTGAAAGAGGAAAATGCAAAACAGTGTGAGGTACCAATATGTTAAAATGTGTGGTTTACACCAACAAAGTTTATTTGGGTGTGCCTAAAAGGGAAAATATCCAGAAAAAAAATGGTGCAAAACCAACAAAAAAACGTGACTTCAGCTACGTTACAGCGTTTGCAGTCACTTGACATTGATTACATTTTACACATATTTTGCAGTGCAATTATTTCAGCTTTGTTGGGATTGTTTTGCACAAAAGCATACTTTTTCACTTCCTGACTGTCAGGACGTTATTGTCAGCAGTTAAATATTGAAATTCAAATATTATGCTACTTCTCCATTTTTGAAAGAGCTTCCTTCAAATTTTTTAACTGCCAATCCGAACCCATTTTGTCCAATTGTCATAGTATTTTTTTACAAATGTCCACACATGTTTAATTGGATTGTATTGATAATGGTAAGGTGGTATGACTGTTGTATAATTCATTTATTACATATATTTCTTCTGTACTTTTGTGTTGATTTATAATATCTAAGAGTTCTATTTTAGTTAAATTTTCTTCTGCTTTAATACTATGATCATGTACACAAGGGTTTGTCTTTTTTTATCCAGTTTGAAGAATTATTTTTGTCAACTAAATTAAAAATAGTAGCTGTTGATTCTTCCAGTAGTTGTAACAATCTATTTTTGAATTAGCATGGCTCCATATTTTCATGATCTTCCAATTTATTTGTGGAACAAAAGATCAAACTCCTATCTTCATTTTTATTTTTCACGAATCCACCTTCTCTATGTAAATTGATGTAATATTTACCATTATTTAACAATCTACAAGAAAGTGCCGAGTCATCTTGCCATTTGCATTTATTTTCCCCTTTTGAAAAAATCCAAATTTCCTCAAGAAAGCAAAAGCTGTGTATTACACTTTTTGTTTTTAGCTTTTTTAACATATAAAAATTTTATTGTTTGTATGACAATATCGTGCTTTTCACCTTTAAAAAGGTCATTGACACTGGCAAATTGACTTTGTGCAAGTCATAGATTTGTTGTCTAATTTGGAAATTGGTAAGTCAGCCATATATGATTTTTTTCTTCTACACTTAAAAGTTAGTGTGGGCTTTTCACCATCCAGTTGTTTTTAAAAAACAATGAGTGCTTTACATTTCATATAAGTTTCCACAGGAATCATGGGTCCCAAATTTTAATTTTCATCTTTTGTCAGTCATTTGAAGAAGCCTTAAGAACAGTCACTTTCACACACTAATAAACACAGAGGCATTGTTGCCAGTCAAGGGGCAAAACAAGACTGAAATGTTCCATAAAGTAACAGTGGTTTGCAAGTACATAATAAATGTGTGATTCATTTAAATGCTATTTGCTAATCTTTAATTATTCAAATGTTCGTGTAAGTATTTGTGTGTTTTTCACATCTTCCAAGAAAGATTTAGGCAATTATTAAAATACTTAGGCAAACATAAACCTTACACATAATTACATAGAATTTTAACTGCAGGCAATAGAGATAATCGTTGCAGTTATTAGAAGTTATGTGACGTTATTGCATGTACTGTTTATATTATACGATATTCAAGAGTAGCACTGATTTATTCAAGACATCCCGTAGCTAATAAGTACTGATGTATATTTATATCACATTTAAGTATCAGTTCTACTTCCATTTGAGAATTGCTGAGAGAATATCCCATCCTTTCTGGCTTTACTTTAACTAGTAAATATAATACTCTTTCTGTTGCATGCCAAATGAGTGAGAACGAATATGATAGGGTTGTGTTTATAGAGGTTTAAAGCAAACTGGATGTGGTAAAACATTTTCTTTATCATATTCAGATCAATAGCCAGGACAGACTTGGATATTAGCTACATAACATCCAGGATACTGGTAATGCCATATCCATCCGAAGGAATAGAGTCAGCCTACAAGACGAATCACATAGAAGACGTCAGACTGTTCTTAGATTCCCGACACCCCAATTACAAATATTCAGTTTACAATTTGTCGGGACGTCCATACCATTCAAAATTCGGACAAGCCAGAGTGATCGATTGCAGTTTTGCTTATCCAGAACATTTCAAGGCACCCATATTGAACTGTCTGTACCAGTTGTGTGAGGATATTTACCAATATTTGGCAGGGGACAGCAAGAACGTGGTTGTTATTCATTGCTTGGTAAGTATTGTTTTTCTTGGGCAACCTTGATTTTATGTATTTGCATTCATTATACAGTGTGTCCCAAAATTAGCCTGCCAAACTTTAGCAGTTGATTCTATGTTAAAAAATAATGGTATAAATTCTAATAAACATATATCGAGACATGCTTCCTAAGGGAGCAAGTTCATCCCATTAGGTGGTTATTATTATATCTCCGCAAGTAATAAACATAAAAAAACGAAATTTTGGAAATCCACTAATAATTTTAGGCCGTAAATTTCAATATTTTTCAGGGGTAGGACAAATGGGGTAGCTGTATGGTAAAAAATACCCAAACTTTTTGTAGATGCATTTTTTAGGGTTTTTTAGAGTTGGCTTCCAATGAAATTAAATAAATAATTTTCAAATTTCAAGTCTTACATACTATTGGCCGTACAGCCAGAATTTGCATACAAGAAAATGGAAATTTAATTGAACAATTTTACTTAATTAGTATTAAGTCATTGTCATGTTGCTCTTATTTTGTTTATAATACACATGCATTATCTTAATGTTCTTGTTGTTATTTATAATATGTTGTTTTAATTGTACTGCTTTTTTTGTTATGATTTTGTTCTTGTCGATTTTTTTTGGTTCCTCAAATATGTAACACAGTTTTTGAACTTTTAACAAGATGACGTTTTGTATGAAGAAAATACTACACTTTCATAATTCTTCAACAAAACCGTAAAAAAATAATCTACAAAAGTTTTTTTTACCCCACCGCCCTTTTCTCCTACCCCTGAACAAAATATTGAATTTTATGCCAGCTCATGTAATTGATCGTAAAATTATTAGTTAATTTTTAAACAAAATATTTAAATTTACGGCCTAAAACTATTAGTGGATTTCCAAAATTTCGTTTTTTATGTTTATTACTTGCGGAGTTATTTAACAATAACCCTCTTAAGGGATGAACTTGCTCCCTTAGCAAGCATTTTTCGAAATATGTTTATTAGTATTTTTAACATTATTTTTAAGCATAAAATCCACTGCTTTGGCAGTCTAATTTTAGAACACATTGTGTATCAGCATAGTAAATTTTAAGCTTATATTTTGTGAAATCTATCTAATTGTTTTTACAAGGATGGAAAAGCCACTTCAGCAACTTTAGCTTGTGGATTGCTGATATACAGCGGGCTTTGTGAAGTTCCGGAAGATGCATTGCAAATTTTCGCCGTTAAACGATGTCCACCGAACATGAGAGCTTCAGAACTTAGATACCTGTACTATTTAGCCGGAATCATACAAAATCCTCCTATTTACCCGCATTACAAACCTGTTACGTTAGTGTCTTTGATTATGCAACCTGTTCCACTGTTTACCAAAGTGAGGTGAGTGGAAAGAAAGTGTTGGAACCCAAAACAAAATGACCTTTTTTTTTTTATTTAGAGATGGCTGCMGGCCCTATGTAGAAGTCTACAGTGAAAATAGATGTGTCTTATCAACACTGCAAGATTATGAAAGGATGAGATTGTATGGTTATGCAGAAGGAAAGGTAGTGGTTCCCTTTCCTCAAAATTTATTTAGTTTCTTCACTACCTATTTTACAGTGTTTACTTCCCATAAATACAAATGTGTGTGGAGATGTCTGTATCATAGTCTATCATGCTAGGAACATCCTCGGTGGGGTCATGACTCAAGGTAAAGCCACAGGCATCCGGATCTGCCAAATACAGTTCCACACAGGCTTCATATCTGAAGAGGAGACATGCTTACGATTTACAAAGTATGTATACAATCAGTTTTTCTCTTGGATTATTGATAATACTCATACTTTATAACAGTGAACTGATCCATCAATGTGGATTTTTCATTTAATGGAAATTCGTCCTTAAATGGCCATTGTCAGTGCCATATACAATTATTATGAAAAAATACAAACTATGGGGAGATTAATTTTGATAGCAGTAAAAAAATGAAAACAACTATCTAGACTTTAAAGTTATATGAGTGTAGGTTGCGCAGTTGCAGAAGTCACCAACATTATGATTGAATATTGAACAAATTACTAGATAACTTTCCAAGGAGCTAAAACTAATACTAATAGGTAAATTATGTGTACTTTTCTAACTTTTTGAATAATTAATTTATAGATATATTTTTTTTTCACCATGAAGAATCTAATCATTCCGCAACATGGGTTTTGTAAGGACCACTCCTTGGAAAGTAATCTAGTATGTTTTTGTGAGTAATTACACATAAATTTAGATAAACAGATACATGTAGACGTGATGTACACTGATTTTAGTAAAGCTTTTGATAAAATAAGCCACAACTTACTTCTTAAATGACTAGCCTTGAGATGGATTTAATCGTACATTCAGAATAGATCTGTTTATTCAAGTAGAAGATTTTACTTCCATAAGATACCTGGGCCCTTTGTTATTCATTATTTATATTAATAACACTATATCTTGTTTCCGTAATTGTAATTTTCTTTTGTATGCGGATGACTTGAAAATAAATTTACGTATAAACTCAATAGAAGACTGTTTCGGTGTTCAGAAAGATCTTGAACAGTTAAAACAATATTGCAAAAAGAACAGTTTATTTCTTAATTTAAGCAAATGTCATTGTATAACTTTTACTAGAAATAGATTTCCTGTTCTGTTCTCATACTACTTGGATAACAATCGCCTTCGACGTGTTGAAACAGTTACAGATTTAGGTGTAATTTTCAATAAAAATTAATACTTAATTCAGATACTGATTCTGTTGTGGATTGTGCACTGAGAATTCTCGATTATGTTTTTTTGAAAATGTAATTACGTTCCATCCATCAAATCTGTTATCGCATTATATAATGCTTTTGTTCTTAGCAAACTAAGTTTTGCCAGTGTGATTTGGAAGCCGCAGTATAAATGTCACAAAGATAGAATTTATTGGATATAAGTTATAAACAAAATTACATAATTCCTGATGGATCTGTTTCAACTGCAAGACGTTACTTTCACTTCATTTCACTAGAAAATAGAAGAACTA
Source organism: Rhyzopertha dominica (assembly GCA_025024175.1). Classification (NCBI taxonomy): domain Eukaryota; kingdom Metazoa; phylum Arthropoda; class Insecta; order Coleoptera; family Bostrichidae; genus Rhyzopertha; species Rhyzopertha dominica. The sequence continues at coordinate 42,949,298 of QCXZ01000138.1, read as the reverse complement.
TATCGGATATTGTGGTTCTTTATAAAATACTTAACCATATATATAAATCCCCAGGATCATTATCCCTAATTGCAACAAATATACAATCTAGACTGCTAATAAACTTCAGCATTTTTGTAATTCCATCTAGAAAAACAAACTGTTCAAGAAACAACAGTGCATGCCAATGCAAAAGGTTGACATGTAGATTTATTTGGAATGTCACATTGATGTATAAAGTGTGTACCGAAGCGTCACTTTTTGAAAATGTAAACACATGTCCTACTTTTACTCCTTGGGCAACCAATTATTGCTTAATAAGCACTGTACCAGTTTGGATGATGTAAAAATTTTAGTTTTGCAACGAATCATGAAAATTCAACTTTTTAGAAATTTTAGAGATTTACGAAGTCTAGATAGTTGTTTGCATTTTTTGATTCCTATCAAAATTAATTTCTGTTGCCACATAGCTTGTATTTTTTCATATTAATTGTATAAGGCACTGACGCTGGCCATTTAAGGCCGAAAGCGCTGTGCCAGTTAATATTGAATAAAGTGTAGAAGACATTGATATTTGAGTAATTTSTAATAATACGTTGTTCAGATCTGACTTGGACGAGCTTGCTGAAGGTAACGACCATTACCAGGATAGATTTGGCATTGCGGTCAATGTCTTCGTGTCCGATGACGAACGAAAACCTTCACAACCAGCTCCGTGGTTAACTGATAAAACGCACAGGCTACCGGATGTAGTGTTCAGCTCCCAGATTGAAAAGGATGAAACTGTGGACAATTTCAGTGAGTATTTTTTTGAATTTGTTCTTTTTGATGGGGTGTGTGGGTGCTTAATCCATGTGGTTGTTTGTGTAGTGGGCGCAGGAGAAAAAAATCAGAATGGTAAGTTGGGATTTTCATTGTTTGTCCTCTTTGTTCTTATTCAGCGCGTAAAGTTTAAATTGAGATCTGTGTATCATTACTTATAGTTTCTCTAGCATTTACATCATTTAATGAAGTAACTCACAGTTGCCAAACTGCTTTTGCAATGTGGTGAATGTAATATTCTGAAATACAGACCACATCCAAATAAAAGAAGTAAACCTATATTATACAGGGTGGGCCAAGTGAACGTATTTCTCCAATAACTCCACAACTATTGGAAATATGAAAAACTTTTTTATACAAAAGTGATTCAAGTTTGTCTGCTGCATATTGTAAAAATATTTTTGAATACGGTTCACTTCCGGTTATACTGGAAACGCATATCAACTTCTTTATTTTAAATAGAACACTCCATATATTTTTACATTTTTGCATTCCTTGTTGAATTCTAAGGTTATGTTGTATAACGTACCATACCTCTAAAATGTACAGTTTTCGAGAAAATAAGCGCTAAAGCAAAAGATCGTCGTTTGCAGCGTTCCCCGCCATTTTAAATATCTTCCAATATGAGACACCTAGAAGACTGCGGTTTGCGTGCCGCGTAGGTTAAGAAAGTGGCTCATCATTTATGTCTTCAAGCAGTTTTATTACTTTTAAATTGAAAATAATACATCAGTTGCCATATGAAATATTTCAAACTGCAATAAGTCAATTTTTTTTAAATGGAACGTGCCATTTTTTTACACCATCAGATGCAAAATTAAAGTATCTTTAATTTGATGTCAGGTTGTCACTATTTATTACTAACATTTTTGCAACAATTCACGTTTTTCTGATTTTTTTAGATTAAAATTGCTTTTATCAGGTACGCCTTGACGAGTGATTGTTTTGTTCACGTCAGAAAGAAAAGTCACATTTTTACAATAAAGTATTGAAAAAGTTTGTTTGCTTAAAACAAAAGCAGGATATGAATGTGTACTATTTATGACTGAAATGGTAACTAAAGTTTCTTTTACGTAACAGTACATGTGTAGAATTCTTTTTAAACATGAGATAAACTAAAGTAAGTACTTAAGTGTTGCATTTAATTTAAACGATCCAGACAGCACCCTCGCAGTATATTAAAACCACAACTTATATATATAATCAAGTCCTCTTTGTACCCTATGGGTGTGAGGTTTAAGTTTTGTTTGTCTTCTTTGTATAGTCTCTACTGTTCTAAGTTTCACTATCACCCACCGTGCACGAACTTTGACCACTTCTTCTTGTCAAGTGATAATGTCTTTGCCACATCCCATGTTGTCCCTCTCTTGTTAGGTATTTTTGCAACATTCGAGTTCCACAACTTATTCATATAAATCCAGGGCGCTTATGGAAATATCGTTAAAAATCAATTTGCCGCCTTTGTAGAAAACGGGGTACACTTGTCATCTGTCGATTTTTGAATTATTTGATATATTTTAATATGAGAAAACGCCTGGGAGTGTGTATTTTAAACATATTAAATAGTGCTTTGTGGGATAATTAACTTTAAGGTTGCAGACGCTCACATTTTGGTGCTGTGGGGTGATATTGATCTTCACTACTATCGCTAAACATATTGTAGCTTGGCAGCAGTTACAACAAGGTGGCACAAAGAATTATCATAATCATTTATAGAAATGCTGTATTTGAATAAACTGTGCTAAATCTCGCGAAGCGCCAGTGCTAACATTTTTCCGTCTTGTCAAGGCGTACCTGATATAACCGTTTTTAATCTAAAAAATCAGAAAAACGCAAATTGCTGCAAAACTGTTAGTAATAGATATTGACAACCTGATATCAAATTAAAGATCATTTAATGTTGCATCCAATGGTGTAAAAAAAAGTTGCATGTTCCATTTAACAAAATTGACTTATCGCAGTTTGAAGTATTTCATATGGCAACTGATGTATTACTTTCAATTTAAAAGTAATAAACCGGCTTGAAGACGTAAATGATAGGCCATTTTCTTAACTTATGTGGCGCGCAAACCACAGTGTTCTAGGTGTCTCATATTGGAAGATATTTAAAATGGCAGGGAGCGCTGCTAAAGATGATTTTTTGCTTTAGCGCTTATTTTCTCGAAAACTGTACATTTTAGGGGTATGGTATGTTATACAAAACAACCTTAGAATTCAACAGGGAATACAAAATATAATAATATATGGGGTGTTCTATTTAAAATAAGGAAGTTGGTATGCGTTTCCGGTATAACCAGAAGCGAACCATATTCAAAAATATTTTTACAATATGCAGCATATAAACCTGAATCACTTTTATGTAAAAAAGTTTTTCATATTTTCAATAGTTGTGGAGTTATGTAAGAAATACGTTCACTTGGCCCACCCTGTATATATCACTTAGTTGTAATTGTTGCTTGCAAATGTTATGCTCAAAATCAAGGTCAGGACACAATACTTTTATTTCTGGTGCTGGTTGCTGGTGCTAACCTTACAGTTTAGTGAAGTAATAGCTATTTATGTACCAAGGGCATTATGTAGATAAGGCAAAAGTAGCCCCAGGGGCCTTTGGCCAGAGGCATATATATTCCGCCTGATGGGCATTATAATCTAATAAAGCCTGTGGTGCATACAATGCTTTATTTTCTACTCAATAAATGTTTTTTTATCAATTTGGTATCAAATAAGATTAGGTTTTGTATTTGTATGTCATTGTTTAGAGACGTAAGGATTGTGCAACTGAAATTAACATTTATGTAAACATTCTGATTCTGAATGAAATTTATATTTCACATTTTCTGGAAAATGTATATGAAATTGGACATACAATAGTTGTGATTTAAACCATCGCAATGTAAACTTAAGAAAATAGAAATTAAATAAATAATAAGTTTATAATAATCAAATGAGCTGGTGTTATGTTATCATAACGCCCGGCAGGCGGTTGTTATGGATATGTTTACATATTTCATCTCCAAGGTATTATAGATTGATAATAGTTGAGTAGAAAATAAACAAACTAAATAAACTAGTTGAAAGGCATTTTTCATTCGCTTAAAACATAAATGTTTAATAACAGTAACAGCGGCCTCTAGTTTTCACATTCCTTTTCAGAATAGGTAATAAGCTGAAGAACCAGTTCTTTAACCTGATGACTAAAAGGTTTCTGCATTTTGGTTTATTAGTAACTCTCACCAGAAAGTTCTGATTACAAATTCTTTTCAAACATTAAACACCAAGATATAACCTCAAACACCAGCAAGCACACTTGTTTTAACTTGTAGAAATCAGAACCACGGCAATAAGCCACATGGCTGACAACTTAAAATTGGTTGGTGCAACGTTTTTACCGTAGAGCTTAACGATGCATTTGTTTATTTCAGTGGGGCAGCAAAAAACCACTGTTTATGATTTAACTGCTTTGTTTCGCTGGTTAAACTATTTATTTATTTTTCTTATAGTAAGTAGGGGATATTGTTTATCTGGCTTACAGTGCTCGCTGATGGGTGTCACTTTAACAGGTGTCACCCGGATTTTGCAATCCATCTAACACACAGGAAATTTTTGTTTTTAAATAGATGTTCGTATTTGTCTAATTTTTGAATAAAACAGTCGGAGATAGTTGAAAATACACAATCCATACAAAAAGTCAATTTCATACAAAACTGGACTTGACCGGTTTTGCACGCAAGACATCAATATACTCAGTTTTTCAAGCTAATTAATGATATAATATTGTCGTTAAAGCAAGGAGGTTTTCTTTCTCTTTTTGGAAACATGGATTTTAAAGGAGTTAACTAGCCCATTGCATAGATCTAATCTTGCATCATTCTCCCCACTCAACAATGGCTGTCTTTATAATTGCAACATACAGTCTTTTGTTTAACTTAATTTAAAATATTGGTAGAGCCCACATAATAATAAATATATTCGTAAAATGTTGACACTGTAGAATAATGAAAGCTGCTTTTGAATTTTTCAAATCTGTGTTCTGACATCAACTGTTTAATTCTTTAAAAACAAATGAAATTGGTTAATATCGTAGAATAATAAGTGATAGATGCGTCTCTGTAGGGATACTAATGGTACTTTCAAAGTGTCTATACATTGTGGTACAAGTATTAATGTTTGGTAACGATTCCTAGTCGTGCGAATTCGCTCGGTATCAATACTTTGGCTATGGTATTGCAAATAGGATACTTACTGTTAATAACATGGATCCCTTAAAAGTTTGCAGAAAAAAGTATGAGGGCTGCGAGTTCTTGCAAATAAAGAGAAATTCAAAGGACAACTAATAGACAAGATATTTACATTTTAGTCAGTAATTGAACATGGTCATGCTTTTTTGTTTTCAAAAGTAGTTTTTTCGTAATGTTCAATGTATCAATACTTTTCAATGAAGCATTGAGTAGAATCAATACTTGAAATAAATATTATCATTCGTTCCCAAGGTTGCAACAGTTGCGACTATTTTGTTGGCAAACATAAACAATTAATGATGTCATTAATAATATTTTTCTTTTCGAAATGACAGCTATTTTTTAAGGCTCTTTGTCATACTCATTCTTTACAAACTCATGAAACTAGTTTTTAATATAGTTTTCTTCTATACATTCTTACTGTGAACAGACTGAACATAGGGTTAAACAAGAATTATTACAATTGGGTATTTTTGGTTCCGGTTCTATGATTCCAAGCTGATATACCCAAAACCATAGAGCTGTTGTTGAGTTCGAATCCGTTTTTAATTCTGAGTTTGAAGGGACAAAAATTTCTGTATATCCGGTAACCCTGTGCGATTCAGAAGGTGGCGAATCGATTTTTGATTCAATGAAAAATCGATTTGAATCGATTAATCGAAAGACCGATTCGAATCGTTTGAATTAATTCGAATAGACTGAATCGATTTGAATCGGATCGAGTCTGCTGAATGGATTGGAAATGAATCTAATTGGCTGAATTGATTCGAATCGAATTCGCTAAATCGCATGCATTATGATTTTCATAATGTGTGGCAATTGACATTACTTGTACAAAATTTGATTAAAATTGGAATTTACATTTCACCCGCCTTTTTTTATTAACTTGATTTTTTATTTTTTAAAGATAGGTTAGCGGGATTGCAGGTATATATTTAAATGAAAAAGTAACTCGCTGTGGTCGGGACTCGAACCCGAATCGCCTGAACTGGCCTCAGGAAAGCTCACATTGCACCACCAGAGCCTTCGAGTTCGATCCCATACCCAGGGAGTATTATATGATTTTTAACGAAAACTTCTCATGTATGCAACCAGCCGAGCACCATGTGGCCATGTGGTGGGATATATCCTGTCACTCTATATATTGGAGTTTACAGGGAAACACCCGCCTGTGCCTGCAATCCCGCTAACCTATCTTTAAAAACATCATTATTCAGGCGATAAACAAAGCTCTTATAACTGATTTTTTATTTAGTTTGAATTCAATTCGAGGTTTTAATTCTATTTGATGCTGCGATTCAATTCAGTTCGATGTTTTGATTTGATTCTATGTTTCGATTCGATTGTGCGATTCGATTCAATTCGATGTTTCAATTCAATTTTTTCTCTGAATCGAAAAATTGATTCTCAAAAAAAATCGATTCGAATCGATAAATCGATTTTTTGCCCAGGCCTAATACCTGGAACTAACTGAGAGCATTATTTATTAGCTTACAGTATTGAATAAAAACACCACTAAAATATTCCAATAATTTTTTATTACTGCAGTCAGTAAACCACTCCCAAAACCGACGCCGAAACCGCCAGAGCGTCCGGCCAGGCCTGCCCCGCCATCTCCCCAACCGGAGCGAGTGAACGTCGATCTTCAGGAATCCAGCGACTCCGACATTGACCAAATCGTGAGTCGTCTCGAAAAGAAAATATATGAAATCATTCAAGACGCCCATTGTTTCAGATCGACGTGGACACTAAACCGCAAGAAGAACCCGTAGACTTACTCAATCTGAATTCGTTAAACATAAACAGCACGGCACAAAAATCTCCCAGTTCCAATTTCGATCTCCTGAGCGGCTTGGGCGGCGAGGATACCTTCAACGATTTTGTCACGCACGGTGACGCGCCGAAGGATCTGTTCGACCCGTTCGGCACTTCCAGCACCAACCAGCCGAGCAACCTGTTGCCGGAGTGGACGAAAGCACAAAAACTGAACGATTTGCTGGGCGGTTGGAGCCAGTCGGCGTCGGCGTCCCCCCAAACCACGGCGCACACCACACCGCAGCACGTGCCGCTCGCCCCCACCTCTCCTCAGCACCACGCACCGTCCACCACCCCGCAACAGATCCCCACCACTCCCCAGCATGCTCCGCCCTTCGTTCCCACGCAACCCACTGCTCAGGCGAGGTCGCCCGAAAACAGACCCGACTACAGTCGATCTCACTTCGATACCGTGTTCACCAGTAATAAGAATGATAATGGTAAGGCAAAGGCGAAACCGGCAGACGTTTTCGGCGATTTGCTCGGATCGCAGGGGTACCAGTTCTCGGCGAAGAAGGACAACAGTCCTAGGACTATTAACGAGATGAGGAAAGAAGAGATGGCGAAAGATATGGATCCTGAAAAGCTGAAAGTTATGGAATGGGTAAGTTGTGACTTTTTACCTTTATAGCATGCAATTCAGCTAATGCTGGTGTTATTAACTTATTGAAATATTTTATAAACAAAAGTGGTCCAAGAACTGTTCCTTTTGGAGCACCATATTTTGTCATTTACCAATTTCTGCATTCTGTCTTGTGGGAATAATCATATTATTAGTTATGCGCTAGTAAATGTCTAAATAGGCATCCAACAATTTAGGAAAAAATAAATAAAGAGATATACAGATATATGTGTTTAGGACAATGTATAACAACTAAACAATACTTAAAAATACACTTATTTGAAGGTTATGTTGTGTCGTGGAATATTCCTAAATTCCACGATAATATGTCATCACGTTTTGCATTTTGCTCAAGCAATCATGATGATGATTGAGCAGAATTCCAAATGCGGTAGTGCATTAATTTAATTTAACCTGACGATGGAAACGGCGTTTTTCGAAACGCTGTAATAAACCAACACACTGATCCTTTTTGTTTTATGTTCCTAAATTCCACGAAACAACATAACCTTCAAATAAATTATATAAGAGGAAACGAAACTGAATAAACAAATTAAAAAATACATTGTTACATCTATATACTATGCGAAAAAAAACATGTAATTAAAAAAGCTAGGTAATTAATAAATTGGAAAGTGTATGAGTAATACCAATAGCTTTTAAAAAACAAGAATTATGTAAGGGATATTGCTGACTATTTTTCTTCGGTTTATCAGGAGCACATTGTAATTAATAAATGCTGTGCTGAAGACAGATTTTGTGTTCACTGTTTGAATATTTATTCTGTAGATCATAAAGATGTTTTTGATTCAATTAATAAGCTTAAACCTAAAGCAACTCCGGGATATAAAGACATCACAACTGATTCTGACATGGCTTTTAAAGATGCCCACTTTTTAGTTTCATATCTGCTATATTTTTTCTTCATGCTGATCTGTTGACAAAGACAAAATATACAGAACAAAACACAGGAGTTCTCTAAAAAAAAAGAAAGTAACTAAATAAGCAGTTTTCGATAATTCTCTACAAAGTGTATCAAATGTTAATTTGAGGTCAATATTTACACCTAAGAATTTTGTATTTGTTTGAGATTGAAATTCAAGATTTTTTGTTGAGAATACTTTGTCTTCATTTGATTGTAATTTATTATTGTCAAACCAATTTCCATGTGTGCCTTAGTCATAGGATATAGCTGGATGTTGTATTGAAAATGGTTGTGTCGCCCACAAATAATATTAAATTACTAGATCATTTATATAGAATAAAAACAATAACAGACCCAGTACAGAATGCTGAGGTACATCATATTTTATTGACCTTTGATCAGATCTGCCCCCATTATAGTAAGTAACCTGTTTTTTTATCAGTCAAATAACTTTCAGGTAGTTTTAAGGATTCCTCTTTAATACCAACTTTTTAATCATTCTGTCAGGAATAACACCATTGAACGCTTAGGTTAAACCAAAAAAAATTCCTCAAACATATTTGTTATTTTCAATTTCCTTAATAATTCCCAAGAATAGTAATTTGGTAGACTTACGCCGTCTAAAGCCAGTTGATTTTTGTGCAGAATGTTATGATGTTGCTTATTAAATAGGACCTTTGTGTGATATGTCGTTTTTACTCAGATTTTTTTGTGTAGAATAGTTTTCCAATATTGAGCTCATAAGAAAAAACAAAGTTGATGATAACTSACTGCTAAAATGKACTAAATTACTGCTAACACTAAAAGATAGCTMGTAAAAAACAGTCYCAAGCATGCACAATTCTTTTTTCTATCCGATKCCTATTGAAAGWTATGAGAAAAAAATTTTTATATTTTCAGTTTCTTTTAATACACTGAAAAAATGCTTCAGAKAAATAAAATTGCTTTTCWATTTCTTAATTATACCATAAGTAAATGACGTTTCACATTTATCTAGATTTTGGAGTATGTACGATCAAAATTGTCATCAAGGGCTGCTAGATTTATTGTTTTATCATTTTGAAAGGGTTTAAAAATGCGCAACCTTTTTGCCATTTAATCTTCTTCATTTAATCGAAACTGAATTACTCTTTTTGTGTATATCTATTATGTAATCTATTTTGACATTAATTAATTAATAGTAATAGTTATTATTAGGCCAAAAGTATGTGGAGCAGCTCTCGTATATTTTAACAATCTTAAAATATGCATTTACATATACATCCACATCTGAAGCCTAGTTATAAGTTAAACTGAAGAAAAATGCACACTTTCATTTTCAGAAAGAAGGAAAGAAAAACAACATTCGAGCTCTTCTGTGTTCGTTGCACGTCGTTCTCTGGGAAGGAGCAAAATGGAACAAATGTGAAATGCATCAGCTTGTCACAGCAGCTGATGTCAAAAAGGCATATCGCAAGGCGTGTTTGGCAGTGCACCCAGACAAGGTGAGTAACTTAAAGGCTGATATAAAAGTTGTTACGTTAACTTTCATCTGCAGCAAACTGGGACCGAGGTTGAGAACTTAGCAAAGTTGATCTTCATGGAATTAAACAATGCATGGAGTGATTTCGAGAATGACGCCTCGCAACAGAATATGTTTAGTTAATTATGTTGTAACAACATTCCCTCTTTCTTCTTTTGACTTAGGCAATTTTAATGTGATTGAAAGTGTTTTCCTTGTAGCTTTAAAAAAAATGAAGCAATTATTGTCGTGAGAGACAATATATTTTGAAGCGAGTAGAATTAAGGTAGAAGTTTTAAATTATCACAGAAATGATATTATTTATACTTAATTTTATCGATTGTTGGAAAATTACTGACTTTTCTATTGTTTTATATTTATCAAGTTTGTATTAATTAATAACTTTGTGTTTGTTGACACAATTATTATGAATTTACTGTATTACTTTCTTGAAAATGAATATGATTTCGTCCAAATAAATAAACGTTACTGTTGAAAATTAATTGTAGGATTTGTTGCAATCCCGAGGGTAGAGTGTTTGCAGTAGAATGAAGGAAAGAGGGGGGTTTTGCTCAGGTTGCTCAGCCTGAGAGCGTAGATAAAAGAAAGCAAAAAATATATAATTTCCTAAGCGCAGAGGGTGCTAGGGTCCAAAGTTAAACAAAAATGTTTCATTCTATTAGCCGCTGCCCATATTTCTTTAAATCAAAAGAGTAAAGAAGAGTAGTTTTAGTGACAAAGTAAACAAATTTATTTATTGGTGTCCAAAACAAACAAGAATACAAGAAACAATAAAAGAGAGACAATTACGCTAGATCAACGTGGTCACTATCTAAAAATATCCCAGTTTAGCTAGGAGAGGATGGGAATGTTCCTCAACTTTGGGAATGATCGAACCTCACGGATCCTTCTTGAGAATCGTACTGCTCGGAACCCTAAGTGAAATAGAATTTTGTATACCCCTGAACTTGTTTGTATTCAATACTTTTTAAATCTACTATAGCAAAGGTCTATTACAGCTAATTTTATAATAAAAAAGACTCGATGAACTTAAATTTATAATTATCTTCATTGGCCAGTAGAAGTAGTTGCCAGTGATTTGGATGAATTCAATTGAACTAAATTAAATTAAGGAATAATTGAATGTAACTAATATATTATGTACAAATTAATAAAACCTATGCTTGCTGTTGATTCACAGGTACCCAAATTGTTATTCACACCAGACACTGAAACTCATTGCTTGAAATTCCAGACCAAAATGAGCAGCTGATTAGGATTTTATGTAACTAAGAATTCCAGTATTTCCTTTCAATAACTGTACAGAGGTCAGCAGATATTTATATAATGTACAGGTGTGTAAAGTAAAAGAAATGCCAATGAAACTCTACAAGGAATTTAACAGGCATTAAGTTACAATATGAATTTTCATGGTTAAAAATGATTTTGCACACTCTACTATATGATACACCTTGCCGTTGTTTCTATTGTTTTTTTTTGTTTTTATCAACTCCTAAAAATAATTAGGAATGCCCTATATGTCATAAGACTGGAAGTGGGTTTCACTTGAAATAGGTATCATGTTCTACGATGTTTCTATTTTTTAACCAGCAGTCACACACTTAGGTATAAAAGAATCATGTAAAGCAATTAAAGATTGACTAAGAAGCAAAGTTTAATTAAAAAGGAATAACAAAGTAACATAAAATTAAGCACAAAATTATCATTGCAAACTTTTTACTAATGAAACTAAAGGAAAAATGGGTAGGTACAACACAATAATCAGTTTTGATTGGTTTTTTCCTTCACATGCATCTGAGCGTCAGCATAGTTCGATTAGATTCAGGTACTTTTAAAGAGAATTGTTAATAACTTTAATCAGTAAAGATTCATGAGAAAATGCTTGGATCAAGTCCAGTAACAAATAATATAAATTTAGTTCTGAATTCTAAACTCCTATTTTTTATTGTATTTTACAGGTTTCATTATATTAAACAAAGAACTAAAGTTTTGCTCGAAATTATTGTCTGACACAATCATAATTCAAGTGGTATAGTTTGTTCAGTTTTCATCTCTGACGAGCTACATTTTTATTAAGTTTTCTTGCCCTTTGTTCTGTTATCTAACTTTTTCAGTATACCACAAAAAAAACAACTTACTGTTAAACAATACTGATACCGTGATTGTTGCAGTCAGACCCACAATTTTATATTATCAGTGAAGGGGTACTTTTGAAAATCCAGCTGCCAGTGGCAAAAATTACAAAATTTTGCCTTTTAGTAACATTAAAATTCGAAGTTGGTAACCAAATCCAAATGTTATTTCAAATTGGTTCATTTGAACTACAACTGTGGAATAATAGACCTACTGCTTTTAATTTTTATTACTCATGTATCGAGAACATTATGATTCATAACTGACCTTTTTAACGAATTATGATTGGGTATTTATTAAATATTTATATTTCGGTTGGCTGATACCAAAAAAAAAGTCAATATTGCAGGATCTGTGCTCTGTGGATCAGTCAACTATCAATCATCATGACAAACTTGTCACTATGGTTGTCACGTATCAGCTGATAAGCTCTAAATAGGGCTACAAGGCCCCAAAATATGTCGAAATAAGTGTAAATAGTGAAGGTAACCCCATGAGTGACATGTCACCTGTAGCGGAGCCCCAATGGACGCTTTACTCCGCATCCCAGTACCTGCCAGCGGTCCTAAACGATCCAAATCGCGGTAAACAGTCCAACTTCTTTATAAAAACATGGGGCGACACGTTCGTGGAAAAAACAGATATAGAGAGAAGCCCCTTTTTACCGGACATAACTTACGCTCACTTCGAAACGTACTTAAGAAAAACGGGGAAGAGGTACAGGAGGCATGTGAGGTTAAGTCAGAGCAAGGCGGAGGAAACAGTGTTGAAGGCACGTAGCAAGAGCGAGCTCAGCAGCAATGGGTTGAGCAACATCCCAGAGATCTTTCTTAAGCAGAATTTCCCTTTGAACGATCGGAACACGTTCAACAGTGTTTTTCCGAATGTGTTAGATGGGGGAATGGAAAAGACGCGACAAAGCGGACGACTGTTACAGGAACAGTTAAGCCACTATCTGGATATAGTGGAGGTGCAAATAGCGAAGCAAGTTTCTCAAAAATCAGGTGCGTTTTTCCACGCCATGACCTCTCATGACACAATAATGGAACAGATGGGATCAGCTTGTTCAGAGGTCCGCACACTCCGTGCAAAGATACAAAAAGTAGACAAAACATTGGCGAAAGATGGGTTAAGACTTCTCGGATTGGCTCAGTGGAGATCAAATCACACTTCACTTCTAGACAAGCTAAAGCTCATTGCCACCGTTTTGCAAACACAACCCACTTTGCAACTTCTCCTAAGCTCGTCTGATTATGTTGCCGCCTTAGAATTGATCGCCAGCACTCAAGAAGTGCTGGCAAAGGAATTGGCGGGTGTCACTTGCTTGAGGCACTTGCCGTCACAGTTAAAAGAAATGTCGAGGCTAGTCGATAAAATGCTGAGCACCGAGTTCGAGAGATATGCCGCAGCAGATTTACACAGGCCGCTGAATGCTAGCGAGGGTGTTTTGGAACCCGAGAGACTGATCAGTTTGGTTGCCGGTTTGCTCAAGCAGAATCACTTGCAGTTCTTGGAGACTTACAAACAAGAAGCTGTCACTGCAGCACAGACTTTGCTCAAGCAGTTGGTGATAGAACAGTTGGCCGATGTTGAAGACGATAACGAGCATTGTTTGACTGGATCTGGGGAGGCTGCGCCAGCATTGGATTCGGCACAGTGGTTGAAAGTGCTCGAATTGGCCAGTCAGGCATTGGGTAAGAATCTAAAAAGAAACTGAAACCATGTTACCATTAATATTTACTTGAAAAGGTTTGCAGGGTCTTTTATAAAAAGGTTTAAAAATTGCCCAGTAAAATGAAAGGGTGTGATTAGACTAAATGTCTTTCATGACTTTTTCAGAGTAACTTCTAAACACTTCAAAAACCATTTGCAATATACTGTGTTTATTTTTTCAACTAAATAATATCTGCTACACATTTAAATTATTTTTAGTACCTTACTTATTTTTTTTAGTAATAACTAAAGAGTACTACCTAATTTTTTTGTAGTAAATCTCTTTTGAAATATTATAAAAGGTCACACAAACAGAGAATTTTGTTAAATACAATATTAGCAATGTTTCTAAAAAATATATCCAATTAAGTTGTTTGTTGTAATAATCTGGCTGTTTATTTTATATACATGACTATTTTTATTTTCATACAKTTACAGATGGGAACACATTGTAGAAAAGATGTGTAAACACTAAAATTATCGTCGCACAGGTATCGAATTAATTTGGTGCTAGCATAGACATTTTTTGTTTTCATTAAAGATTATACTTAAATATATTGAGCAGAAAAGGCTGCTCTGATATGGAACTAAAGAAAGTGCAAAGTTCTTAAAAATAAGTAAATATGTTAAAACAGAGTATGAGCAATTCTATCGCTAAATATAATTTTAGCTTAACAAAAGTATAAAATTAGTGTGCTAGTTTGTCAGTATGCTGAAATTTTGCATTAGTTATATTTTGTTATTGTGAAATACATATATGGATTACTTAAAGGTTATTGATTTGTCTGTTTGAAAAAAAAACTTATTCAGTTGTAAGTAAACAAACAGAAATTTTAATTCAACTATGGGAATCGTGCATGTTGACTAGTAGCGCAACCGGTGGTGAAATAATGCAAGATTGAAGTATACGCAGCATGACAACCACGAATTTCGTTGGTTTACTTTTGCTTTAATATTGTGAGGGAAGTGTGTATTACTCGTATGTATGCCTAAATCTCAAAGAAATTGTTCTGTTATGGACTGTAATAATACTGAGAACTCGTGTGGCAGCAAAAACATGCTTTTATCGATTTCGTGGGAAGCTGAACGAAAACAACATTGTGTTATGTGTTCTGCAGTATATAGGTATACCTAGTACAAAACGACTTGAGCACTTGACTCGCGAGTGATGGTTGCGCAGAAGAACAAATTGTAGCGTGGGGCGTTCATCTGTTGGCTACAGATTAAATAAAAAACATTGTCACTTTCGCTTACCATATTTAAGTTCTCCTCGTTGAAAAATCCTATTTCATACAATGGCTTTGCCTTTTTGGAATTTCGTAATAGATTCCAACCCTACGTCTAATACCCAAGCATATGTAGCATGAATAACAGTAGGTATGTTTTCAGGACGGTTTAGCGCTCGTTCGGTACTACGCTATAGTTGATGTTCGAAGCGAGGTCCGCCTTCGCGCATCTTGCGTCGTTTTGTACCAGCTTATAGATACCCATTCATATTTGCAGTTGCTTAACGAACAATGAATATCATAAAATGAAAGTGGAAGACTAAATTTGTAATAATTATTAGTAGTCACTATATTGAGTAGCTTGTAAACAAGCTGGTTTTTGTTTGTGCTTTGTGTCACACTATTTATCGAATAATTCGACGATTAAGAAAGGTTTCTTGAAAATGATAAATAGTGTGAAAAAGTACAAACAAAAACCAGTTTGTTTGCAAGCTATTCAATGTGATAATTTCGACATATTTTACAAACACTGCGCCTTAAACTATTCAGTTTATTATTATAAGTAGTTACTTTAATACCTATAAAACCATATTTTATTATTATTTTGTTCATTTCGCATAAACACCCGTTTTTGACGTGTCACTTTACATACGATTTAATTTGTATTTATACCCCACATTTGTCTGTCCAATCCACCGGAGGTCTCTGAACGTTGGCGCGTGCACGCTCCCTACATAATACAAAGTTTGACATAAACTAAGCAAAAAGTGTCATTTGTTGTTTGCATTTATTGCTTTTGAAGCAAGGCCTACTCAAAACATTAAATAATGAAAACGCATTACGTTTTTAAGATGCAAATATCTGCAAAACTGTTCATTGTAGCGACCTCTACAAAGTATACATTTTTGATTGAAAAAGGATAGAAGAACAGATGTGTTAACAGAAAAAGGGTGCACAAATGAGTTATGACAATGTAAGGGCACAGGAAATACCATAGATAGCAGCCAAATTATCAAAAAATTTAAATTCCATGTCCCAAAAAAAACTTGAATACCATATTTTGTTAAAATATTTCATAAATTTAAGGATTTATTAAGTAGCAAAAAGTATTAACTTTGTTACATTGAATCTTTGTTAGTATTAACTTTGGTTCAAAATAAGTTGCATTAAGCCCTTTTAATTTTGGAGCACCGTGTATAATACTCTTTTTCTCTCTGTAAAATGTTTGAGCATATGTTATTAAAGTAAGATTTGCTCATGAAAAATAATTTAGTTTAAATTTATGATACTGTATATTTATTTATTTGGAAAGCAATTCTGATAAACAAGTGACCACAAAAGGAAAAACAAATTAGTGGTGTAGCTACATAACAAATTAATTTTTTAAAAGTATTTTTTCAATAAATTGAAGTAATTCTCTTATAATGATGAATATTTGCTTAAACTATCTGTTTACATCTCTTTCTTACTTCTATAACAGACTTTTTTTTATTTCTTATATTTTTTATATGTTTATCCAGCGTATTAATTATACTGTTGAACTGCCCTATATGGTGATGTGCCCTGGGTGGTTTTGGTTCTTCGCCTTGTTTTTATATAGTTCATTTTTCTTGTATTGTGGACATGTTGGATTACTTCCAGTTCTATACTACTTTTAGTTGAGTTATTAACGCTATTGTAGATGTATTTCTTTTGCTCAGCTGTTATAATGGTGTTCAGATCACAGATAATAGTTGTACTATATACTACATTGGTAGGTGTAATGTGACTTAAACTAAGAAAATTTTTTACCGCCTTATATTGCACTCTTTGCACCCTACTTAATAGGTATTTAGGGGCATTTCCCCAGCACAATATCAGGTATCTCAAGTGGCAATCAATGTAGGAATTATAAATAATTCTTTTACACTTTTCAGACAGTAATACAACATAATTGCAGTTTTTCACTTACGCTACTTTTGTATTGTTAATTAAGTTTATTATAAAGTAACCACTCATAAATTTGTATCAGGTCTTCATTTGCATGCTTCTGTAGTTCTTTTTCAGTTTTTTCTGAGTATACCAGCTTATTATCATCCATGTACGTGAAGTAGCTTGCCTGGTGATTGGCAAACTTTGTTGAACATATAATAATTATAAAGTTGGTCCCAGAATGGATTCTTGGGGCACTGCAATGTTTATTATTGCAGTAGTACTTTGTTTTCCATTTACCACAGTGTAGATGCATCTTCCAAACAGATAAGATGCCACAAATACCCATCTTATATAATCTACTTAGTAGTATATTTAAATCAACTGTATCAAAGGCTTTTAGTATTATTTAGTATAGTATATTTGCAATAAGTTCTGTTAGATCTGTTGCCACACATTCTGTACTACTTCCTTTCTGGAAACCATACTGATAAGGTTCGAATCCAAAACTACCTTTTATAAGCTTTACTAATCGGGCTTTAATTATTTATTCTAAAATTTTACTAAAAATGCTTAGTAGTGTTATTGGTCGATAATTATTAACTTCATCTCTTGGCCTCTTTTTATTTTGTAGTAATTCCATGTAGGGTTGGATTTTAGCATTTGTACAAATGAGTTTAGTGTGATCCAGTGTACGTCATTTGTAGATTGTAAATTTTTTCCTTTATGTTTTTTTTCTTACATTTTATTTTATCGATAGCTTTATCTATTTATTATAGAATTTTAATGTTTTAAAAAAATGTTGAATTTTGCTCCACCCTCAGAAATAGTGAGAACTCTTTTCGAACGAAAAAAGGAAAACTTGTCATCTGAATCAAAAATAGAAATAGTGAACATTATGATCTGTAAAATACCTTATACTTACAAGCTGGTTTTGTAAGATAAAAATGAACAATCATGAATATAAATTACAGAATTTTGCATTGTAATATTTTTTTTAGGGAAGCTACTTCAGCGAGTTAAAGCAGTACATGATGTCATCAAACACACGATCGAGACCAGTGCCAATCTTCAGCCCTCGAATGGCCTAACCGCAGAAACTCGTCTGCTACCGTTGGAAGACCGAAATCGTGTTGAATCGAAGCTCCAAAATCTCCTTGTTTCGGTGTGCGACTATTGCCATGAACGCCTAGCAAATCTAGTCAACACGCAGTCAGAAAAGCAACCCATTACCACCTCCCAAATAACAGAACTTTCCTCGATAGTGGAAAACTTCAGCGAGTTCACGAAAAATATTTGCGGCAAACAGAGCGCCTCGTTAAAGGCAGCGTTCAAATGTCAGGCTGGGAATTACGTGCACAAATTCCACAGCCAGCGAAAGAACAAACTCGTACTGCTGTTGGAAAGTGAAAGCTGGAAATCGACGCAGGTGGCGCCGGAATTTCAAAATTTAGTTGACAAATTGGCGTCTGGGACGCTCACGAGTGGTGAAACGGTCAAGAGTAAAACGGCGGCTAACTCTTTAAAAATCGGCGCTCAGGATTACATAACAGTCAGCGTGGTTCTTATGTTAATTAGGCTCGTTACGGAGTATTGCATCTGTGCTAGTGATTTGCCTTTGATGGCCCCTGTGATCGGCAAAAACCTATCCGAACTTCTGAGAACGTTCAACTCGCGATCGTGTCAGTTGGTGTTGGGTGCGGGTGCTTTGAGGACTGCGGGGCTCAAGACGATAACGAGTACCAGCCTGGCGTTGACGTCGCGCGCTCTGCAGCTGGTTTTGTGGATGATTCCCCACGTCAGGGCGCATTTCAGATCGTTGTGCAATGATCCGCTGGAATCTTTAGATACCGTGGAGCGAGACGTCAGTCACCACATTCAGCAGTTGGAGGTGAAGATTTTATCGATTATGGACACCCTTCTGGGGGAACAGTTGAACGAGTGGGATGCAAAACCTCCCGTGCCATCGAAAGTTTTTAGGAATGTTTCCAAGCAACTGGTGAAGCTACATGAAGCAGTCAGCTTGATTTTACCAGAAGAACAGGTAAGAAAGTTTAGTTTACTTTCAGGTAGCATGATTTATTCACGAGTTACCCATTACATCACAACAAATTGTAATACAAAACACAATCTTACATAAATGCCATTAAACATTACTCAGTATTAACAAAATAAAATATGTATAATCATGGGCGTACCCAGCATTCGGTCTAGGGGGGGGGGGGCAAAGCAGGAACATCCTGTAGAGTATAATTCAACAGAAATAATAAATGTTTATAAGATGTAGGTGACTTAAAACATCTTCGATGAAATAAAGATCCAAATTATTTATATGTTTTCTATGTACAATGATCATACAAAGCCCCTTTATTACTAATTCCGTTATTGATGAACTCAGGTGAGGCGCATTCAGTAGCATCACTCTCACGTTTAACAAAAAATGAGCTGATACATTTTATTTGGGAGAATAAAGATCCGTGATCCACATAATGTATAATGATATCATACGAAGTACCAAAGGAACATAAATTTCACCTTAAAAGTTCTACTAATAGGAGCACGATTTCTAATTCAGAATTAACACATATCAAAGACTAATGCATTAACCGATACGCTTGTAGTAGTTTCAACTTCTCACACCAGAAGCTTTAGAAATTTAAGCTGGGAGTTCATATGTATAGGTGATAAAGATACAATTGTAGTAATTTTTACTCCCCAGGGAAAGAGACTCGATGGATAACTAACATTATTAAAACTCAGAATGACAAATGCCTCAGCATTATGCGTTAAGCCAACCTTCTTAGAACGCCAGTCACAAAAATTAACCGACTACTTCATATTTTAACCAAATTAGCATCATTTAAATAATCTGAATTATATTTAATTGCATTTTTAATAACACACCGGTTATTAATTCATGCTGATAATGCTTTTACTGGATTCTTAAAACTTATATTAAATAAATTGACTTTCATAAATGTGAGTTCGGATGGATTTTTAGTTTTTTTTGTATTAATTGTTAAAATGTAATGTGAATTTAGAAATTTGGTACAAACGTTATAGTTATCACCGAATATATGACAGATTCTGATGTGATTCCATATAACAGTAGTTAGTTGAATAATCTTTATAGGAAAAGCTAGAAGAGCTGAACTAAGCAGAAATCGTGTTATGACTCATCCTGACTAATATAGTCTTTTAAAGCTATATTCGCCCTAAGACAACGATTGTTAACAACAAGAATGTTGCAGTTACACCTTCAAAACGCAGAGGTCATTTGCAAGGGTCAAATATGAGTTCTGGATGAAAATTGTGAAATACACTTGCCCATAAATTTTACTGTAGTTACAATTAAATTAAATTAATAAGACAATTTTTAGGTGTACACACAGTTAAATGTATGGGAAATTGGAAGGGCCCATAGTTGGCAAGCCAGGTCCGAGGGGGGAGTTCCCCCTCCCCTGCCCTTCCTTCGGTATGCCCATGTGTACAAATGAATTTCTAAATTCGATGACCAGGACATGATGTATGATAATCACAGTAAGATACAGCATTTTAGTCATCTGGAAGTCGAAAAGTGAGATCCTTTTTAGGGGTGACACTGCAATATTAAACAGATTACCCTCAATCATCCTGTCCAAAGCACACCATACAGCGTATGATGCTGCTGTTTGTAAAATGTTCTCTCTATTCTCAAAGTTCTTAAGAGGTTCAGGACAGTTGATATCGCGATTAGTGATTTTGCGAATAAACTGAATACCAAAATGAATCCTTCAAACATGTTTTCCATTTTGAGCACTCTTTTCTTGTAAAATATCAAGTTTAAAAGCTATATATCTTTAAAATTTTTGTTGAACACCTTCTATTATATATTCTATATATTTGAAAGAATGCATGTCATTAGTTGCAGCTAAATTGTAAACTTGGTCTAACCAATGAAATATAAAGACGTATTAATAACAGTTACATGCAGTTACATCTCTGAATCTACTGGTATTTCTCTTAATGGATCCTAAAACTCCAAGGGCTTTTCTCTCGGCTTTTCTAATACAATATTCATAGTGAAGGGAAAAAGTCAGTTTTTCATTGA
Source organism: Rhyzopertha dominica (assembly GCA_025024175.1). Taxonomy (NCBI): domain Eukaryota; kingdom Metazoa; phylum Arthropoda; class Insecta; order Coleoptera; family Bostrichidae; genus Rhyzopertha; species Rhyzopertha dominica. Next base: position 42,928,302 of record QCXZ01000138.1, on the reverse strand, counting down.
ATATTATACCCAAGTCTTTAATAGAATTGACTTGCTCCAAAATTGTACGATCCAAACTGTAAGGATAAACGTATGGATCAGCTCAAGACTTACTTAACTGAATTATTTTTTTAATTTTTTACTAACATTAGTCTTAATCCTAAGGCACCAGACATAAGTCGGTTTAAATCACTACTTAATTTTATGCAATCATCTTCTGTAATTCTCGGAAAAAAGTACTAGTCATTTAAATTTTTTGCCTGAAAATGTAAACTTTTCATAATTAAAAATATTTTACTATATCCATGATGTTGTAAACTATGCTTAAGACTTTTAAAGTATGTTTATTGTTATGTATTTAGCACACAAAAGAAAGAGTATTGTAGTTTATGCAAATGAAAATTACAGCTAGATAAAACACATTGGAGGTAATTATTCTGTACATTCAACATGTTTGTGTCAACAATCAATAAATATTGTCACGGGCATTAGTAATAATATTAATATTTTAATCATTTCACTACATTCAAAAGTCTGTTGATTTTTTTATTACTTTTTTACATTCAATAAAAATTAAAAACACCCACAATTCTAACCACATCAAAGTATGTCATTTATTTAATCACCAAAATTGTGACTATTTCTTTAAAAAATGAGTAGTTAGTACGCTTTCCTTCTAAAGGATATCCAACATTGTTATATGCAAAAAATGTAAAACAATAGCATGGATCTATATTGTATTGAAGAATTATCGTTCGAAATACCTTGTTGCCATATTGTGACGAGTTACACTTTTGCCATAGTGGGTGTCAAAGTGACGTAATGTACCCATAACCAATAAAGAGTGTATTATTAAACGATTGTGGAGAAGCACTCACAGAAGAATTGCAAAATTTTGCAGTTTTAATTTCTCAAATGTGTTATTTTAAATAGAACACCTTGTATATTTTTGGATTGTTGAATTCTACGTAATATCCTAGAGTGACTTTATGTTTCTTATTATAAACCTAAATTTACAGAAGTTTTCTTAAAATCTTTCACATCTGGATGGTCCCATTTGGCATCAGCCATACAAAAAACAAATTCGAATCGAAACCATTGTTGCCGATAGCAAGGGCAAAGGTATTAACTACATTTCCATTATAACTCAGATTTTGAGAATAGTGTATGCAGCTTTTACAGCATAATGTCACAGTCATCTATCAAAATATAGTAAAATCTCAAAAATGTTAATAGGACACTGACTGACTGACACTTTTTTTGTATTTTTGCATTCCATGGAAAATTTTAGTTAGTTTTGTTAGTATTTAACAGAAATTAATGAAGATTGAAAAAGACCAAAAAAACAGGTAGAAACATATGACAATAAGTATTCTCATTAATTAATTAATTAACCCACAGAACCAGAACCAACAAAAATAAAAAGCCCTAGCAGATTAACAGAAGAGTTCTACAAATTATACCAAACCATAATATAGTTTTGCTAAGCTCTTCAAGATCCATAAATTGACGAAATAAAGGAATTTGCAGTTTATTGCTGTTATGCATAAAAAATTGCAAACATTTAGCAAACTCGAGGATACGTTTAGTCAGTGGTTTTCAACAAAATATTAAATTTGCTAAATCCCTTATTATAAGCGGCGGTATCATATATTATTAAAAATTAATATTTTATGGTGATCATCAAAAAGGACCATCTCCTAAATTTGCTTCAAGCCAGTCTGTAACTGGTCTAGATCAATGAGTAGGGGCACCGTCATTTTGGTACCAGGTACTCATAGATCCTTATCCAGGAAGTCTGTTCTATCATTTTTTATGGCACAAAAGTGTTAAGAGTCTTGGATTTTGATCATACTAAATGTGACTATTACTGCAATTAAACATTCCATTTTTACCAAATTTTGTCTCGTCTGTCAAAATACATTCCAAGTTAGTGTCAATTCCTGTTTTTTTTTGAGATACTGTTATTTTCATTAAAAAAAAACATATTTGAAGACTTAATACTGCATTGCATTGTTAATTGTCTAACAGGAACTGTTCAAGACACACTCTAGACACTCTAGAGTGTGTGTCTAGATAAAGTAATGGCTAATTTTCTTTGTGAAACTGGGGAAGTGAGCAAATAAATCAAATGAATTTTTTGTGGCTTTTCTAAACTTTATTATTCTTTCGTCAGGCCTCAAATTCTGAATAGCTGACAATTTTATCCACAAAACACTGGGGAGCGTGGCGACTCKTTTACAAAGTCGAATGAACTGTTGCATATGCTTCCTCAGTTTTAAARATACACTTAAAGATTATACAAAGAATGGGTCATATACGCAGTATTGATCTATAAAAGTAATGAAAAAGCAGACATCKCATATGCTATCTTTGTGGTCTGTATGCTGGAGAGTAAACCTCTGGGTTCCATTCCTGTTCCAAACTACAAACTACCCAGTTCATAATAAAACCCTGTTTTGCTATAGTATCTTCTTTTGATTGATGCTAATTTTTTTCAATTTTGTCCAGGTAACCGATATTTATGAGGTGGTCCACAAGAACTTCAAGAGCAGATTAAGAAACCAGTTGAGCAAGATGAATATACAAAATAATGGTGGCCCGCAGCATGGTGTGGTGACTACGGAAGTGATATTTTATTTAGAAACTATGAAGACTTTAAAAGTGTTGCCAGAAAAATACTTCAGTGAAAAGGAAATGGATGATATTTGGAATAGGTAATGAGAGTTGATGGTTGTGTAAATTAAGTGAAGATTGTTGGTATTACGAGCACACTGCCTTGTTGATTAGCAAGTTTTTTTGTGATTTTAAATGATGAGAGTATTAAAGAGGTGAGAATTTATGTTTCCTTTTTTTATACAACACAAATAATCACTTCTTCTTGCAAGGAGTGACCAGCTTATTAGAAATGGAATTCTCGATATAGCTTTCAGTTGCTTTTTTAATTAACACCCATTATCCGTAGCAACACCCAAGTAAAGCAATAAAGTTGAATTTTTTGTATAACTACAAGCGTTGTTACATTTCGAATCACACAATTTTTTTTATTTTAAACGAGTCTGATAAAATTTTGTACTTAACACGATATGAAAACGCTATTTCATTTTACACGTGTAGTATGTAAATACATATTATGTTCGTCAAATAAATTTAATTTTTTCATAACTGGTTGCATAGAATAATTGCATTATTGATATTGACTTACCTGACAACTACAGCGATCCTTGTGACATATTAGCTACTTTTATTATGCCTTCTTATGAATTAAGAATTAATTTCAAGTTAATTTTCTTTGTTTTTTTCTCCAAAAGTATGTTATATTTTTGAACAGAAGGGACATTTATTTTTAAAACCGAAATGTTCATGATTTTCACAAAGTTCCTACTTCATTTGAGCTGGAGAGTTGGATGCTTGTGACTTTTTATTAAACTGAACATTCATAAATTTATCATTGGCATAAAAATGCATGTCTATGCTGTGCTGTCTGCACCGCAACCAACTGCATACTTTCTTTCCTCAATCTTCACGTACTGCAACTTCTTCTAAAACACCGAGCAAAACTGTTTTTCCATCTTGCATTTTTATACTTTTTGCCCTTATTCAGTAACCTTTTAACAAATAAATCAGAAACTTGTGCTTCCGTTTGAATTGTCCATTGTAATTATAATTTACACAGGTTTAAGAAAAAGAATAATACAGTTTTCTGCACCTTGCTATACCACTGTTTAATTGATAATAATAAAGTGTGAAGATAAGACAACAGGGGCTCAGCCTTTTGTGATTGGTCATTCCCAGATCGTATAGTTTTTCAAGCTGTATGTACAAGTATTGACAAGATTTTCATGACATAATATTATCGATTTTTGTTGGAATTTTTTTTACAGATTTTTTGTTTTTTTAATACTATCTTAATTTTGTTGCTTGTCACCCCTAATTTATACCTAATTTTTGCAATAATTTCTGCTTAAACAAATGTTACTATTTCTTTTAGCATGCATCATAGAAGTTTACAGATACCATTATTTTTTGTAACATTATTTCTGGCTATATGCCACATTTGCAGTAGCAGTAAACAAAAATTAAATACTTTAGTATTAATTCAAAAATGTTCCAGATTTCACAGAAGTTAGCAATATGATATATAGTGTTCTCAACAAAAAAGTAATACAGTAATGTCGAAACCACAACGCTCTAGCATTAATAGTTACCGAGATACCCTACAGTTGCAACGAAAATGGGACACCCTGTACATAGCATGCTCAACCACGAAGGGGTGTAGCCTGTCGGACATAGACAGCTCCCAGAATGAAACAATTTTTGACATTTTTAAGTGTATAAACACAGTGTGATGAAGTTCCTCTATCTGAAGGTGAAAATGTTTACAACAAAAAATATTGAGAAATAAGAACAAGACTTGCTAATAGCTCAAATTACCGATTTATTCTAAATTTGTACTAAATATACAAGACTATATAAAAATACGTTAACTCTACACATGATATTATAGTAATACATGTAATGAATAAATATGAAAAGAAACAGTTTACAGAATATTGTACGAGTTCCATTTACTTACAAGTATATGTGGTTAAAATAAAATGTCTTCATGCACTCAAGTAAATAAAGATTTTTAAATGAAATAAATAGTGTTACATAATGTTTATATATCACAACGTACGTGTTACGTAATTAATTCGTTTTTTGTTTTGAGGAAAATATTTACAGGGTAGGGATGTCGAAAGTGTATTTTAAGTTTATAGCTAAATCTTAAAGAAAAAATGCACACACGAAAGAAAGCGATATGTAGAAATGTAACAATAACGGGGGGACAGCCTAAATCATCAAGTATACCTTAAGTTACCTATATTATACAAATTTTCATATCTACACATTATTAATAAATAAAATTTGCAGTCAAGAAATGTCACAGATAAAAAGACTAAATAGTGCACCAAACTACAACCTATAATAATAACATTTGGAAATTTATTTTCCATCAATCATTAGCCGTGATAAATAATTTACACACATTTTCCTTTTGTGTTATGTAATAGAGAAAAAACAAACAGTATGTTAGTGTACAGGGCAAACAAATGCCAGATGTTAAGACATAATAATAGAATGCATTGTTTTGTGCATATTGTCCAGCACTTGGTAAACCACTAATTTTATTGCTAACTTTGTAAAACTAGAGAAAAAACACAGACTGAGTTAGTTAAGTCATAAATGAATAATACAGTTTATAGTTGGGTAGGTAGGTTGAGGAAAGTGTTGAAAGCATAAAAACACTGAACACTAGATAACTCGCGCAAAACTGCTAGTGGAAATTCTGAATGGTTTTTTAATTCTCCATTTAACAAGGGTGTTACAGCACACAACTATTAGCAGTTTTAAAAATAACSTTTTATTATGCAAAATTTTGATTTAAGTGGTATATATTTCTAAATAAATAAATAATAAACTATTTTTGGTTAGCAACATGGTTTGTCTGACATCTTGACCTGTTTTTGAATGCCTTAACCATAATGAAAAATTTTTGACTGCATTCTTTAAATTCATGCTCTAATATTTTTTCAAACAGTGACTTCACAATGAGTGGAATAAATTCAATAAAATAGCTCTTTTAATGCTCAAATTTTGATATAATAAAAAAATTACGTTTTCGATATTGTTTTTAGTTATATGCTGGAACATTAAAAATAAATAATAAACAGAATTTTCAGAAAAAGCCATTTTCAGCAAGACATCAACATGTCTGAGTATTTTATGCAAGAAACTTCCTGTAGCTATACCTGTTTTCTTGTTTTTGTAATTAAAAAAGGTTGATTAAGTTGTTTACTTTTCATTTGATAATCTATTATTTGTTATTACTTCAAAATCTGTTGATTTTAATTATATCTGTATATTAATGAAGTAGTATTAAAATTCTGGTTATTTTTATTATTTGGTTTAGCAAAAGTGTAATTTTATACTTATTTGAATCAATCAGCAAAAATATAAAGGATGTTCCAATAAACATCAGAGTTTTGTATTTCTGGTTTTACTGGCGGTGGTGTATTCAAGTACGCCTTATTAAACTTATTCCACTGTTTGTAAACCTACAGTACTACTACTACTACCCTTCCGATCAATGTTATTTCAAAATATAATACAAACAAGTAATTTTTCTCCAACATAATACTGTTCAGATCTACTACAGGAATGGTTGAATTTGGGTCCCAAAAGGCAAAATTTTAATTAATTAAATTTGAATTAACTCATACAAGATGTCTCAGAACAGAGAAACACTAAAACATGCAGCTCAAGAAGCTCCTTATGTTATCATAAAAAAGTTAAAAACTTTTTAATTGAAGTGAGAACAGACAGTAGCAAAATAACGGCTAGACTTTTAAGACGACGAGAAAATTCAAAGGGTTTTAATTGTAACGTTATTTTAAAGAAAAACAAATTTTTCAAGGATTGAAATCAACTGATAAAATTTCACGACATCTAGGATTACATAAGTAACCTTCAATTAACTTGAATTTAAGGATTATGAATGTGATTATTTTTCATCAATTAGGATGTACTGCCACCAAGTGTCACTACAGCCGTAACTGGCCTTGTTGTGGAACCACAGACATCGCAGGAATATTTTCGCAGTTTCCAAGCMCAAGGGTGARGCCTTTGCTTTGAACATGCAATTTAGTACTTTGAGCTATACTGATTATTATGTGCATTATAAATATCGCGGTAACTTTACGTTTCGTGTAAAGTTATTTATTTGGTGAAGTTCACCCTTGAAATAAAATACTTAAGGCTGGGATCCGGGAGAGAGAGGAAAGATTCATCTGAGATAACGATAGAAAGAGAACCACAGTTAATTTACAAAACAGGACCACTCCATTATTACTGCACTGATATCTTTGAAGATGGTCTTATTTGAAAGCTTGTGGTCGACATTTTCACGTAAGCTATTTTTTATGTGCAAACTGCAATAAACAAGATTCGTAAAAGGGTAGACTAGAAATATTCTGAAAGGTAGACGTCACAATTATCAATTATTTTAGCAAAAAATATTAAGTATATTGGTTTGAGAAAAACCTTAGGGTCTAGCTGAATCTTTTATCTTTCAGATAAGCATTAATTTATCTCTAAATATTCAGTAGTTTTTAGACGGTGCTGTTTTTGTAGGTTATTCTCTTTCTATCATTAGCTCGACTATATCTTTCTCTCAATCTCCAGTATCCCAGTCTTAAGGCTAGATTGATGTTAACTTTCTTATGGTAGCACCTGGAACTTCTTTGATTGCATTTTTAGAGTCTTATTAAGGATAACATGTAACGGCTTTATATGGGTGTAAGTTCCAAGACACCCTATATATTTATTAATTAAAAAAAAAATTTGACTGTAAAAACAAAATAATGTAAAAATACTTAGTACCATGTTGCTGTTTTAAATAAAAAGTTGCAGACCCATGCATTACTGAACCACACAGTTTAACAACAATATTAAACTAACGACAGAAAAAGCCAAAGTTAAAAAATAGATATTAAACGACATTCCTATTTTTTCATCGAGTGCCTGATTTAATGCTTAATCCTTTATGTATACCACTTTAAAAAACCAGCTGTTCAAAAAATGCACGCCATCTTCCAACTTTCTGAAACCTCTGCAGTAACATCGTGCCCGAAACTTCCACCGCACAATCACCATTCACTACACCTGAGTCACCTTCAGGCTCACGGTGCTCTCGGTGTTGTCCTCCAGCGAACAGCTGAAGGAGCTGCTGGCCGTGCTGAGTTCATCCAGGAAATCGAAGCTGGCCACAGCCTCCCGTTCCTTCTCGCCGTACCTGGTGAAGAAGTCTGGCCGGCCGACAATTGACGGCCTGCTCGGAGGGGCGGCTGCTCTGACGACGGCCAGCTCGGGTCGGATGGCGTGCGCTGGAAGACAGTATGCTCAAACGGCTGTTTCGGTGAGCGGAGTGCACGGCGCTGAGGCGGACGCTTGAAACCCGGAACGTGTTATAGTTTGCTCAGCTAATTTGATCGTTTGATATGTTTATTGATTAAAATTTCGATTTTGGGTTTTTGCTTTTGTCAACGGCAATGAAAATCGGTTTGACAATTTATTAGCACAAATTCGAAACCAGATACAATTTAACAAGAAGTTAAGTTGCCTACGGTGATTCCATTTCTTTGAGCGTATATTAAAGCCATCAAATGTTAGGAATTCACAAAAACAATTAAAAGTTTTCATATCTGAAGTTCCCTCCGCTCATGTTGACTTTTGAGCACATAAAGTTAAATCCAAAAATTTTTAAGAGCTGCTTGTTTAAACTTTATTTTGTAACTAGAATTGGCAGCTACACACAACATAGAGTTTGTATCCAATCATATTTTTCTATATCAAGAAATGGGAAATACCTTACTATTTTTTCTGGAATAAAGATTTAGATTCTCTGTTATGATGGGAATACTTTCAGTCGTTGCTTCATTTTTAAGTAATAAAAACATATTGATAGTACTTTGGCCTATTAAGTGACTTTTATAAAATGAACTCAATAATACATCGGTAGATATTAAATATTTGTGTTTATTCCTTGAATGCTTAGGTTAATGCTTTCAAACTATTTTATATCCTATGTACAAAACAATGCTGGAATATTGTGGATGGATTAATTGTTTAGTAAATGGAACTCTGTACAAAATCCTATGTAGGTGTCCCATCACTGAATTGTTCCAAATGCAGTCAAATTTGTCTCTACCTATTGTACATTCAATTAGTTCTGTGCAGCACAAAAGCTAATTTATTATTTCATCTACAGCAACAAAAGAACAAATCTTAAAATTCCATTAATGTCAGTATGTATATTAATCATTCAACAAAACAAAAACTTTTCACCACAATAGTTATGATTTGTTTTTCAATATCTTTTTAACAAATTTGCAGTCCTTTTTATTATATTTTCTGAAAAAGGAAGTTTTAAATATTTCTTTCTGCATACCAGGCCAACATGCTGGTAATATAAGAGATTTGCCTACATTATGTGGTTTTTGTTTAAATGTGATTAATTCTAAAGTTTTGGGTGTTTCAACCCGAAAACCTTTCTGCATATCTTAAGCATCTCCTTCCATTCCAACTTTTGAACAATATTAAGCTAGACCTTTTGAATAAGATTTGGGTATAAACACTGAAAAATTACTTTGGCCAAGATGGCTCAATTGTTTCTAAAACTCAAAAGATTTAGATGTGCAAAAAGGTTTTCAGATTGAAATATTAATAACTTTATAAGGGACTGACCCATTATTGCTTTCAAAATTGATAACAACATGCGAAAATACATAGAATGTAAACAAGAATACTTTGAAAAGAAATTAATCATTTTTTTTCTAAAAATTGTTTGACTGCCCCATGTTATTTTTCTATTCCCTCATCCAAAATAGATTTTTATTAAAAAAAATTGTCATAAAGTGGTTGAAATTTATAATTTTTGTATACTTGAATATTTAAATCCAAAGAAATGTGTGAAACTTGGCGAAGTTTTAGAACATAAATTACACCTTATCTTAAAATGTACAAAGTGATTCTACAAAGTTTATACATGGGCTCCATATTAGGGCTTATGGGTTCCAAGTAAATTTGTTCATCATAATGTTAGTGGCTCAACACAGAATTTGTGTTTTACCTTCGTAAAATGCCAATTTACTAGGGTTATGCTGTGATGACTGATAAAATAGGCTGTTTATTACAATGACGATGTATAAATTTAAAAAATAATAGATCATGTCTGTCAAATTTTTGGCATTACATTTGTCTATTTTCACAAAAGATAAAAATGTATTTCCCATTTCATTTCAACCGCTTGCTGGTATGTGTTAATATTAATCAAATCCATCAAATATTTACCCCTTTTTTTTTAATCATACTTTGACTTTAGGGAAAGAATTAGCAAAAATTCTGATATCACCTAAATAGCACACACCCTATAATTAACTAGTACCAACCAAAATAAATAATGAATATGTCTGATTTATTTAGCAATAAAACCAATTTTAAAATTCATATTATGTGAGCATTCATGAAAAAATCTCAAACGAAATACAGGGCAATTAGTTAAAAAAAAATGATTTCATTGTCACCTTTTTTAGATGTACCTACTCCTGTAAATTATATTTAGCAAATGAATTCATCTGAGAGGTGAACTGATGAGACATTTTGTGTTTAGTTAATTTTAATCAATAAACACATATGTTTATGCAACAAAATTCATCAAAATTTTACAACTACAGCATTATAATTACTCAGGGATGCAATATTATTATGCCTAAATAAAGGTTGCAAAATTAGTACACAAATAAACAAATGTTTCATCTACTTGTCACCAAATTATAGTTCATTAGCTGAACATACTATTATGTCTCGAATCACAAGCTACTACTACTGCCATCTGACTTTTTTTAACCAGATGAATTTAGTAATAATTACAGACCTGAACTGAGTAAAGGAATAATAACATTACAAAACTGATTACATGTTTACAAAGTCTGTGTCAGTTCAGGGCTGTAACAAATGATAAATATGAAACACTATGGGCCAATAAAAAATGAAATAAACTATCAATTATTAGTGTTTTACATTTCTCAAAGTTTAGCTTTTATGCGAAATGCAGTTGAATGAACACAAAAACATATTAGCAATTGGAATGAGAAAAAATATTAACCCAAATGCATATCATATTGAATGGTGACATCAAGACATGCAATGATCTAGCTCTACGGTGCAATTTTTAGTTAAATGATTGTACCTACCTTTCTTTTGTCTGTGAAACCTATGTATTCTATGTAACTGGCCATAATCTGGAGGTTCTTCTGTAGAATCACTGGTTATGCTACCTCCACATGAGGAAGTTGGAGAAGAGTCACTGGACATCGAAGCCATCATAACATCTAGCAAGTTTGCTCGAGCCTAAAAATAACAGGCGGGCTGTTAATCCCAAGGCATAAGACGGAATCTATAAATTCTTTAGCAATGAACAACTTCAAAATTATTAAAAAGCTCCTTAGTAAATGGTACTAAAACTTACAATGAAACTGATGAAAAAATAGGGTATTTCTAAAGACACCTAACTGTTGAAGAATTTGATAGATTTTACTTACTATTAGATCATGTCCTCATACAATGCAAATATGTAAAAATTGTAAAAGATATAAAGTCGACAAGAGGAGCAGATGTTAACTCTGATCATTATCTTTTAACAATAAAAATTCTTGGTGGTTATAATAAAGGAAAAGCTTAAAAGGTGCAGTAATAAAAGTGTTGGGGAACTGAAAACAAGAAAGAAAGAGTATTAAAGACAAAGAAAAGAGAAGTTATTGGCTAGAAAAAATGTATCTAGTTTACCAGAAGATAAATACAATCAACAAAGAAACAAATCAAAGCAATGCTATAGCGACACAAAGAGGAAGTTTTTGGAAGATCAAATGAAACAGACGGAGAAACACTTTCAAAATGAAGATGCTATAAACTTTTATCAACAAATAAAACTGTCAAGACAAAACAGCTATTAAACAGCATTAGCTTTCAAGAACAATAATGAAGAAAGAGTGAACGAAGATGATAAAATAGTGGAAGGGTAGAAAAACTGTCCCAAAAAATAGCAAAATCAAAGAGAAGGAAAACACTGGATCCTACAGACTTAATTTCTAATTTGACATTAATCTAGTAGCTACTAACAATAAAATTTGGGATTCCCTTATTACTTTTGATACATTTTACTTACTTTTGGGTCTGTTAAATCAATATCTTTCTCAACATGTACCCATCCAGTGGGCCTGCATGCTTCATCTAATTTTGCACCAACAACTTCAGTATTTTCAACTGCACCATTCCCGCTCTCTTCCCCATTCCTGATCATCCGGTTCAATTCATCTATGACGTCTTTGGAAGTCGCCCTTTCATGAAAACTGACTGCTCTGTGAGGTGGTCCATCTATGATGTTACTGACTACTCCAGAGGTGCTTTGCGGCAGCCTTTCGGAAGTGATGACATGCTGTGATTGGACGTTCTGTTGTACGTGGACTATTTTTTGTTTCTGGAGAGGCCTGGAGATCCTAGAACTTTTGTGTGGGATTTTGCTCTTTGGTAACTGTTTTGATTGTTCTGTGGCGTGTTTCACTGGACTATTCGAACACGAAGACTGAAAATACAAATAAATTAATTGGTAAGTACTGCACAACTGTGCAGTGATATTTATCGAAAGATGTATTCCTATGTATGCAGTATTGAAATGCACTAGATGTGTTGTGGATATTATAAAATAATAAGTAGTTAATAGACTTAAGCAGACTGCTTAAATGAATATTTTTTGATCCGTGATAATGACAGAAAAAGAATTATTTTACAAAACAGGACCACTCCATACATTTTTTTAAATGATCTTATTTGAAAGCTTGTGATCGACATTTTCACTTAAGCTATTTTTTATGTGCAATCTAAGTGGTGCAATAACCAATATACTTTGCAATTAGCAATTATTTTAACAAATAATATTAAGTTTATGTGCTCAAATTTTAAAACATTTTAACATGATAGCTAAAGAGGATAAAATTGGCTTTCCACTCATTTATGTCATTGATGATCATTATATTTAATTACAAAAGGTCAAAATTAAGTACATTAATCTGAGATATGTGTAGAAAAAAATTAAATAATTATTCACAAAAGAACTTCCGCATATGTGTGAACAAAATAAGATAAACACGTCTACGACGAATATGTGAAAGTTCTATTTTGAATAAACATATATTTTTGTTCTGCAGACATCTGAGTTTTAATTTGTTAAATTTCAACTTTATGTAATTAAATATAATGTTCATGAACAATATAAATCAGTGGAAAGCAGATTTTTATCACGTTCAGCTATCCTTTGAAGCTGTTTAAGATCTGTTACATGTAACCTCACAGTTAGAAGGTTAAATAAAGTTTAGTTTGAATGCTTAGCATTCTAAAAAGAGTCTAGTTATTGCATTATCCTTTGACTGTAATAAATGTAATAAGACAGTAGTACTTCTCATTATATTAATGAAGACTTAATAACAACAATCCACTCAGATCCAAAAAATAAATGCTTGTTTGTAAAAGCATTTTCTAGAATCCTATTTTTTAATACAGAAAACTCTACCAAGTCAAAAAATAAAATTAACAAGCTACTACTCACCGGTGTTTTTGAAGCAGACATCTTCCTCCTAGGGATCCTCGATACTACCGTATCTGGGGTACTATTACTGGATGTCACTGATTCACTCATGTTCGACACAACTGTATCACTGCTCTTTGTCAAATCCGAACACGAATTGTCCATTTCACTACATTTGTTTTCCTCCTCCGAAACACTACACTGGTAATCCGTGGAATTCAACTCAACATTGACACTACTACAAATGTCTACCGGATGTTCAGTAATATTTGAACAATTTTCACTTTCCACATCCAATGGGGTCACTAAACAAACCTCCTCCGCATAAGCAATGTCCAAAGTTTTTCGTTTACTAGCTTCTATATCTTTTGAAACGTTTTCTGATTCCTTTGCGGCAAACTCGGTACACAGCTGCTTCAAAGTAACATAATTTTCGTTATCACTATTTTTACCATCCATTAATTCTTCAACAAATGGTGGAGGACCTTCGATGTTGAATTCCTTTGTGTTTTCACCTACACTAGCAGGTCTAGATTCTTTTCCATCCTGGAAGTTCACATACTTTTGCTGTTCAGCAATGTATGTCAGCACGTTTTGTAAAGCCACTTCTCTGTCTCCATTTTCCGACAACGCCCCTCCCAGGCTCCTCGAGGAAGTAGATGCCAGGCTTTTTGTGCTTTCAAATTTAACCAGCCGGTAAAAGTCTCTCGTAAAGTCGGTTCCTATTGCTGGTAACTCCCCGGTATCATCACTGCATCCACTCAGGGCAGCTGAGGAACGCTTCGAACATGTTTCTGGTTCGTGGGAATGACAGCTGTCGGACGCTCCACTAGACCAGCTGTTTTCTGGTGAATTGTTGCTTGTTACCTATAAAAAGCATAAAATGTGCTTGTTCATTATAAATGCTTATTTCATATACATGCAATGAAGCAATTTGAGAATAGATTATAAAACTAAGGAAAATAGCATATTTTTATTAATAAATCCCTAAATTTTTAGAAGAACTATATCAATTTTATTTATATAACTATTATTATTTGTTCTCTAACACTGCTGCAGATTTAGGAAAATTCACTTTATTTATTGGGCTGTTTATTACTTTAAGCAAATTAGAAGAGTCAAGATTTCAAATTTTTCAATTAAAAAGATAATAAAATAATTCAAATAATTTTGGCAATGTATGGTTTTTACATTTAATGCAAACTGTTATCCAAAAACTTTTTGTGATTGGTCTTTTTCCAGGGCACTACAATAAACACCAAAAAAAGAAACCTCAAACGTGGCAGAAACGGTACAAAATGGAATACATATATTGTTATAAAAGTGGCATCCGTTTCTGATATGAAAWTTAAAATACAAAACGGCCAGAAAAAAATTATTTTTTAAAGTCAATTAAAAATAACAAATCTGGGGTGGATGTTTTTTTTTTTAAATAATTTTCTGTGTTATTTGAACTATCGAGATGAAACATGGAATGTATTTGTTATATGTTTTGGTGGCAAACTTTCCAGTTTTCATCTAATGCTTTGGAAAACATACCGGAAAAACTTTATAAATCTATGCAACTAAAATTTGAAATTGTATTTACATGCTGTTTTGAATAACGATAGTTCTTGATAAAGAATCCAGCCTCACAACCTTTACCACGAAAATAGTAATTTTTCTTTTTAGTTAAGTTAAAAAATCGACCTAGAATGAACCGATTTCCAGAATCGACTATTTAAGTATGCACGACCATAAGCGTCAGAATATCCGGGATGCAACAGTGAAAACTGCAAATCACTATCTTTTTTCGTTCACCATCACGGTTCTTCAAACATTGATATACACCTCTTTACAACCAAATTTGGAGGAAACATGGCGGCATCAATAGAAAATTTGACCACCATTTGGCCACACTGTACTTATAGAATCACTGTACACATTACAAATATACACAAATAAATCAAATATTTATCGATAAAATGTAGGTGAAAAATGGAATTATTAGAATCTCTGTCAAATTACCTAAAAATTTTTTTATGACATTGCTTCTCTAATAACCTTCCAACTTCAGGTTTTTACCAAAGTTTTTCTTAAACAATAGCCTCAAACAGAAATTAAAAAGAAAATTCCTCTTTTATTCTGTGACTTGTGTGTACCACTATCTATATTACATAATAGCCTACAAAATAAAGTGAAAAAAATTATATTCTTCCTCTTATTTAAATTTTTTGAGAAATCAAGGATAGTATGACAATTTCTCAAATGGCGCCCTCTATTACTATTTGGAGAAAACAAATTTGGGACAACTTACTATTAGTATTAATCCCTTTGAAACTCCCTCTAAAATGAATCCTAGTTTGTTAAATTTGGTTGAGGCGTTTAAAAGATATGGCACCTACAAGTTTTGAGATTATTTTCCTTGTAGTATGTGCTTGTAATGTGGTGTTAAATATGCCCCCTAGTGCAAAATTTAGGAATTTCAAAATATTTCTAGTGAATTTCTCTGGTACATGTTCATAAACAAAATTCTCAAAGTGATAGCATGAGGGGATTCCAAGAAACAGTCACCCCTTACCATTAACAAATCACCCTGTATACTATTAATCAGTAAAAACATATGTTAAATGTGAGATATACATATACTGCTGGCAATCTTGTATGCAGATTTTTTAAGTTACAAGTAATCTGAAAGGGAATAATAAATATTTACCTGTCCGCTAACAGCATAAGGCCATGATTTATCAGTATTACTATTGATCAACAAGGTCACTAACTCGTGCCCATCTCGATCGACCATATAACTCGAACTATTCCATAAACATTCATTTACATCCTCCTCCAACTCCAAAGTGTTGTTCTCTTGAATACTCGGTAAAGTAGTTACAGACAATTGCCCCGGAGTGGCTGCATCCAGTTTTTTCCATTGCTATACAGAAAATACAATTAATCCCTAAACAATATTCCATTGTAAAGGAAGGTTTTACCATTTCTCTAAGATCGTCACTGGACAAACTTAAGCTCCAGTCCTCGAGTTCTGCCCTGTCATACTCGAGCTCAAACATATCTCGTCGGTGCTGCTGCATTGCAGAACGTGTTTCATCCAGTCGCAACCAGTGCTGCACATATTCCGAATCAAAGATGGCGTGTTCTTCTGCGGGACTCGACCAGGATGTTTTGCTTCCACAGAATTCCAAATTGGTGTTTGCTGTAAATGAATCAAGTGTTAAAAAATATGATAATTTCGGGGATGGTTCGTTTACTTAGTAAGCTGGTGGTCCCTTTAGCTCTTTTAAGTGGATTAATGTCAAGGAGTAGAATGCTTGGGCTGCTCGAGATTGGTGAGCTGAATGTGTAGCATGGACTAGGAGCAGTAGTGATTTTGATACATAAATGGGAGTCCGAGAAACTCCTCATCACATGTTGAAAAGGCAGCATGTCTTTACCGGGAGGGTAGCTATTTCTGCAGAAGTACATTAAAATTAGAGGAAACTGACACCACTAAGTTTGGATGTATGCAGGAGATGAATGATTGAGCTCAAAATCAGTCTACTGTTCGTCTACCTACAGTCATAGTTAGACTTCTGTCTAACTTTGCAATGTTTTGCCATATAAAATTTTTATCGTGCCAAGACAATTTCAATTCAATGAATGTATTCTTGATGTGTCTAAAAATTGATTTGGTGGATAATTTTTATTATTTTGTTTTGATTTGAGAATTTTTATTGCCAAGAGCAAACATGCGTTCAGGTAGGCTCAGGTACAAGTTTATAATTTGGTGTTATAAAAATATTTTATATGTATATGTATATGTATAATTATTTTCATAGGCATAAATATTGTCTCCAAAATTTATCAGGAATATTTTATTTGCAGTGCTAAAACAGTTGCAGACGATTAGGTCTTATATTAATTTGCAAATATGATGTACAAAGAGTTAAATAAAAAGGATACTTGTTTGATTATCTAACTTGTGCTATTTAGGTTTTTTAGTTCAAAGTTATGACATGTTAATAAGTTTTCTTAGTTATCCTAAAAATCAGCACATCCAAATATATTATGATAGAAGTTAAAGATTCTGTCTAATAAATTAAACTCATCAGACTGGTTACGGACCGCCAGCAGTTCCATTATTTTAAATTTCAAAAATTTTTAAAAATAAAGGCTAGTTTTCCAACAACACATACATTCTAGTTTGTAGAGTTTCGACTGGCCACACATGAAGTTCTTTTTTAGTTTAAACTTTTGCAGTGTGCTGTAAAAAACTACAAAAGATAGAAAGATACAGTTTCCACTCCTAGATAGGGAACGAAAATATCTGCTGGTACTTGGCTTTATCAAAAAAAAATAGAAATAGGATTAAAGATAAATGTTTAATTATTAAAATTTAATTACTTCCAAAAACTCTGTTATACATCATTAAAAAATAAATCAACCACTTCAGAAATGAAAATTATGTCACTGTTGAATGTTAAAGCTCAAGCCAACACTCCCAATTTAACAATGGGTTTAAAGATAACCCATCTTTGTGGAACACAAGTATTTTCATTTCAGAGATGATAAAACAAAAGCAATGACAGGAGGATAAAAAACAATTTACTATAGTTAAGAAAAAGACTGAAAAATTGAATTCATCATCAGATCTTTCATTCAAAATAATTGAGTGTTAGCACTTTGAAAATATTTTTATCCTATATACACTCCATTTTATGTAACTTTTATTTTAATAATTAATCCCACCCTGCATAATCAGATGTCAAGTTGACTGTTCTAATAGTTGTCAGCAATGGTTTCTTTACCTACCTTGATTTCAAACTGAGTAGATTCAAGGGAATGTACAATACATCAGGGTCTTTCTTATCTGAAACCAATATTCTCGTATCGGCCAGTTCCGTTTCGTCAGTGGCTTCTTTTAGATCCTCTAAAGCGCAAGTTTGAGAAACAGTTTCCGTCGTTGCCTTACTGACTTCTGTTTGTACATCCGATGACATTGTAGAGTAGCCCTCATCTCTATTTCCACATTCTGGTGATTCGTTACCTATGAGAGAAATTCACCATTTCATATCAATTTATTTTGATCATGCACACAAAAATTTACCTGTTGTCTCCTCTTCACTTTTTGAATTCGATTGTGTAAGGAACGGTTTCGTTTTTCTGTACTTTGTGGTGTGGAGTATTGGTATCTGGAGGTTTAGTGAGACAGGTCTTTGTGGTGGCACCCAAAGCGCAGAGTCTACAGCTGTAAGAGCCTCAATTAGTTTTTTAGGTGTAACCTCGGTGCCTTTCAGTTCCGTCCACAGTTTTGTGAGGACTTGATGTCGTTTCTTATCTTCTAATGACAGCCGAGTGTCTGGAAACAAATAAATTGCAATGAAGAAAAACTACTTTGGGAATGACAAGCTTTAAATCCGCATAGAATATCTACAATCTTTGACAAATCTTTTCCTAAGTAGATATTTCAATATAACTATTTAGTATGTTGACGTTGACAAACTATTAAAAATTCCAGGTGCTTGACATCCGAGTAGCACAATGCTGTTACAATTTAGTTATAAACTACATGCCACCAGTATTAATTATTGGATTATTACTTATGGAGAATTTTTAATGGTTTCTACTGTAAAAAAACTACATTATGTTGGCAATTACTCTGGTTTGCATTTCCACTTTTTGGCAATAAACAGTTGTACATCCGTGTGAGTGAAAAGTAAGATTAACATTGAAAAGAAGCTGGAGATAAATACCTAAATTTTGAAAATGGCATAATTTACGATTTCAGATTACAGGACAGAACAAATATTACATTATACTTAACTGCCCATAGTTTGAACTGTTAATAGCATAAATTTGCATGAGGACATTTGAAATCAACTACAATATTTTTCATACAGACAGACAAAATAAAAGAAAATTGTATAACTTAGTCAGTTGATTGCAACTTCAGAACAACATGTGCTGCAAAACTTGAAATTTAGACAGCAAATTGAAGTTACTAATTCTAAATTATGTGGTTAAATACAAAATATGAATGCTCAGAAGCCTATATTTTGTACATAAAAAATATTGGGTTCTTTCCCTTTTGAGTTAACTTTAGGTAAAGATGTCAAGTAGATAGAGTTGCACATTTGAATGTACGTTCATTAACGAATAACTTTCATCTATTTCAAGATTATTTTTCTAATTATCAGTGTGAGGTGCTGGCACTTACTGAAACTTGGCTTGGCCCAAATATTTCAGATGATTCTATTTATTTAAACAATTACTCCTTATTTCGCCAAGATCGTAGATCTGGACGGGGCGGTGGTATATGCATATATGTATGTAGACAGATTAAATTTAGAACTGTCTCTTTGGACTTGCGCTTTGATTCGTTCGAATACTTGGCATTATTATTGCAGTTGCCATCAATATCTATTTTACTGTGCTGTGTTTATCGATCCCCATCATTGCAAAATTATAATGTCTTTTTTGAACAATTTGAATCCCTTCTCTCACATGTTACTCTTTTAGCCGACACTATTATCTTTATAGGAGATATGAACATTAATCTTCTAAATGTTACTTCTTCTACCGTTAAACATTATTTAAATTTATTGGGAGCCTTTGGTTTTGCATCAAGTAGTCGACCAACCGACAAGAGTCTCCTTGCAATCGCTTACTTTAATAGACCATATTATTACATCCAATTTGGATGTTGTTCAAGGAGTGTCTGTAAGGTCTGATCACTCTATCTCGGATCATAGTGTTATTTGCTGTGAAATAACTGGTGAAGTTAATAACCTTTGTAGTGATCCTAGTTTTATTACCTATCGTTCGTATAAAAATTTTGATAGAAAAGGGTTTTTGTCTGATCTGCAGTTCAGCAATCTGGAGACTATATATGACATGCCTGATATAGATGATAAGGTACGCATGCTAAATGATAAACTGTTACTGGTATACAATACTCATGTACCTATTGTTGAACGTCGAGTCACGAGACCCAGAGCACCGTGGCTGACAGATAATCTTAAATTAATGATGAACCTTCGTGATAAGGCGCTTACACGATATAGGCGATCCGGTGTGCGGCATCACTGGGACTACTACAAAGTTCTTAGAAATTTAGTAAATAAAACGGTACAATTAGAAAAGAAGGCATACCTACAATATAGGCTGGCTACTGTTGCCAAAACTAAATTGTTCACTGAACTGAAGAATATGGGGGTCACTTTTAAAAACACCAAATATACCATACCAGAGCACTTAAACTCGGTAACAGATTACAATAAATTTCTTTTGAACTTACCTCTGGGGGACTTTGTTCCAGACCAACAGTTAATAAACAGTTATATGAACAAAACACTGATTAATACAAAATTTGAATTTACGTTTACTAACGAATACGAAATATCTAAAATCATAACGTCAATTAAAACTAATGCATGTGGTTATGACAGTATAAATATTAATTTATTACTAAACGCTTTGCCTGTCATTCTTCCATATATAACCCATATAATTAATACTTGCATTGGTCTTAATACTGTTCCTAATAGCTGTAAAAAATCCATAGTAGTTCCCATCCCCAAAATTAAAAAACCTTCTGAGTATAAGGATCTTAGGCCTATTAGCCTGCTACCCATTCTTTCTAAAGTCCTTGAAAAGATTATGGCTTCCCAGTTGTTGACGCATGTTGGTGAGTTTAAGTTGCTCCCTGGGACTCAGTCTGGATTCCGAAAGGGATATAGTTGTGAGACTGCACTTTTGAACATTACAGATAATATCCTATCAGCCCTGGACATAGGAAAAGTTTGTTTTTTGGTACTTTTAGATTATTCTAGAGCTTTTGATACCCTTAACCATTGCTTACTTACGGCCATCTTGCATCATCTAGGCATAGGATCCGATGCATTAAAATTATTTAAAAGTTATCTGTCGGACAGGGTTCAGATTGTTAAAATTGGTGACGTTTTATCCGAACCATTTGGTGTAACTTGTGGTGTCCCACAGGGATCTATTCTGGGTCCTATACTTTTTACCTTATATACGTCTGTTCTGGCTCGTGTCATTCGACATGGTGAATGCCATTCTTATGCTGATGACACTCAGCTTATTTATTATTCCGATAGAAATACTATTCTGGATACCAGGGAAAAACTTGAGGCGGATCTAAGGAACTTATATCGCGCTTCTATGGACCATTCTTTGTCGTTGAATCCATCAAAGTCTAAAATTATTGTATTTTGTATGTCTCCTGCCTCCCCTTGGTATACTGAATTAGTTACGAACTTACATGTTAAGGTGGGCGATCAGAATTTGGAAATTGTTGGATGTGCCAAAAATTTGGGTTTATTGATCGATAATAGAATGCGTTTTAGTAAGCATGTAAACAATCTTATTAGTAAGGCATTCTGCAATCTTAGAATTATCTATAATATCCGCCACCTACTAAATTTACAGCAAAAAGTATATCTGTGTGATGTTATGGTCCTTTCTTTGTTTAACTTTGCTGATAGTGTCTATGGGCCTTGCTTGGATTATGCCGATTGCAGGAGGATTCAAGTCGTACAAAATTCTTGTTTACGCTTGATTTTTGGGCTAACGAGAGTACACCATGTTAATCACAAACTCAAGTTAATACCCTGGTTGGATATGAAATCTCGTAGAAAGCTGCATTCTGCGTGTTTATTTCATAAAGTGATCTTATATAAATCTCCCGCTTATTTACATGAAAAGATTACATTTAGGACAGATGTACACAGTATCAATATACGCAGAAAAGATATTCTCTTGATTCCAATTCATAAGCACAGCTTTTTTCGTCGTTCGTTTTCTTATTGTGTGTCCATTATATATAATTCTGTCCCTATAGATTTAAAATCTAAAAGTTTACATTCTTTTAAGCGTGAATACAGGAAGTTTTTGTTATCCAGCACATAATATTACTGTTTTTTTTGTGAATGTTAGTTAACAATTTTTTTTCTCCGAAATTCGGCCAGATTTAATTTGCCTTCTAAATAAAAATAATTTTTTTGTTATTTTTTTGTTTTACCCATATTTATAAGCTAATAAGGCTTTTATTTTGTTTGTTTCTTTTTTTTTTCTTCGCTCTCGGTTAAGTGGAAGAACAGCTGCCATTTTCGTTTAAGTGGCCGCTGAACTTCGCCGTTTCGCAAGTGTTAGCACCAATGCAATTGTATATTTATGCTTAAAATTATTAATATTGTAAAAGCTTGCGAATAAAGACGCATTATTATTATTATTATTATTATTATATATTCAATCAAATTGTTGCATGTCAATTGAAATTATAATTACCTGCATAGCTCAGTCAACAAAGGTTTCGTACATCTAGCCGCAAATAATTTATACATGGTGGATTAGTATGGATTGCATGATGCAGACTAAATGGTAAGAGACAGAGATTTCGCGATCTCCTTTGTTGAGCATAATCTGTGACTCAGAGGCACCTTTAAATAAACAGGGTCGCTATAAAGTATGGAACCAGCAGGATATTCCAGTTTCTGTTCGACCGAGTTTTTTGAAATTGTGCATGGGCTTGTGGGTAATTAAAATACATTTTCTGGAATTTGTTCAACTCCGTGTCAGCTCTCGTTTCCAAGATATGCGCGCAAGTTGCATTTTTTTAAATGGCAAGGGGGTCAAATGGCAGATCATTGAAAATAATATTTTTTCCGCCGGTTTCCTCAAAACGTTGCAATGTTTTATTACTGTTGATTTTCATGAATTATATTGTAGAGTGCAACCACTTCCGAATAACCTCGCCTTCTATCTCCATAACCAATCATCAGAATTTCGATGCGATCATGTTCAGTTAACTGAGGCATTGCGATTGCAAATAATAAAGTGAATGAAAATTGTCTCCAGTCACGAAGAAAATGGAGACACCTGGAGTTTTTGTTCTTACTTAGCGATAACGAATGTGGTTTTTATCCGGAAGTTTTTTGCAAAACCAAAGTTTGTTAACACACACAACTCAGAAGGAATAAATTGTAAAAGTGTGATACATTTTTGAAATGAGGAATAAAACATCCTTTTCAATGATGTGCCTTTTCACCCACCATCCCATTAAAAAAATGCAATTTGCACCCATATCTCGGAAACGAGAGCGACACGGCGTTGAAAAAACTTCAGAAAATGCATTTTAATTACCCACAGGCCTATGCACAATTTCAGAAAAATTGGTTGAACAAAACTTGAAATATCCTGCTGGTTCCATACTTTTTAGCGACCCTGTATACAAAACTTTATACCATACATTTATTTCTATATATTTTTTCTAGAATAACTTTAGAGACTGCTAAAGGGAAGAAACATTTGAAATAATATATAGAATATATATAGAAAAACTTTGTTGTGGTTATATTATAACACAGGGTGGGCATAGGAACTAAGTGTTTTTAAAATAACAATAATTTTAGTCTTTGCTCTAAAAAAATATTGCTAGAACAACAAAGCAAAACATTTTAAAATATTTATGAATGCAAAATTAATTTGGCCTTTATTCTTCTCAGTAGGTTTATTTGAATTAGTTCCTGCAGAATCGCTTCTTTTAATCTAACGTACGAAGTGTGGCCTAGTAAACACGCGACTTTAGGAACTACCTTCATAGAAAAAAATCGTATGGGGACAAGTCAGGAGGCCGGCGATGCCATAAAACGTAACCAAATTTCGAAGATCCATGTAACTTCTATGCAAATCAGATATTAAAAACGTGCTAATCATATAATTTAACGCTAGGATGTTACAGCTGTACTAACGCCATTTTCTTAAAAAAAAAATAGGGGCTGATGGCACCGAACCAAATCCCTCCTTACGGCACACCGAACTGGGAATGGGTTTCATCACTTATTATCAACAATATGTTTTCAGTCTGCTCCGCAGTTACCGTCTCTCCACTCTTAGCAAAACAATCATATGCGAAATATATGTTACTCTACCGTCCACGGCTTCATAATTCTAACTGAAAGGAAGGCATTATAACTTGTAACATTGTTCCAAAGGGCGAGTTCTACATAGTTAAAAAGCAATATAAAAACGAAGTTATTTTAATATATGGTCTATTACATTTTTGGATAGCTAAAGGTGAAAGAAATTTAGTGATGGGGTGTTCCATTAAAAAGGTACCTAGGCTACTAAAAAATCAATTAAAATCATTAAAACGTTTTCTCCATATCTATAATAATAATAATAATAATAAATGAAATACAATGTCAATTAGTCACATTTGAAATACGTCCGGTATATCGAAAACGAATCAATAAGTTAGCGCAGATATGTTTATTGCATAGAACTAAGCTTCAAACACGAGATCTCGGCACCTACATCCTGATGCAATCTCAACGAAAATTGTCTTTATTCAACCAAGTTTGGTGGGTTGTTTTGAAACTTTTAGTGTTTCGGAAAAACGTTGAACACACTCCTTTCAGAACTACAGATGGTTGGTTTTATCACCTGTTCACTTCCAAACTTGGATGAACAAGAAGTCAAGTACTGGCACGCTAGAAGATAACTCTTCAAATTACATAAAAAATTTGTACATTTTCAAATCTTGGAGACTATATCATGTGATGGAAGATAACAACACAATGGCCCAGCAACGTTATCTTTAACAACTAAAACAATTTAAAAACGTACAAGTTTCATTTGATCTTTAGCAACGTTTCAGTTAAATTTGTACATTTAAAGAAATGTGACAGAAAATTGTAATATATTTTACAAAAATTCTCGAAAAGCATAATCTACACACAAATAATTCAGTTTTGATGGTTTTTGATAAAGAACTAATCGTCCATAGCAAGTTAAGAAGTTTCAACTAGCACCTTCAAGTATAATTTTGAAAAATTACTTGCTGTTGATTATCTTTAAGATTGATCTTAAGGCATAGCAAAACATTAAAAAAAAGCAAAAACATCCATGCCCGATGTGTGTAAAAAAACTTACCTAAAACTTCAGAGCCAGCAGATAGGTGTTTCTCGATCCTACCGACCGTGACCTCTTTACTGTTCGTATCACAATAATTCTCACTTTTAGGTTCTAAAATATCCGAGTTAAACGAATTGCAGTGCTTCACGTTCAGACTAGTTTGCATGAGATCGACTGGCGACACATCCTTGGAGGTATCACTATCACGTGAGCTCCCTTTGGTATCTTCCAGCGCCAGTTGCTTGGAGGAGGTCTCTTCTAATTCGGTCGAGGAGGGTGATTCTGCACGAAGCTGGTGAACGAGCATGGAAGTCAGTGCTGTATTCTGCGACTCAAGTTCTTCGATACGGTGATTTAGGGAGCCGATTTCCTCACGAAGACCCTGGAAACAAAGCAATATGGTGTGCAGACATCAATATTGAGTGTGGAGATTTAGAAATGCTCGAAATGTTTTGTGAACAACTGCAACCTCTAATAACCGTCTTGAGAAGATGTCAACTTAAAAAAAATGGTATCTTGCTTCATCCGCCGAGGTAGCACGAATGGCTCCTCGAAAGTTAGAACAGAATCATTACGGCTTGGACGATTTTGGCATTTGCTGCATGAGAAGATATCGGATGACGTTAATAAGTCAGTGTAGACGTCAGATTTGTCAAAAAATTGTCAACTTCTGGTAGCCAAATGCTTCTATGTGAGGCACAGATATTCTGCCAACTGTATACGCGTCGACACATACCGGTCTCTACCATTTTCAAACAGTATTCACTGCATAATCAACGTTTATCTATCTTTTATGGGAATTTCCATATTTTACCGTCGACCACGAATAGGTGAAGGGTTCTAAAAGTCTTTCATTGAAAAAAAAACAGTTAAATGAGCTTGTTTCCCAAAATAGGGGCGTGTATTCTTTTAATCTCACACATATAGGTTTCGACGCACCAATTTTCGTTAAATAATCGAAGTTTAACGTTAAACTGCCGCAGATAAGTAGTGTTGCGCATCAAATTTCAATTGTTGGATGTAAGCTTCCAAAAAGCCAACGTTCGTTATCTAAAATGAAGGAATTGCGGAAAAAATACTGCTATATCGGAATCGAAACTAGTCACCGATGTATTACTATTTTTTATTTTGATACGCTGACATGGGCGTACCGAAGGGAGGGACAAGGGGGGGGGCAGCTGCCCCCCCTGGACCTGGGTTGCCAACTTCGGGCCTTTCCAATTTCCCATACATTTAGCTGGTTAATTATGTGTGTACTTATTTACAAAATTGTAAATACAGTAAAATTTATAGGCAAGTGTATTTCACAATTTTCATCCAGTACTCATATTTGACCCTTGCAAATGACCTTCTCTAATAAGTCGTTGTCAAATGGTTTCCAAGCTCAATCGATGCCATGTGCGTTTTGAAGCTGTAACTGCAACATTCTTGTTGTTACGAATCGTTTGCTTAGGGCAGACATAACTTTAAAAGACTATCTTGGTCAGGATGAGTCATAACACGATTTCTGCTTAGTTCTCTTCTACATTTTCCTATAAGGATTGTTCAACTAATTACTGTTATATGGAATCACATCAGAATCCGTCATATATTCGGTGATAACTCTAACTTTTGTACCAAATTCCTAATTCACATTACATTTTAACAATTAATACAAAAAAAAAAACTAAAAATCCATCCGCACTCACGTTTATGAGAGTCAATTTATTTAATATAAGTTTTAGGAATCTAGTACAAGCATTATCAGCACATCAGCACGAATTAAAACCCGGTGTGTTGTTAAAAGTGCAATTAAATATATTTCAGTTTATTTAAAAGAAGCTTAATTTGGTTAAAATATTAAGTGGTTGGTTAATTTTTGAGAGCAATGCACTGGCGATCTAAGAAGGTTGGCTTGACGCATAATGCTGAGGTATTTGTCATTATGAGTTTAAATAATGTTAGTTATCCATCGAATATCTTTCCCTGGGGAGTAAAAATTACTACAATTGTATCTTTTGCACCTATACATATGAACTCCCAGCTTAAATTTCTAAAGCTTCTGGTGTGAGAAGTTGAAACTGTACTAAAAGCGCATCGGTTAAATTAGTCTTTGATATGTGTTAATTCTGAATCAGAAATCGTGTTCCTATCAGTAGAACTTTTAAGGTGAAATTTATGTTCCTTTAATACTTCGTATGATATCATTATACATTATGTGGATCACGGATCTTTCTTCTCCCTAATAAAATTTATCAACTCATTTTTTGTTAAACGCGAGAGCGATGCATCTGAATGCGCTTAACCTAACTGAGTTCATCAGTAACGGAATTACTAATAAAGGGGCTTTGTATGATCAGTGTACATAGAAAACATATAAATAATTTGGGTCTTTATTTCACAGAAGATGTTTTAAGTTGCCTTGCAGAAAATCCACGAAGATTATTCATGGAATAAATACTTCATTAATTACTTAAGTACCTATATCTTATAAACATTTATTTTTCTATTTATGTTGAATTATACTCTACAGGGCGTTCCTGCTTTGCCCCCCCCCCCCCAGACCAAAAGCTGGGTACGCCCATGTACGCTGATACTTGTTATTTTGTAAAACATGTTGCCAAACTAAACTATTTTTTTATAAAGGAAAAGCATTTATAAGATAAAAGTGAAATATTAAATAATGACACTATGGACTGCACTTGATTAAATTTGACAGAAACATCTTGCTCATAAATTGGAAAACTGACAATATGTTTTAAAAGGAACCCAGGATTAGTATCTATACTTATAGGTAAGTAAAACTATGTATTTACAGATTAAAACTAGCTTTAAAGAATTATCTTGAAAGTACTGTATTGATTTTTATACTGTTAGTTACCGTTTGATGTATCTGATCATATTATACAAATATTTCATGTTTATAAAAAATACAGTTAGGTAGCGTGGAAACAAGTCAATTGTTTGAATGTGCCTTGTTTCAGAACGTTTATCAAACAGCTCTGACGATCTTTTTGACTATAACCAACAGTGATTTTCAAAGAGCATCAAACTTATATTGAGCTCAGATTCTATGGATTGTAAAATGTAGATGAGCAAATCTCTGGTCTGGATTTGAAGCTCGACTTTATAATTTCGGTTATATCAAAGATGTATTGTATTGGATCCTTTAATTTCTTTTTACATATTTGCTAAATTTTTTTCTAATGTCGCGCTAATTTCCAAATGTTCCAAAAGGCTTAGTTTTTTACCTTTTCTTTTGCGATGCAAGACTTTGATGTTGTTTTGATCTAAGCATTGATTATTTTTCTACAATGGTCTGCAGAATCAGTTGTGCCTTTATTTGAGAGTATAATTGCAACGTGTTCTTTAGTTCCATTTATAATGAATTCCTCAATGAATGCATTTTACTTTACAAATGCTGCTTTTGATTGATGTATTACTTTTTGGCTTGTTGTTAACGAAAAGACTTCCCCACCAAATTAAACTTATTTAGCTCTACAGCTTTAATTACGAATCTATTGAACTAACACCTTTCACACAATTTACTGGGGTGAAACTATGTTATTATTATTATGTATTTTCAACTATCCCTGACCACTTGGTGCAAAAATCAAAACAAAACAAGTTTGAAGGGCTTGAAGAACCTATATTTTAGATGTAAACTTATTACAAAATACAGAACGGTTTTTTTTCTGTTTTCTTACCCATGTTTATTACGTACTTGGTTGGTTCTTGCACCAAGGTTTTCAACTGGAGCTCGTGAGTTCATTATTCTTTTTGTACTTTTCGTTTCATATTTTGAAAATTCTAAAATGCCGGTAAGCTCTTTCTCAAACTGGCCTGTAATTTCTTAATTAAATCTCGAAAAGGTATTTTTGTTTAAGTAATAAATTATTTAGGTTAGCCTTGTACTTATCCGTTTTGAAATTAACTATGGTATCGCCTTTATCGGGATTACAATAGTTAGTAATTAATAAAATATCTGCACATTTCTTTATTGTGCTTTTTATTAATTTAATTTCGGCACTTGCTCCCTTACATGAAAGAAGTTTTTGTTTGTATTTATTTGGTATTATATTTGCACACATGTATTTTTCGTATTTCGTATTTTCATTTGTATAATTATTATTAATTTCTTATGTACCTAATTCTATATGCGTGTGTCACTTTCAGATTTTCAAATAGATCCACATAGTTTTTGCTTCCCATAAGTTATTGTTACACCTAATATGCACATAACATGGAGTAATATCACAGAACTTGCGCTGCTTGTTAAACCAAATTTGATTAGGGCACATCTTCAGTTTAAGTATCGTCTTTTTGAAACTAAACATCAATTTGCTCACACTTGCATTATAAATAGGTTAAAAAGATGCATTCGTTGGGAAATATTCTGAATTAACTAAATAGCTTAGAAATAAAATGATTGTTTGAAAGTACTTTGTTTTACGAGTTTTAATTGAGGACCTTTTAGGTTTAGACCATAGCTTACCTTCAGGCTACCTGATTAATTCAGAATGTTTCACAATGAGTAAACTGTTTTTGTAAAATTTTAACAGAAACAAAACATCAAAACCCCATATGCTATTCAAGGTAGACTTGAAACGAATATAAAAATTTATCAAACTAACAAATAACTCGAATATAGGTTCTCGCAAAACAAAAATCTTATCAGTTTAAATAATATATAAGCAAGGTTATTTAAAGTAGGTACGATATGTTGACTGTTATCTTATGAACTTTTCATTTTTATTATGTAAATCAGTATAAGGTATTAGTATTTCAAAAACAGTTTTAATAGTTATAAAAATACAAATCTTTATTGCTTAACTGATGTATTAAAAAAACACTTTCATAAAGGAACTTGTGAATTTTCGGTAAGTACAAATTTTCCAAACTGTAATAATATCAGCAGATAAGTAGTCGATAAACCATCTTCTGAAAATCTAGACATCATTTCCGACTTGTATTAGCATTTAAGTACGATTTTTTATACTTCATTCGTTGCGAGTTGAATATTTATTATTTTAAATTTGGAATGCAGATATTTATACAGGATTTGTCAATTCTGGTTCACCACATAAAAATTTTGTAAATTATAAGGAAATTAATTAAACAAATTCACAATTGTGTAGCCCGTTGAATAAAAATTTACTGATAATTTATGTGAAAAAATGAAGCTTCCACGGTGCTGTATGCTCATTCAGACGATCGAAATTTTGCAATATTTTGCTCATACTGTCCCAGGCTTGTTCGACGGGCGAAAGATCGGAAGATCTTGGTGGGCCAGGCAACAAATTGACGTTTTGTGCAAAGAAGTCCAAGGTAACTGAGACTACATGTATTCGTGCATTGTCTTGCTGAAAAAGTAAAACTTGGAAGGGTCCCTAGAGACCTAATGCTGCGTTGTCATGTAAGACCAAATATATCGGCCACAAGCATAAGGACTAAGGGACCATTACTCCAACAAGCACACGTCTTTCAGCCAAAAATTGAAAAAAAGGAATCCTCCCTTTAAAAAATATCTAGAATACTTGTTGCATATTTCAGCAAATCTTTCAGGAATCAGTATCTTTTTTAAAAATTTGGGAGCCATTCACAATACTAAAAAAATGTTTTATGCTTACCTTTTGTGCTAACAAAGCTCGTACAACTTGATTAGCCACATCGTCCAAACACTGTTCATACTGTCTTCTGGATTCCTCAGCGTGTCTATGTAACGCTGCGGCATTGGCATCTATACCTTCATCTGATTTCCTGTTGCATTCTAATTGTTGTCTCAACGAAGAGATTTCTTGATTTAGGCGCGATATCGTGCTTTGGTAATGTTGACAGCGACTCTGGAAAAGAAAAAGAAAATGTCACTTCCTTTAAATCGATAAGGATGATATATTTTGGATAATCATTGAAGATTAATTTTGTAATACTTTTTTGTTCAGTTCTGGAAATGCACTCTTGCATATTGCATTTTGTTTGCCATTCCAAACTTGCCTCGCTTGTAAGATAGAAACATTGTATGTGGTAATTACAAGTCCAAATACTTTCATTTAAAAATACGCTTAGGGCCATATCAGTTTTCGTTTTACCGCCGTCCACAGCGGAATTTGAAACAGTAAGCTCAATGCCGACGATAAAAGCTCTATAAAACGAAATGTACAAACTGGGCAAAAATCTAGGATCAAGATTCATGCCTCCTGCGCAAGAGTAATAGATAATCGTTAAGCTACAATGTCGGTTTTATTACCGCACTAAAGAGTACAATCCCACCATATCAAATTACCTAAAAAACTCGTTCCAACTCTCCGTTTCGTCATTATCCACCCCCTTTAGCAGTAATTGAGTATCGCGTAACAATCCCTAACTGAGCAGTAATGGTTATTTATTAACTCCAATGATTCATCAGTTGAAGAGGCAGGAAACTTGACGTAGCCATACTTTTGCATTACATAGGGGGTCTTCAAATATTAAAACATCAGCCGAGCTTGTAAGCTATTATTCTTGTGCTAGTGAATACTATACGGGTAATAAAAAGTTACCTGCTGGCGTTTTAAAAATTACAAGTTGAATGATTTTGCAAGTGTAACCATTGTGCAACMTTCTGAATTAATAGTACCGTCTATTATTTTACAGGTGTTGTAAAATTTAGTTGTAAAAATCTCTGGCCTGGGTTTGGAGGTCGGCTTTATAATTTTGGTAATATCAAAGACATATTGGACGTAGGAATCTCTTGTTGTCTATTTGATGTTGTGCTGTTTTAATTTACAGATGTTCCAAAAGGTCTCCACGTCAAAGGGCATGCTGTAGATTGTGTTGACAAATTCTTGAATCGATCTCAAATTGTAACACTTTTATCATATTATATATACCAGCAGTTCAACTGTTATAGCTACAGGACGAGGTAGATATATGGAGTTATGGGCATACCCAGCTTTTGGTCTAAGGGGGCGCAAAACAGGAATTTCCGTTAGCGAATAATTCAACATAAATAAAAATATGCCTTTATCGGATTATATACCTAAGTAATTAACGAAGTATTTATTCTATGAACAATCTTCCTTGATTTTCTGCAAGGTGACTCAAATTTTTTATGTTTTTTTTATATACACTGATCATACAAAGCTCGTTTACTCCTAATTCAATTATCAATGATATCAGTTAAGTGATATCTAGCGTATTCAGTTGCATCTCTATCACGTTTAACAAAAGATGAGTTAATACATTTTATTTTGAAAATAAAGACCCCTGATCCACATAATGTATAGTAACGTCAAACGAAGTACTAAGGAAAGATAAATTTCCCCTTAAGCATCTACTAATAGCGCCACGTTTTATGATTTGGAATTCGCACATATCAAAGAACAATGAATTAGTTAGTTTCAACTTTTCACACTAGAAACTAGAAATTTAATTTAGGAGTGAATAGGTAGCTAGTAGAGATAAGATTATCAAAACTCAGAATGAGGAAACAACCTGGTCGTCAAACAATACCTAAGACTGTAATGATTTAAGCTGTTGGTTTAGTTAATCTAAAAATACAAGTTGTAAGCCCCAGCATTATGCGTTAGCTGGCCAAACACCCCCAATCAGCATTAAATTAATGGTCGTTTTATCTCTAACAATTTTTACTCGTACATCTAATTTTACGCAAATTTCTGCATTGTCCTCAAGCTGCTATAATCCGTTCATGTATTATATTCATCTTTGCTGGCTGTCATTGAAATGCAAAATAAGGCTCAATATCACCAAACACATATGGTATAAAATTTTACGGAATATACTTGACTACTAAAATCTGCAGAGATCAGCAATTAAACGCACAATATAAATTATTACAAATGTAGTTATGGTCAATTAATCTTATAATGTCAATGCACGTTATTCTTCGAATGATACTTCTGCGGCAATTTTTATGTGACATAAAGGAATCAGATATGCGTAGTTTAAATGTTAAAGCGCCTGATGTCGTCATATGAAACTGAATATAAGCACATCGATAACATTCCATTAAACTAGGACATTAGCAAATTCTGGATTAAAAACCGAGATCGCATTAATCTGATATTTTAAATAAATCAAATTTGAGTACTTCTTTTTGCTCTTTGGCTAAAATAATGACAGCGACATAAATTGGAAATAATGCTTTTGAGTTGATTATATCAATGCTAGATAATAACCAGACCGTACAATACATCAGTAACATGATAACATATTACATCTCAATGTTTGACGACGACTTTGTAAACATTATTATAGACATGCTTTGTTATGAACACCGTACAGAATGTACCATCCTCTTTTACTTAGTCCTGCGATGTGACAATTTCTTAAATTGATATCATTAATAAATATTAACGTTTAAGGATATAATACTATAATAATAGTCTAAAATATTATAGTAAACACACACAAAACACACGTTGCAACTTAACACTGTCAACTCACATCAACAAACTGTTACCTCTTAATTTGTTTTCAATGGCTACTTGATTTTCTGATTAGGGTCATTTTTGGTCCAACTTAAATGCGACAGAAAAATTAAACACGTCTATAAATAAGAATTTAGATGGCAATGCCATCTGTCAGCATTAGACTGACATGATGACAAAGCCACCCAGCTGCCTTAACGGGTACTACCATAGATAAAGTACTTCCTAAAGGAAGTGATCTGTAGCCTGACAGCGAAATAGATCTATCTGCAGTTGGTTGAGGTGCAGACAGCACAGTATAGACATGCATTTTTAATGTATGTCGGTTCTTGCCCGCTTGCAAAAAGTGCTGTGGGGACCTGCTGTCAAATTGAAGTATGCAGTTGCATGCCAATTTGTCAGGCTACAGGTGACTTCCTTTAGGAAGTAGTACCCGTTAAAGCAGGTAGGTGGCTTTGTCATCATGTCAGTGTAATGCTGACAGATGGCATTGCCATCTAAATTCTTACTTACCTCATCGCTTGGTATATAAGCAAAACCAGTTCTATGCCGTGCTGTCTGCACTAGACCTAAACTGCACTGATGAGCTGTAGTGACAGCGAAATAGATCTATCTGCAGTTGGTTTGAGGTGCAGACAGCATAGCATATACATGCATTTTAACGTTTATAAATATTTGCCTGTTTATAAACTGTATAATCAACAAGTATTTCTTACTATGTCAAATCAGTATGTTATTTCACATATGAAAAAGTCAGTCTTAGTATGTATATTTCAGTGTAAGTGGTCCAATACATATGCGACTGGGATTGTATATCTATCTATTTATATATCTCTGTATTTCACTAGCACTTTATTCAAACGTTCTAAATTAACCGGCCAGAAACTAAGATTGGAGATGGTGAGATACTTTAGATGGGTGTTATAAATTTTGATTATCAGTGGTCACACTTAACAATAATTTAAAAACAAACGTAGCATTGCACATTAAAATCCAAACTATCTTCATTCAAGCATCTGATAGCAGAAACATGTAGAAATAAAAATCTTAGTAAAATTGACATATTTTAGCTACTAAATAACTGTTATAAAACCAGAGTTTCAGTGGCTTGCTTATAAAACACGTCCCTATGTTTCCACCGAATGGGGGAAGTCCGGTCTAACCTTGGTCCCGTAATGACCGTGGCCGCTAGCCACCCTCGCGAATTCGCCCCTGCGGCTTCACCCTTCCACCCCCGACCACCCCCCACACTTCGACCAATTTCTAAATAGTGAGCCGCAACAGTTTAATACTGCGCTATTACCTAACAACCCTGCCAGAGTTAATAGATACGTGCTTGCGTTGTAACTTGTGCCATTACTTAAAGACCAGATGGATTATCCTGATACGGGGTCGTTTAGCCCCGCTGTTTGTAACGCCTCTGGAGCTGAACAATGAGAGAGGGAGGAATGGGGGCATATAATGATTGGGTTTGGTAATGTTTTACGAGATTACATGAAATTTTCGTTAGAAATCTGCAGTAACAAAATAAATCTTTCTAATTAATTATATGCAATACAGTGAAACACGAGGCAACTTATTAAACTGGGTGAAACTAGGTAGTTTGGTGTGCAAAATTTTAGAGACATTTCGTACTGTAACTTGCACACATTATGATTACAAAATTTGTTTTAAAATTGCGTTCTAGAATAAAAAATAGAAGCAAGCAGAAATATTGCTCTTGTTTTCTATTCAATCTAAATCAATTTTTTTAACCTATAAATACTCGCGTGAAAACACATGGTGACATCTTGAGTAAGTAAGGTGCAAGGATGGAATCGAATTGAGTTAAAAAGTTCCTAATTTGAGGGATATACTGCGGGATTACTTATCGTCTTCATATTTACGCAGTTCAGTGTCAACTAAAAGAAAAAATGGAATCAAAATAGCTCGTATTTTGAGATTTTTTTGCCTTTGGAAACACTATCACTAATTAAAAGACATATCGATCTGACGTTTCCTTGTGAAAGCACAGAACCACAAAAATATGTCTAATATATGTTTAAATAAAATTTAAATAAAAAAAAAGTGAGACATCATAAGAAGTCTAAATAAGTCGAGAAGGAAAGAACTATCCTACAAGATGTACACGAACTACTTGATAAAAGAAAACTACAAAACTGCCTTCCAAATATCAGCCAGTTCATAATTTCCATTATCTCAATTAAATTTGATAGTATTTCCCGAAATGCTTATAGCTTGTTTTATTAGATATTTTTATTTTAGTCTGAACATTTGCCGCAAAAACAAGTAATGTAAATAAGTAATGTAAATACCGTCAGCTTCTAAATCTAATTTATCTTTAGTAGAACACAAAATTTAATCTACATTATAATACGAGTGTGTTAGCAATGACTAAAATATCATGTTTTCTAACCATACCCTTTAGTACCATTATTAAAAATTCACCAAATATTTTTATTACTAAAACTTTTTCTTATTAGCGCTGATTTAGGGCGATAAATTTGTTGCTGTACTAATTTTTTCATCAGAAATGTGAAATACTTTTTGAATGAGGGAGGCAAAATGTGCCATGTAAATATCTGTCTATGTGTCTGTAAACATTATGTCTTAACTAACAATTATTTCTTTGTAAATTTCGATATCCAAGAAAGCTTTTAACTCCGTCGTGAGTTTTATATCAGGATTTTTACAATTTAGAAACCCACAGATAACGAAATTATCATCTACATACCTATAACTACATTTAGATTTGAACTGAAAATTGCTAATCGCTAGCTCGTCAAAGCTTTCCACAAATAAACTGACCACTATAGGATTTTAGGGTGAATCCATTGTGCAACCTGATTTTTATTTATAAAAATTATCGTTCCATAAGAAAAAATGATATTTTAACAAGTGTTCAGGTAAGTATTGAAAATTGAAAAACAATAAAGCCACTGATCACCATTGAAAAAATCTCCTTACAGAAAATAGGAAATATTATATACTAATATTACTAGTATAATCAAAGATAATAGTAAATTAAATAGAAAACTTAAAGTTCCTTGCACTGTTAGTGTGTAAAAAAACCCGCTAAAGATATAGGTATGTATTGTTAACAGAGATCCCGAAGATCCAAACAATAGTCAGAAAATGTCAAATATTCCACAAGAAAAAGTGAGACTTTACTAGAAGAAATCTGCTAAACTGTCAAATGGATAAATGTAGAGAAAGTTGAAAAAAATGGTGGGTAAGGGCGCTAACATGTTAAATATCATGTGTCACTAATATCAAACGATAGATTCAGATGAATATAATTAAGTCAATATACCTAAAGGGCGTCTTATTAATAAAGCTTCCTCAGAAAAAGTCTAATTCTGTTAAAATGCGGGATGTGGGTAGTCAGTTTATTGGTCCACTTCTACTGATCCATGTGTCCGCATTTTTGGTAAAAAAAATCGTACTTGTCGTATGGAAGAGGCGCACAATCATGCTGTAGCCACACTTTTTATTAAATATTTCTAGAAACCTCTTCGAGGCATTCCCGCAACAACATTGATAAACATTGATGTTAAAATTACTTCACAATGTGTAATTAATTACAATTACACGCTTCGATGTAATTTCAAATAATCAATTACATCTACGCTTTGGGTAAGATCAGGTAGGTTAAAAAAATTTATTCCATAAAACAAAACTCAAAAACTTACACCAATTATCCTAATTATTTTTATATGCAAACATAACATAACTAGTCACTAATAATCTTACTTATATTACTTATTAATTTTATTAATGTAGATTAGAAACCACCGTTATGTGTTAAAAAAATTGTTTCGTTTATGTTTCCAAATTTGACCACAATTCACGCGCAACGGGAGCGGTAATATTACAGTATATAATTTTTTTAAATGTTAAATATTGCAAGATGTTATTTACAGATAGTAATTGTTTACTTTCATATAGGTAAGCCAAAGATGCTATATGTGAGCATTCTCGCTTATATCATCCGGCTCTGGAATACAATATAATCAAAAACCTAGGAATAGATGAATCGTAGAGTATTTAATTGTCACTTGAAGGCAAAAAGATGAGTTCTCTAACTGCGACATACTTTCCTTTATCTTTGTCAGAATAAATCTAGTGTAAACTGTGGTAAGGAACAAGTTGCCTAAATGTCTGGTCTTCCGACTAAAATCTAAAATATATGAAAAGAACATTTGTTATAATTGAATCCCAGAGCTCGGCACAAAATTTCAAATTTTCAATTTTTTGTTCACTACCTTTGGCTTTTTCCCGAAGAAGAAGAATATCGATAGCAATAGCCTATGGTTTCATAACTTTAAAATATTCTTGAAATAAAATCTAATTTAGCCGATTTAAGTTTGGTTGCTTTGATAATTCGATTTTTTAGCATAATAAACGCATTCTACTTCATCGGAAGCCTCAGACAAATCTACTAACACTAATCCAAATAAATGAAATTTTGATAAAGTACTGTAATGAATTTTATGTAAAATAGCTTGTGGAAACGGTCTTTTCAACGCCTACCTGTCTACTGGTTTTAAACCTTCCACAGATTGAAAATATTAATGAATGGCTTAAACTCCATTAAAAATAAAAGAATTGGGTGTGGTGTAGCGTGTAAAAAATAATACAGAATTTGTTTTTGTATTTTTTCGCTCTTAAACTCCGAAAGACATGGCGCCACAAAAACAAGATTGTTTCACATAAATGAAGAGCAAAATATTGTTGCGGAATCAGCGCCATCTGTGAACAGGAGCTGCAGGCGTGTAGATGCGGTGTAGTAGGACACTGCAAGTAGTGATCCTAGCGACAGACAGATGGCACGGAGTGTCGATACACTCCGGAGTGTCGTTTCGATAGAATCTTGGAAGGTGTCACTTCTGGAATTTTCGATGGCGGTAGACACAGCCCGACGGAGAATGCGTGGGCAGTTCTGAATTTGAGTAGGGGTTATCAAGCAAGCGGAAGGCTTAGTGAAGCAGTTGTTTTTAGCGCTAGTGTGTGCAGTATAATGGTTTCGTTAATTACTAGTGTTAATATAGTAGTGTTTTGAGTTAGTTGTGTTTAGACATATTTGGTACAAAGTGTTTTAAATACAGGAGGTTAGTTAGAAATCCGCAGTTTTCGAACCTCGTGGTAGTAACAAAATAGTTGAGACTGACTACAATCCCTGCAATCTCTTCACAAGTCAAGAAATGATTTCAAATGAAGGAGCAAACATTTTTCCATCTTTAATTACAGCACCGGGTTTTATAAAAACAACCCGAAGCATCATTATTAACAGCTCACCGGACGCGATTTTAACGAACTTCCGGATCGACTTCTCCACGACGTTCTCACCCAATCAAAACAGTCCAATTACACCCCCGAACGGAGTTCGTGCAAAAATTTCACGCCCGCTTGGAAATTATTTTGTTTCCGTGTTCTGGTGCACGCGGGGGGGGGGGGGTTGAAAAATCGCCCGCCGGCGTAGGGACTGTAAAATCTCCCTTAGTGTTTAGTTGGTAATCTGTTTCACCCTCGTAAYAACTGTACGCTTGCCCCCCTTGTAACCGCGACACCGCTTCGGCTTAGCCGTGTGCGAAGCCCTGTCGAAACAAAGATAAGAGCCCGAATTGCCAGTCACGGTGGAAATGCGGCTACAGCAGTGAAAACGCAGGATTTGCCAAATCCTCGGTATGAGCAGCCGATTCGAATAATAATCACTGGATATGATTTAGTAGTTTATGGAAACTAGGGTCGCCCTTAACGGCCTACGGTTTATGGAAATTAGCGGTTAGGTTTAGCAGTTTCGACAGTTATAAAATACAACTAATGCCATTGCTGTTTCGGTAACTACCGGGTCATTAGTAATTACCATCTATCAGGTAAACAGATTTTATACGAATTGGGCCACGACGAAAACATCCCTTTAAGCAGGCAACGGGATAGGGCCAAAACTACAGCCGTATTATACCACTTTTACGATATAATCCCATAAGCAGCACTGACCAGGTAATGGACATTGTTTACCCATTTCCGTTCCACGTATATATAAATACCACCAAAATATTTAAGATTTGGTCTTTGTCAAGTTGTCGTTGGGAAAATTATCCTTTATCGTTTACTGACACTGTGGTGCAAGTGTTTTCGGAAAATGGAAGGTGAAATTATATTCAGTGAAAAAGAGAAAAGTTTGCTTCTCGCCCACGTATCGAAATGTGGTAAAATAAGATGGAAATGTGCAAACAGAAAATGCTGTGCCAAAGTTTATTCCGAGCGGAACCAAGAAACAAGCATAATAAGTGGTAACTTTACTCACAATCACAATGAAGACAGCCGCACTACTGCACGGCAAATAATTAGCAATGTCAATAAAAGGTAAGCGATGGATAATATTTGTGAGAAGCCAGCAAAACTGATACGCCAAGAAATCTGCAATAACGTGAATGTTGGTTCTATTTTGTGTAGCGAAGACATTGAAAACATTCGGAAAAACATGTACGAAGCACGGCGCAAAATTTTACCTCGTGTACCAAGGAATCGTATTGAAGCAATTTCAACCGTCAAGGAAATCAACCCAGTAACCTGCAAGTTTGAAAATTTTTTATTTCATGCCGGCGAAATCATAATTTTTACAACTTATTCTAATCTGTTTTCTTGTGTTCTGCGGAAAGTGGATGACGCACAATCCTTCCAACAAATGTTTTTACTTCATGGCTATAAAAATGGGTACTACGTTCCCTTGGAGTTCGCTTTACTGCCGACTAAAAACTCAACAACATATAAAACCTTATTCAAAACTCTCATTACCAAATCTAGCAGTTTACAATTAACCACGAGAAATAGTTATTGATTTGAGCGTGGTATTAACTTAGCATGTTAAACTGTGTGGCCTGATACCGTAATAATAGGTTGCGGGTTTCATCTGGTTCAAAGCTGGTTTAGGAAAATATAAAGCTTGGGACTAACTAACAAAGATAAGGACAGTGCTCTTGGGCAATACACGAAAGTTTTATTTGGATTCCAATTTTTAAACGCCAGCGAAGTTGAAGATTTTTTAACATAGAATTATTTATCTTATGCCCGACGATGAAAGAATTAAAAAATTAATGAAATATTTAAGAGACACATATGTTAGTGAGCATGCTGCTTTTCCTCCAAAGATCTGGGCTTGCCAGTCTGATAGTTTGCGTAGATCTACAAACTGTTGCGACAGTTTTCATTCTCATTTTAATAAACATTTTTATCAAAAGCATCCTAATATTGTCAATCTGTTTAACGTATTATTACAAATTCAGACAGATATTTATAATAAAATAAATAGCTCCCAAAAGCATAGAAAAGTACCTAGCAGAGCATCAACAATTCGTCAAATTTATCTAAACGATTTAATTTCTAAATATACTAAGAGCGAAATGTTACGATATTATTATGTCAAAAAAAATAGTTCTAATTATTTACCATAAGAATTTGGTTGTAAGTTGTAAGTAGAACTTTGTTTATACTTTTTATTATTTTTCTATAATGTGTCATATTGTGCATTCGTATATTCTTCTTATATATAACTTCTTCTTTATATATGTATATGGTAATGTGGTTTCTGTAAATAAACTGCTTGTATCTTATACCTGCTTTTTCTATTACCTGTCGTTTCGTAAGTGTTATCATCATATAAGGTCGTTAGGAGACGCCCTACCGTTTAATCTCCTTGCTAATCCTCAGTATTGCTTGGTCGGGATTAAATATCACCTGGTGGCCCAATACCGCTGTGGACATGAATGACATTATATGAATATACAAAACTATCGTCCAATTTCTCTCATCTGCAACTTTGTGAAAGTCTTTGAATCAATTTTGTACGACAAAATCTACAACAACGTTAACCATTTCGCCGTTTCAGCATGGATTTATTAGAAAAAGATCCACTGTAACTAACCTTACATGTTTCTCGCAATATGTAACTGAAGCAATAAATTCAAGATGCCAAGTGTAGAGTGTACACTGACTTTCAAAAAGCCTTTGATACGATAGATCACGAAATTTTATTACAGCAATTGGACTGTTATTATGGTTTTTCTTGCCCTCTAATTGCCTTGTTGGCCTTATATATGAAGGATAGAGAACAGTTTGTCCGATACCGTAATTTTGTATCTTCCTCTTGCAGTCTTTCACCTCAACATCTGAAATACCTCAGGGTTCAAACTTGCAGCCACATTTGGGGAGGGAATTTAAAATAGCAGGCTGCGCTATAGACTAACGTATTTTATGTAATTTATATTATCCTTGTCAATTAAAAAAGCTTTTTGAAATGAAGAATTGTTCATGGAAAATTCAAGGGTTAACAGCTGTCTTAAAAAATTAATCGGAAAGTTTTGTAAGTAGGTACACACATTTTGTATTAAATAATTGGTTCGTTAATAAACTTACAGAGAAATACAGCCGAAAGCTTGGCAAAAGGATAAAGAGTACACCTGTTTTAAGATAATATTAGGTCAAAATCCCCAGAATTTGAAGCTTATGTACTTATGTATACGATTCTTTGTGCTGCACTCCTGATGCCATGTGTTGCGTAATTTCACTTGTGATTTGTTTTTGTTTCTGGATACCGTGTTAAATGATTGATAATCTGAAATCACAAGGAGGTTAAATGTACGACCAGTCAGTGGCTACATTTTCACCTCCCCATGCTACAGAAAAATGTATTATAAAAGAAAATCACTGATCTAATCATGAATTATGAACCACCATATTTAGGCAACAATACCAAAGCTTTTATCTCGAACTTTCGCCCTTGTAGTCTGACCTGCCCTTAAGTACAGCCCCGAAGAAATTAATCCTCTAGCGACAATAACCCCCTTATAATAAAAAACGGAAAATTAAGGCCGCCCAGTGCTCCAGAACTTTCTTGAGGAGCCCAAATGAAGCGTATAACTCAAGCCCAGTCAGAATGGTGGGCGGTCGAGATAGGTCCGTATTAGGGGGTAGCACAGGCGGTCAAATTAATAAAAAGACGCCGGGGAAGCCACCCTTGTTTGCATGCAACCGCAGGAAACCCCTCTCCGCAGGGTTAGCTCGGGGGCCGACGCTGGGGGTGGCTGGCTTTTCGTTAATTTTCGGAAGAAGAGATGGACGTGTCGATGACGCGAGAAAACACACAGATTATTATCGCTTTAGGTACAACAAACAGTAGCGGTTACCATGCAATTTCTAAATATCTG
The DNA here is from genome assembly GCA_025024175.1 of Rhyzopertha dominica. Taxonomy (NCBI): domain Eukaryota; kingdom Metazoa; phylum Arthropoda; class Insecta; order Coleoptera; family Bostrichidae; genus Rhyzopertha; species Rhyzopertha dominica. The sequence continues at coordinate 42,885,616 of QCXZ01000138.1, read as the reverse complement.
TGGAAATGCAATAATATGCACAATCGTTAACTCCTCAAATGTTGCTTAATTTATCATGAATAGCAGTAGCAGATCCAGGGAAAGGGGGGGTTTAGGAGGCTCAAGCTTCAACTTTGAAGCGTGTTGTCGTGCTCGTGTCAACTGTCAACAGTTGTTTATTAATTGTTAACGCGGTACGAGTCGACTCAAAGTTATTCAGATTAGGTACTCCTTCTGATTATTTTGTATGTAGTTAAGTAACTTCATAAACACATAAATTTTATTACTTTTTTTTTCGGTTGAGTTCGTTTGTATTGAGTGTGGGCTCTCCTACTCTATTATCTCTGCCTGCCCTACAAGGGACAGCGTGAGGTAATATTCAATTATACCATTTAAACCAATGTGTGTGAACTTCGTTTAACTAAATTTCTGCGCTCACTCTCACCTCCGTGAATGTCATAATTCTATAGGTACTTACGGCGTTATTTACCTAAAATCGGCCAATAATCAGAAAAATCTTTGAGGGGTTACAGTACTCACGATAAAAATTTCTTTCGATATGAGTCCAAGTTTCATAACGAGAAAAAATAACAGGTAACACAGATTTACATTTTGGTGAAGTTGGTTCCAAAATAACTGGAATGTTGATTTATGGTTATGAATATTTATTTAACTGCTTTTTAGTCATTTTTAAATAATCTTGTAGGATAGTTGTAGCTTTTAATTTCTTTTATTACAGAAGTCAAAGTGGCTAGTACAGGGTTTCTATAAATGATTCATGCATCCATTTCCATAAGCGAATTATCGWTTAAATGCCTGCGAGTGTGTATTTTCAACAAATTCTTTAGTGTTTTGTGGGATAATTAACTTTAACGTTGCAGGAAGTTCACATTTCGGAGCTGTGGGGCGACACTGATCTGCAACTTCAACACTATCGCCGCTTGCTATCGCCGTGCATGTTTTAGCTTGGCAGCAGATTAAAAAAGGCGGCACAAAGAATTTAGAAATCAACCCCGCCCGCGTTGCATGAATCATTTATAGAAATCCTGTACATCCAATGCTTGCGCTGAAAATCGTATAAACACTTGACGATGTCTTATAAGCCACCGTAATTATGAATTTCCAGAGCAGACAAAGGGTGGACGAAAAAAAAAGTTCATATCGGATTGGCTAAATATCTAACTTACAACAGAACCTAGCTATTGTTTGCCTTGCATATTATTTTTTGATCCAGATAGGGGAGGCAAGCATTCTGTGGCTCTAGGATAATTGGTCATTCGTCCACTTTGCAAATATAAGAAAGCGCTAAAAATTTTCCGAGACATTCCCCTGCCGATTACCATAAAATGACATTGTTAAAAAGTACATATTTTAAAAGTTCATATGAAAACCGTGAAAAGGCTGTCAATATTTTAATGGAAACTGTGAAATTGAAAATAATTTAATTAAATAGATAGCGCCTGATTCCTACAGTGACGACATCATACTATGTGGTCGAGAAAATACATCATTAAGAGGCTACCGAGATGATGGTGCACTAAGTGATAAAATTGATCAAGGAAAATTTCAAGCACTTTTGCAATTTCGTGTTGACCCAAATGATTTATCTCTCCAAAAGCATTTAAAGACAGACCAGAAAAATGCTACATATTTTTGAGCAAAACAACACTGAATCAGCTGATAGATTGTTGTTATTCTGTCATAACGAAAATAGTACTCTACAAACTCAAGAAAGCAAAATATTATGCAGTCCTTGTCGATGACGGTATTTTGCTGGTATTTTGGAACACTGTGGTATTAGGGAAATTGCGAAACAATGGTCTTCCTTATTTGTGTCCGGAAGGTCTCAGTTTGTGGAAATAAGAACTCTAAACGGAATCTGACGAAACAGAAATAAGGTGTGGCGTCCCACAGGGCACAATTTAGGGATCCGTGTTATTCATTATTTACACTAATGACATGTTACATAAACGTGGGGGAGAAGATCTAATAAAGTATGCCGATGATACAACTAAATTAGTTAGTGGTAGAAACATGGAAAAAAGATTAACAAACGTGTGGATAGACTTAACTACATATTTTAATGAAAATAAATTACAGTTAAATATAACCAAAACATATTTTCTATGATTTCATAACAAACAGAATGGGGTCTCGGAACAGTTGGCGGGTAGCGTTCTGGGTGACTTTGGGCTTGCCAAAACTACTACATTTCTGGGTTTGCTGTTAGACGAGTCGCTCGATCGGACTCTTCACTGTGAGGGGATTGCAAAAAAATCATTTATCCAATTAAACACCTCAAGAGAATTCTCACCATAGATCAATTATTGATTTTTACTATATATTTTTACTAATGTGCAATCGTTGCTTTCCTATGGAATCTGCTTCTGGGGTGGCTTTTCAAAGTCTACACTTCTACAGAAAAAATTGGTAAGATGCATGATGAATGTCCCACAGCAAACATATTGTAGGGAAATTTTCAGAAAAATGATAATTTTAACAGTTTCTGCCCTATATGTGTTGCACACTTTGAGATATACATTCAGTGAGTTTTCTTCTTAAAAATGTGGTAAGAACATCTATTCCCACAATACTAGAGGAAACGGTGACCTAGGCTTACCAAAGCTCAAATGTAATATTTTAAAAAACTCAGCAATGTATATGAATTGGGTATTTGCCATGTATTTATATTTTATTAAATTGCATATTAATAGGTAGCATCTAATCCACAAAACAGCTGTGGCAGCTTATAAATTCGAAAAAATGGATCGTAAGGTGTATTTTTAATATTAAAAATGTGAATATTTAAAGGGATCGCGAAAACTGGTCGTGACGTCGGGTGTCTTGTAAATGGCCGCTTGTTTACATCTGGGGTCAGCGCGTCACGCGTCAGCCTCAGCCCGTCAATTTATCAGTTTGTTGTTTGCATTCATTTTATGACAAGCGAATTAAAATGCGCCAAGTAAAAGTGAAATACTTATTAGTTATGACTTCTGAAGGCATGTTCGTTGTTATGGAATTTGTGTACAGCGACGAGCGGTTCAACGCAGCGGAGATGAGGAACATAAAAGCAAAAGCAACAGCATAAGTGAACTTTTTATCAAATTAACATAGCATTGATAATTTGATCACAGTGGGTTGTTGGAAACATACTGTTTGTAAACATAAAAATGTAAGAATCAAAAATGTACCCTAAACTTGGCACTTATTTTAGAGGTAGAATAAATATCAATTGCCATTTATTTTCGCGGCTCGTTTCCTGTCTGGCTTAACAGTCGAATATATGGGAACAACGTGGTTCTTTATTATAACATTTCCCTCTATCAACTTAAAATGCATATAATTTATCATATCCTCTTCGAGCTATAACAAAATGGAAACTGAATGGTAAACACTTATAACCCCAAAAAGAATAATAAAACTTTAGTAAGAATTAAGATGATCTTCACAATAGAAAAACAAACTTTGCAATTTTGACATATCACGTCTAAGGGCCTTAAACAACTTTTTCATACGTTGATAATCTCGAGGAACGGTTACAAAAATTTTGTTTGCTGTACTGACTGAAGTACTTTTATAACCATGTATAAAACAAATCTTGTTTTGTTTTCCATACATAATAGATGCTGGCAAAATTACACAAATCACTTTTTGGTGCGACCTCTTACACCGTCCTTTCAATAAACACCACACAAAAGCTTTTCCAATGGAAGAATGATACTACACCATTAAACAGCACGCTCCTCGGTAATGTTTACATGACACTTGACGTCACGAGTTGAGTAACCTTGGATAGAAGCGTTTTGGCGGTGACTCCTAAGATTCGAATTTCAGACCTGAAATTCTCTACCTACAAATATTTTTTTGTTTATTTAACGTGACGTACGATATATATGCACATCAAGATTCATTTTACGTAATTTTCAAAAAAAGTTATAATACCCAATTGTTATTGCAATTGTTAGTTGTTACATAATTATTCGTGTTATTCGATTAAGGAATGTTATCAATGTTTGTCTAAAGCCGTGTAATACCGTTATACTCTCATGTTTGACATGTCTGAAACACTTCGTGTATTACAGATAAAATAAAGTTATTATTATTATTATTATTACACAACTTATACCAGTGGTACAAAACAAATCAGTATATGTTACTTATATTTGGATATAAAACAGTGTAGGGAAGAACTAAAACCATACCCAATTCTCAATCGTTCATGGGAAAGGATAGCTTCAGACATACTTAGTTATGGTGATTCGTCATATCTAGTAGTCATTGATTCCTATTCTACTTGGCTGGAAATGGCAAAAAAAAACAAAACTGCTAATGAAGTAATAAAAAGGTTAAAATCAATATTATACAATCTTTACACAATTTGTTTAAATGAACAAAACTGCTGCCATGCAATTATTTGATGGTGCAATATATTATTATTAATTGTAAAAATACAAATTCCATTAATGAGCAGAATGATGAAATTTTTTTGTGCACGATGAATATATTTTCGCCAACTCCCCCAGAATATTAATATCCCGACAACTCCGGATAAAAAGAAAAACCTCAGCGACTTCATTCACCCTTTGGCCATTATTATTCAGATCGTTTCAATCAGCAGAAAAATCACTTTCGCGGCCCGCCAGGTCGCTCTCGTCACTTTTCTTCCTTACCCACCTACCGCCTTTATGCAAATCTTTAACTAGGATAATTCAATTTAAACAGAGGTAGGGATTAAGAGCCGGGGGTCGGACCTTTCACGAAGGATTAGTAAACTTAATTACTGCCGCTGTGGAGCTCCGTTTCCACCCCATGTTTTAAGGAATTCGTTTAAAATTAAGGAAGTGCAGTTACGCTCGCGCGGACGGCCAAAAACTTTATAAACTCACCTCAAAGGCGACGGTTAGGGCKGCTTTCYCTTGGCGAAGTTGCTCTGCCTGCTTCTTGTACGSTAACATGGAACGGACKGTCTCTTCCATTCTGCAACAAAGGAATGATCGTTTAGATTCGCGGGAAGTTTTACGGCAATTACGTAACAATTGACGAAACAATTGCTTGCGTTGACTGGCGATTATACAAGTCGATTTGTTTGTATTCCAACATCCACAGTAAATTGTGATCTCGGTTACGATTCAAAGAATTAGATTGGGTTACAACGAAATATAGTCTAGTAGTAATTGCAAATAAAGTGCGTTCCAAATAAAATATTTTCGGCATAAATTATAGTTTATAGAGTTCTGGGAAGAACCCCAACCCAGTGTAGAGTTGTCGATGATACTATACCATTGTAGAGTAATGGGCACCACAAATAATTAATGGTTTCAAAAATGTCTCAAATATCATTAATAGAAATAAACAGAGGTTTACAATACGTTTATTCATAAAATATAGTAATAAAATAAATTAGAATACACAAAAATAAAATTGTAACTATTTTAATCTAGATCACTCGAATCAAATTTTTGTAAATCAACTGCCGACTATTAGTTATGACCTAAATTATTTATTAATGGCTCTATTTCATCCAGCCATGGTTTGATGTCGTCTCTACATGACGAAACGACTTCTAAATAACCATCATGTCAACATGGCGATTCTGATAAGTCTTAATTATATTCCAAACCAATTCGATAGGATTAAATTGGCATTTGCAAAACTTAATACGTATCAAGTATTCCTTCAGTCATTTTTTTTGTGATACTGACACAACTGAAGGTGCACACTTCTCAAATCCATTGGGTCGTGTGCGATATTATTTCCCCTGAGCCAGTTTATTGTTTCCCTTTTTCTCCCAGACAATGAAGGTTGTTTTGTTATTAATCATGAATGGTAAGGTGCATTATGCAAAAGAATTATATACAGGGTTCATTCGCGAAGCGTAAAAAATTACTAAACCATTCTTTAAAATATCGACTGTTCATAATCGGCAGAGAAGGATGAAGAAACAAATTTTCTTCAAGCTCCTGCTATAAAACCTTGCTTTGTGCCCACATGAAGAATAATAAATCTTTTTCCATTTGATGAAGTACCAAATTTCTGACAGTTTTTGTCGATTTATCTTGTCATGTTCTGGTATCCAATGCCGCCATGCTGAAACATGAATATTCACCGTCAATATAAGGGATGTCCAGTTAATAGAAGTAAAAATATTATAAAGTCGCCCGTCCAATCTCACGTAAGAAAAACAACAAAAATCGTATGACAACTTGTGCGTCAATTCATGTTATATTTGTGTAAAACAGTGAATTCGATTTTAAATGTAGATGACGAGAAGTGAAAATGAACAGTTCGCTAAAACAGTTGTGCACTATTAATTCAATTACGTCGACCAGAAAATGAGTCTTACTGTCCAGCATTTTGTATAGGATGGAAAAGCTCGATCGACCGTATACACCACAGTAAGAAGGTATAAACTTATGGGGACAACTGTGTATAAAGCAATTCCTGGTAAGCCAGCTAGACCAGCTACCCCAAAAATGTTACGAGCCGTTTCAAGAAACTTCGAAAGCAAACCTTCAACGTTGGCGCGTGTATTAGCTAAACGACTGCATCTACCAAAATCCAATCTGTCCGATATAAAAGTAAAAAGACTGGGCATTAAAGCATTTGTCAAACCAAAGGCTCCTACATACACAAAAAGCTAAAAAGCACAAACAAAAACAGCGTACCGAAAAATTCACAAATCTGGTCTTCGTAAATCTGATGATGTGCCAGCTGATCCATTGGGTATTTATAAAGGAGAATTTTATCATGCATCTGATCCTAATAAAGTAAAATATGATGATAAAGTTGAACATACTGCTAAATTCTCTAAGAAATATCTCGTCTGGGTCTCTATCAGTAAAAATGGTGAAATTTAGGACTCTTTCATAACAGATCGCAGTGTTACGTCACAAGTATACCTAGATGAGTGCATCAAACGCAGGCTAGTTCCTTTCATTCGGAGCCCTGGTAGAAACAATGTGTTATTTTGGCCTGACTTGACAACGGTTCACTATGGCGGTATTGTGACATCATATATGAAGAATGAAAATATTGATTTTGTTCTGAAAAATTATAAACACGCCAAATGTTACTAAAGCAGGCGGAATTGGACGATTTTGGGCATTGTGTACAATGGAATATTCTCAAAGAAAAAGTCCAGAAATTTAAATGGTTTCAAAAAAATATGAAAACTGTAGCTGCAAGGTCAGAAGAAGAAGTAATGGGCAGTGCTTGGAAGAGGCTTCGAGAAGTCGGATATTATGGTATTGATGCTGCAGAAAGTAGTAAAAATTAACGTAATACTTACTACATCTTTAAAGTTATAATACATTCAGCGGCAAAAAAACGTTTTTTGTGCCAAAAAATGTGTTGTATTAGGTATACATTCGTTTTTAAGAAACATAATTAAGTTTTTTATTTCTGATGAAGATTACCTACGTTATTCATAAATTAAACACCATCATGAAGCCCTTTATCGAATTTAATTAAACAAGAGAGACAAACTGACCAAAAGAATAACAGAACAACATGAGGAACGTAGGTGAAAGAAGAATCGAACAGAACAAATTCAGAAAACTAATATTGTGTATTGCCTCCTCGAGCTCGGATTACAGCTTCTATGCGTCTTGGCATCCCCTCAGAGAGGTTCCGAATGCTTCCCTGATCAAGGTTTTCCCATTCTCGTATAAGTGCTTCCCTGAGTGCTGCCAAATTTACAGGGGCGGGAATTTGAGCTCTGATGTTTCTTCCAAGCATATCCCAGACGTGTTCTATTGGATTTAAGTCCGGGCTTCTTGCTGGCCATATAATGCGTGTGGGCATCCCAGGTAATCATTTGCTATGCGTGTAACGTGAGGACGGGCGTTATCTTGCATAAACCAAAAGTTATCGCCGACAAATGGGGCAAAAGGATATGGGGCTCCAAGACATCGCGAATGTAGCTATCCGAATTCAGTCTGTTTCCATGAACCACCACTAATTCCGTTCGAGCTTCAACACCAATACCTCCCCACATCATTATCGAGCCACCCCCATAGCTAAGCCTTGGAACGATATTGCATTGTGCAAATCTTTCTCCAGTTCATCTCCATACTCGCTGGCGACCATCTGGTGATCGGAGACAAAATCTGGATTCATCGCTGAAAAGAACTTTGCTCTATTCCTCAATGCCCCAGTTGCGATGTTCTCTGACGAAGTGGCGTCGTTCAACTCGGTGACCCCTGGTTAATTCTGGACCGTTTTCTGGTCTTTTTGCACTTAATCCACACTCCTTCAATCTTCTCCTTACAGTTCTTTCACTTAGCTATTCTTCTCACCTCCTGCAATTTATTCCTCACCCCAATTGCAGTACTGTCCCTGTTACGCAACACTCTTATTAACGTCATAAAGTGATCATCTTGGTGATTTGTACATCTTCTGCCCGACCCAACTTTTGTTGTGTGTGATCCTGTTTCGCTGAATCGATTTAATGCTCGCCGAACACTACATCTCGAAACCCTCAATACCCTAACCGCATAATACAAGGGACCGCCCGTCTTGAACTAAAACAATTGCTCTCGCTGAGTCTGTTGCACTCAAATTTTAGCAATGTTTTTCAGCTGCTTGTCAGTATGACAGTAGATAATTGACAACGTTTAGAAGACGCGATACAGTCAAAACGACGCGGTTTAAAAAAAATAAAAGAAAACGAGTTTAAACACGATTTCTGAGTGTTTCTCTTTTTTACTTTCTTTCTTAAACAGAACAAATAGCGGCATGATGCGTTTCCAACAGAAACAAATATATTAAAAAATACGTCTGGATCGTTTTTTGTGCCGCTGAGTATAGTTTCTTCTCTTACTGTTTGTGTAAATAAAATATTCCGGTTTCAAATGTACGTCTCTTAACCGGACATACCATATTTTACTTCCACATCCAACGGATGGGAAGTATTTTATCGCGAATAAAATTTTCAAAAATTTTTATTTGCTTATTCGCTTTAAAATGGTCGAAAACAAAATTTGAGCAAAAACAAATTTCTTGTCTGTGTTTGTGGTTTTGTTTGTGGACACGATAACTTTCGAAAGACAATATATGAACTTGAAATTTAACAAACGTATAAATCCCAACTACCGAAAGCGGGGGGTAAGTAACTACCCTTTTTGGAAATTTTTATTTTTTTTTCGTTTTAGTATGTGATTAGTAGTATAACTGCGAGTAAATTTTCGGTGCAGCAAATTGTTTAGAAGATATTAGCAAAAAAGCGTCACTTAAAGAAAACGGTTTTTCTTAAATATCTCCGAATATATTTAATATATTAAAAAAATTAAAATACCATCAGATAGGAAATAAAATTTCTCACAAAAAGTGTTTAAGAAAATTTATCGAAAATTTTGACATTTTCGAAATATTTCCAAAAAACCTATTTTGCACCGTGCTCGTACGATTTTTAAAATTTTGGTATTATATAGAAAATCAAATTTCTGATCAGAAAGCACTCTTGTCATTTTTTTGTTAAGTTAATAATTTTCGAGTTATTTGGAAAAAAACAGATTTTAAAATTTATATATTTTTGCTAATATTACGAGGACTGTTTGTCTTAGAAAAAAAGGGTAGAGGAAAAATATTCAAAACCTGATTGCTAATCGTATAGTATAAGAAATAAAAACGTAAATGTCATTTTGACAATTGGATGTGGAAGTATCGATTCAATTTGCAGCGGTTTTTTATATTCGCAAAGAAATTTCGTTTGCATTTAAACAATTCTAAGCAATTCACATATAGCTTTTCGGTTTGAGGATTTTTCCTCCCAAAAAGAATGTTTAAAAAAGGTACTTTTAAAGGAAACCCCAACAAAAATGCAACGAAGCCTTACAACGTCTCTACGGTTATTCTAAGCACGAACGTAGTTTGAAGTATCTGATGTTATGTTTGTTCTCTGCAGGCCAGAACGAAAACTCGGTTTGCTCAATCAATTTTCGGGACGATCTTCTACGATTACACAAGTCCGTGGCCGTAATACCGTAAAAGCCCAAGCAAACAACGAGTGCCCACAGGAGTTTGCTTTTCGGAGTCTGTTTAACATGGCGACGTTCACTTTAGCCGAAAACTTGGTAAACGCCACCGCGACCTCTTTAGACGGTAATGCTGGTTAAATATTGGTACTTTGCACGCTGCCGTTTAGCTAGTGCAACTTAAAGTAATATTCTTGCGTGTGAGGACTTCCAAAGTTCGTAATTTTACCTTCTAAATTATTTAACGTCCGATACCTATTGCAGAAGGCAAGTAAATACTGTATGCCTGTGAATCTATCCGCTAGTATTTAGACCACAGCCATTTAGACAGACTGTTTTTTCCATACAGAGGTTAACTTCAAAACCTTACGAGATCAAATTACCTCTACACAAATAGAGAAACTGTGAAAACTTTGTTACAGAAAACACCCAAATCAGCGACAGGATTAGCAGCATTGACTCAAAATTGATATATTTAAATGGATGCATTTCATAGACCAGCAGTTTTACAGTACATTTAATCTCAATAAAAACTTAAATCCAAACGAAACACGAATAAAAAACAAAAAATTGAATTCATGTTAGAACTGATGCGAGCTTAATTTTAGCTAGACGTACAATAATTATAAAGACTGTAATATCAAGCAAGCGATTTGTATAGAGCAATTTTACCAACTGTATTATATTTACGGTATATTTTATATTAACTGAAAAGAATAAAGGGTTACACAATTACTACCTACTTCAATAAAAMTGACAATAAAATTAMAATACATTTTTATTAGTTAGATAATTGCCAAAAATTGCAGTTGTCATTCTTTATTTCAAAGTGCAGTCCATTATTTACAAGCTAAGTCCTTTAACATGTTGTCAAAAGAAGGAATGGTGCATACCTCAACACCAAGTCATTTATAAGTTGCTTAAGAAGCTAAAATACAAATTAAAAAAMCTTCCTTCATTTTGTACTCTTTTTTAACTTCTAATAATTTTGGAGAAAAAAATGCTTTATATCAAGTATGTATGTATATACAAATACGTCCCATGTTTATTTCATTAAGCGCAGTTAAGTATTTCCTATTCAAGACACATTTGTTACCTCTTACATACCGGGTCGCTACAAAGCAGGATATTTCAGGTTTTGTTCCACCGATTCTTCTAAAATTGTGTATGGGCCTATGGGCAATTAAAATTTATTTTCATCTCCGTGTCAGCTCTCGTTTCTAAGAAATGGGTGCAAGTTGCATTTTTTTTTTAATGGGGAGAGGGGTTAAAAGGCACATTCCTGATTTCAAAAAAGTATCACACTTGTATAATTTATTCTTTCTGAGTTGAAAAAGTGTGATAACAAACTTGGGTCTTGCAAGAAACGTCGGGATAAAAACCATATTAGTTATCGCTAAGTAAGAAAAAAAAAACTCCAAGTGTCTCCATTTTCCTCGTAACTGGCGATAATTTTCATTCACTTTGTTATTTGCAATCGCAATGCCTCAGTTAACTGAACATGATCGCATCGAAATTTTGATGATGATTGGTTATGGAGATAGAAGGCGAAGTTATTCGGAAGTAGTTGCACTCTACAATGCAATTCATGAAGGTCGTGAACCAATTGCCAGATCAACAGTTATTAAAACAGTGCAACGTTTTGTCGAAACCAGCGGTGTTAAAAATCGTCAAAAGGTTGCTACGAGTGAGGAAAGTAGCTCGAATCTCCTTTTAGATGTGCAAGAGAATCCCAAGTGCTCCGTGCAACAGCGTGCTATCACTCACCACATTAGCCGAAGATCTGTTTAAAATATTATGAAAAAAAGAGAAGTTTCATCCATACAAAATTCACTTATTACAAGTACTGAGCGAAGATGATTTCGATCGTAGGATAGAATTTTGCGAAACTGCTATGAACATAATAGATGAAGACAGAAACATTTTAAATTGGATTATGTTTTCTGATGAAACTACTTTTCGCCTCAATGATAATGTGAATAGACATAATTGTAGATATTGGTCGGACACAAATGCACGCTGGATGGTACAGGTTCACACACAACACCCTCAGAAAGTGAATGCCTGGCGTGGTATTATCGGCGAATACATTATTAGGCTTTTTTTGATCGATGGAAATTTGAATGCGGTCAAGTACTTACAGCTCTTGCGTGAACACACTATACCAGAACTAATTCGCCTGTTCCCTAATCGTGAAAATGCTACGCGTCGTTCTGAACAGATATCCTTTCAGCAAGATTTCATGGATATTTGAATGCGATATTTCCGGAAGACCCAGCACGTTCCCCTGATCTGACGCCACTTGATTTTTTCCTGTGGGGGTATCTGTAAAATCGTATTTATGTTGATCGGGCATATAATGCAGAAGATATAAAAGGACGAATCAAGGCAGAAATTCAGAACTTACCTCCAAATATGCTACAAAGAACATTAGAAAACTTTTATTCAAGGCTTTATTACTACCAGGAAGTAAATGGGGAACATTTCTGTACTGTAAATCTGCAAAAATACTGTATTTTTCACGGAATCATGTTTTTCTTTCTTACTTTTAGGATATCCGTTTAGCAATAAACTGACCAATCTAGACGAAAATTATCACTAGTCAAGGAAAATACCTAGCTTTCTTGTCCATTTTAGCGATAAAGAAAATTGTTTTCATTCTTTTCGTTTTTTTTTGTCAGGCTCAATTATTGTATTTACACTTTTCTCAACTCTGAAGTAATACATTGTACAAGTGTGATACATTTTTGAAATCAGGAAACAATATCCTTTTTCAATGATCTGCCTTTCGAACCCCCCTTCCCATTAAAAACAAATGCAACTTACGCCCATATCTCGGAAACAAGAGCTAACGCGGACTTGAAAAAATACCAGAAAATGCATTTTAATTACCTATAGACACAAGCACAATTTAAAAAAAAATTGGCCGAACATACTTTGTAGTGACCCTGCATGTAAATATTTTCTATTTTACTCGTACTGAAACGAAAACAACTTGGAGAAGCCCAATTAAGTCATTCTGCTACAATTTTCGATAAAATTCAGACCTGACATTTAGAAGTGATCAGTTTGAGAGGATCACTCTTTATAAAAGTGTGAGTAAAACCAGGAATTTACTAAATGCAGAATCTACTTGAAATGTTAAATCTACCGTGAACTTTAGCCTGACATGCTACCTATAAAAATCAAAGTTCAAGCACGAGCTGCCTGGAAATTTCTTATTATCACACCGAAGAAATCTCCACTCAGCAGAAGCAGCCACACTTGTAATCCCACCCTCCTGCGGGGTCCGGACCCCCTGTGCTTTATGGTGCAGCCCAGCACGGAGGTATATAACATCGAGGACGGAAAGTGGCTGGCGCTAGGCATCGAGAGTGCTCTTTGCCCACTCGATTCCTTGTACGGATCTCGACTGCCGTTGATGTTGCTGATTTGCGAGCAAGGTAAATGAAGCGGGGATACTCGACACCCTCTCTTCCTCGGGTTTCATTCTTGATTTCGGGCACGTGGCGTCCGTTTCCAGAGAGAGAAAACATTCTTTGTTCGTGCGCGGGGAGATCGGCCACTGGGCTAAATCGAGCGTAGATTTCAATTTGTGCCTTCCTCGGGGCTGGGGGTTATTATGACAACAGGACAATTGCTATCTGGTTCGGTGAGGATTCGAGACGGGAAGTTGCTTCGGAAAAGCGAGGAAATTTGCACGACAGATGAGAGACAGGGAGGCCTTCGTGAAATGTGTTCCCCGTTCCCGGTATAGTCCCTGTCGTTTCTTTTCTGGTCCATCTCCACGTAAAATTGAATGGTTTTTACTGTATAATGCAAGGGAGGAAATCCTGGATAAAGACTTTTCACACCGGTCGCAAATGACATTAAACTAAAGTAAGATAGTAAGTTAGCAATAGTTACGCATAATGCTCTATAAATATAGAAATACAGGATGTTTCACGAATGATAATGACCCTGACGAATTTAAAAATGCAACCCAAAATACATTCTCATAGGCAATGTGGTTATTGTATATAACGGTATTATTTTAAAAATAAATTGAGAATCCATGACGGCTATGCGCTACGGTTCCTGTCACTGTATTCATTAAAAGTCAAAATGTAATCAAATGATGAAAAAACAGATATGATTTTGATTTATGGTGAATGCAAGAAAAATGCTTCCGCTGCTGCCCGTTTATACAGACAACGTTTTTCAAATAGAAGAGCTCCCGCCGATACAATTTTCAAGAGACTTGAATTAATTTTAAGGACAAACTGGCCACTGAGAAAGTCAAGAGAAAGAACAGCAACAGGACCTGACAATGAAATTAGAGTATTGGAATTGATTGACGAAAATCCTCATATTAGTCAAAGGGTAGTCTCAAGACCAACCGGTACACCGATTAATTAAAGGCAATCAATTTCATCCGTATCACTTGCAATTGGTTCAGGCCTTAAAGGAGACATAATATCGTAAAAGACCTGCTTGTTGTAACTTTTTTCGGGAACACCGAAATTTGAATGTGAGATTTTATGACAACATTTGCTCCTCAGATGAATCAAGATTTTCTAATAATGGTGGAGTTAACAAACATAACACGCATTATTATGCGCAATAAAATCCAAGTTGGATTCGAGAAGGACATTTTTAAACTATCTACTCGACGAATGTCTGGTGCGGAATATAGGAGAATCAAATTGTTGGGCCTTATTTTTTTCGCCATACTTATCTAAATTTTTTAAGAAACATTTTACCGATACTTCTCCAAAATGTAAATTTACAAGTAAGACAAGATCTATGGTTCCAACAAGATGGGGCACCTGCCCATTATTATAGAATAGTGCGAAATCATCTTGATTTGGTTTTGCCTAACAGATGGATAGGAAGAGGTTCAATTAATCCTTGGCCACCGAGAAGCACTGACCTTATTCCTTTGGATTTTTTCCTGTGGGGAATGCCAGACACCAATTGAAAGTGTAGAACATTTAGAAAATAAAATACGTGATGCATGTAGATCCATCACTCCAGAAATGTTAATGCATGTTAAGAGATCGTTTTGGGCACGAATTCAAGCTTGCAAAAACAGCGGAGGGCGACATTTGGAGCATTTATTACATTAATGTTATTGAATAAACATTTATCAAAAATAAAATTTGTTTTACAATACCGAATTTACTTAAAGCAAATGACTGGTTTATGTCAAATTTTACGAATTTATACAGCCCTCTACGTTTTATATTTTTTAAGACGATGAACAATAATTATCAATGTTACCTTTGCAAATGTATTTTGGGTTGCATTTCTAATTTCGTCAGGGTCATTGTCATTCGTGAACATCTTGTATTTATTCCATATTGAAAAGCATGCTTAAAATCTGATACTTAAAAAATACTGTTAATTTTAATATTACTAACGAAGATGTTAGAATCATCTTTGACACTATTAGCTTCTAGTTAATTATTTAGGGTCCTAAATTATAGATACAACCTTAAACTCTGAAAAACAAGAACTGGAGTTCTGACGATGAACTGCCGCTAACAAACTTTCAACACTTTTGGACTAAAAATCGGAATCTTGGAACAAATCCAGTCCCGTTCAATCAAACAAGCAGACCTAACGTCCCTGACAATACTGAAACTGCAATTGATGTATTCTTGTGTTGGTTTACACACGAATGAAAAGCTGGTCTTTAAGACCAAGTTATATGCTCCACAAATTCATCATTAAAGAAGAAAAAAAGGGAAAAGATGGATACAACAAACTGTACAAAATTAGACCCCCACTAAACATTTTGTCGCACACCTTTTTTTTAGTACACTTCCATCACAATGAAAACCAAACAACTGGCGAGTTAATAGTAAAATTCAAAGGAAGAATTAGCTTTCGTCAGTATTTACTAATAAAACCTATAAAACGTGGCTATAAAATATGGACGCCAGCGGATCAATCAGGATATGTACCTCAATTTCAAGTATATTTACTGGAAAATTTGATAATGCTGAGTGTAATTTAGGCTTCAGAGTAGTCAATGGTCTTACACGCTCTCTACTGGGAAAATATCATAGAGTATATTTTGAAAATTGTTTTAATTCAGTACACTTACAAAAAGATCTATTTAAAGAGAAAATCTATGACTGCGGAACTACAAGACGGGGACGAAAAGGACAAGATTTAGTAATTGACAGGGATATGAAAAGAGGTGAAATGGATTAGCGTATTTCTCCCACTGGGATAATTTATCTGAAATGGAAAGATACCAAGCCAGTACAATTTATAGGTAATTTTAATCTTGCCGATGACGTTAAAATTCTTCATAGGAAGAAGAAATATCGGACATCAAATGAAATTCCATGCATGACATTGGTAAATACGAGCTCTGTCCCATTTCAGTTGGCCCATCAACAGAATTATTAAAATTTCTTAAAATTTTTAAACATAATCGCTTCTTGGCGTTTCTTTTTATTATAAATAGCTTCTTTAAATTATGGTCTACTAATTAATTAATAATAATCAAAATTGTATAGTAAAAGAAATACCAACTACGAGTATTTAGGCCGAACCCTGGTTTTTATCTATATTGTTTGCGGAAGTTTGCATACATGTGAATGTAACATTTGAGGTGGCTGTGCAATTTCGCGTAACTAAGAGATATTCTTTATTGACAGTAGTTTATATAAATCTGGCAGATCTAATGCAGAAATAGGACAGTGATTGGGGTTGTCAAGATACAATGTTCGCAACGTAGTGCAGTTATTCAAATCAAGCAATAATGTCGAGCCTAAACAGAGGTATTTAAAAAAAGTGCACTTACTGATACTGATCGGAGAGCGTCGAAACGAATAATTAAACAGAACAAGAGGGCAAACAACGGTCAACTAAGCACACTTTGGAGCAGTGGCGTATTTAGAAATTTTGTAATGATTAATTATTAATGATTCAAACAAAAATATCTATTTATGAATTTTTATTTAGGTAACACAAAAAAACCGTCAGTTTGAAACAAGAATTTTTAATACAAAAGAAAAATACTAAGCTCGTATCTATTAGAATATAAATTGTCATTTTTTGTCGAGAAGTCTTTAATATCGTGTGGGCAAATGGTCGTTAGGAGATGCTTTTGGGGTCCAAAAATAAGCGAAAAGTTTTCTTATATTCTGAGAGTGCGAGTGTTGGCCACTGCAGGATGGCAACAGGAATCCTAATCGAGACCAAAAGCACTATAAGTTGTAAACGTTCACATGTATCAAACCCCGTGTTATGKKAAACKCGAGGCAGTAAACGTCGTTCCTGATTTACAGCACCGTCCACCACAAATTTGTCCCCCGTGTTAGGGTTATGAGGTATATTTCACTTTGATGTATGGTCAGCCAGTGCTGAAACTTTTATTAGATTCTTTTGTTTCGCGGAGAGTAAGACGCCAATTTGCTAGGTGCTTAACGAGAAACTAGAACCTGTCAGCCTGATGTGCAGAGCGTGGCGATAAACTTTTGCAACATCTGGCCATAATAGTCTGGCAAATGAGTTAGGGGGTGGAAGTTTGAGTGATAACGTTACACTGGCTGTTAGATTCGTTGCTAATAACCGGCAGGCTGTTATTCGGGGTAGGCACAGGGGTTACAGCTAAGTAGAAGTATAGGGTGGGTTTCAGCAGTCAGGTTGAAATTCTTGACATTTGTTTAGTTTGTTTTGCGTCATTTCGCTTAAATTTATGTAATCAAGCAAAGTTTAAAAGTAGTTTATTATTAACTATCCCTTGGAGGCATAGAAAGTTGAATGTCAAAGCAATAAATGATATTTTGTGTCTGTGAAACCGATATACACTGTTGAGTACAGACGCGAGTAAATCTGCCTTTTTCTATTTTTGATAAAGATGTTTAGAGGACGGGATTTATCACCATTTCCAACTAAAATTTAATTTAAAAACAAACACTTGCCAGAATTTGATACGAACGACAATTGCACATGACAATCGAATTAATAAATTACACAAATGGAATCAGCTGGTAGATAATAACTTTTCAAAAAGAGCAAAATAAATTAAAAAAAACCGAATTAAAACTGTAAAGACATTAAATTATGAAAAAAAGGTTTCAGACAAATTAGGGAGCTACTGTTCATTAACTTTTTGATCTCTAAGTCTTTCAAATACCCAGTCTAGTTCATCTGAAAATGCAAGCAAAAGTATAACATTACTGTAGTTACTTGAATGGCCCGAAGAATTCAGGTATTTGTCATAATAGAAAGAGGCATATGTGAGACCAGTATTTTTGTTACATGAAATATAACGAAAGTGAACCTTAATTTTACGAGAGAGCCAGAAAGCGGCTCAAATAAAGCAGCGCGTGTTCAAACCTTGCCTTCAATCTGTGCTCAAATTCGGAGTTATCACATTGAAACTTAGATACATTCTAAGGCTCTAAGACAAAACGACAGTCGACGGAAAGAAGGCACTCCAAGACCAAAAAAGGTTGAGGGTCCAAAAATCGACCTGCTTCAGTATTTTCGGGCTAATCGTGGTGCCATCTTCATTGTTTCTCCAGAGAACGGAAACATAATAACACGAAAATATCATTCACAATTGTTGACAAAACTGCGCAAAAATTTTTGGGAAAAAAGACGCGAACTAGTCGTCAAATGTGTCTTGATTTTGCAGGAGAATGTGCCTAGACACAAGATGCACGTTGCAGTAAACAAAATTCGTGCTTTAGGGTATACCTTATGTTCGCCCGACTTGGCTCCATCTGACTACTATCTATTTCTAAAATTGAAAAAACAATTGACAGGGAGTAAGTTTTCTTCCAACACAAAAGTTGTGGAAGCTGTAGAAAGATGGAGAGTAGGCAAAGAACAATTTTTCTTGGAAGGCTGAAAGAAACTGTTGTCCAAATTGTATTAAGATAAGGGGGATTATGCTGAGTAATAAAAAAGTTTTATGTAATTTTTTTATGTTTTTCCTGATTAGACTAACAACTTATCAATGCCAGCCTGTTTAACCCACGTTAAGTAAAGTGCAGCTCGAAGACATATCACATCAGATTTGGCCAGAACACTTAACAAATATTTGTTTCTAACTAGATGGAAGTGTGTTATTTTGAGTTTTACAAGAAGTTGCAAAATTAAACATGTTTAAAATATTGGGAATTTTTACTCAAATGTGGACTAAATACTTTAGCGGAGGAAATAGTAATCGGTCAACTTTGGTGAAAATTGTTGAATTAATTAAAAACTTGTTTCAAAATTTGTCAATGATGTGAATAGGAAAAATTTTGCTCATAATTCACAGCGGATAATTTTCGACAAAAGAGGTGAGCAGGGTCAAAAGGAATTACTGCCTACCTAGATGTGGATTCAGTGTAAACTTAAAAAAAGAGCTTCTAATTTAATTTCACATGTGAAACGAACTAAAATGCAAAGAATTAATGCGAAGAAAAAACTCATCAAGTTCTTATCTGGAACTACTTCAAATGACAATAATTATATCATCAATATATCTGTAATAAAAGATGTACTTTGAAAACTGATTGCACGACATGACTTTATTTTCTAGATTATTCATGAAAATTTCTGCTAAGATAGAGATAAACTGGACCCCATAGTCAAACCTGACAGTCAAGAATAAAATTTATTATTTAACGGAAATTACAATATGAATGCTAGAAAATAAGTTAGTTGTCCAAACTGACTAACATGCAGTTTTTCTAATTTTTAATTTTGTTAGCATATTTAATAGTTTTAATTAGCCACCTGACTAGTAGAGAGAACTGAGAATTAATAACGAAACTAACGATTATACAGAAGCATCTTCGTTCTGTAATTTGGATAACTTATATAACCTAGGAATCGTGAAGTCTAAAAATTACAGCAGATAAAAAAATTCTTTCACTTTGTTAAAATAGTTACTTTATCTTAGAAGATACCGGCATATTTTGTCAAATGTAGACGAAAGTTATGATTTAGGATTTTTAGGAAGTGCATTAAGATTAGCGTTCAAAAGAAAAACTGAACGTGTTTATAGTTGAAGTAATAACTTATTATCTCCGGATTATGGCACCGAAAGAATATGAGAAGGAGTTATAAGTTTCGACTGACAACAACCAAGTTGTATAGTTCCACCTCAAATGCATCTACAAAGAAAAAATACGTCAAACATCGAACAGCCTGTGTACTTAATAGGTAACAATTCATTTCAACTTTGAAGCTGAAACAATATGACATCGGTTGATTTGTTCGTTTCCATTTGGAATACAATCAACGGGATGGCAGACGTTTTTCACAAAACCGCACTTTAATCATACAACTGCTGTTGTCGATTTATACACGCAATTTGCACGCGAAACGAGCCATGCTGTCGCCGCTCATATAATCCTTAATTTCGTTTTCATACGACATACTGATGTTTAGTTTCGATTGTTGCAAGGGTTTACTGAATGTAAAAAGGGAAAACTACTTTCTTTTCTAAGTGGTATATCTGTTTCGAAAAAGAATTGACAACAATTAAACAAATAGTCTTTAACAATGGATATGACACAAAAATTGTGGACCAAATACTTAAAAAGCAATGTAAAGTTCGATTACAAAGAATGCTGTACAATGCTAACATCAATGAAAAAAGAGCATATTTTCGCCGCAGTCAAAGGAGTTAGTGTCTGTGTTAAAAATAGGCTGAATATTTTCGGAATAAAAGCAATGGAGGTTAATAGGTGCAATTTGGGAGGTCTTATAGTTTAAGCCAAAATCCAATAAATTGAATAAAAACCAAATAAAATGCAGGCAATGTGACATGATATACATAGGACAATCAGGTAGAGCTATTAAAAACAGAATTAAAGAAGATGTTGCGAATATAAATTCAAACAAAAGCACAACAGGTTTTGCTGACCTTTACATAAAAAATAACCATTACTTAGATGACAACGACGTCTAAGTTTTACATTGTGCGATAGGAAAGGTAAAAACTGAACCTTTTAGAAGTTTTGGAAATTAAAAAATCTCAGCATGAGAAAAAACATTTGGAATATACACAAATAGAAATTTCCACGTCCAGTAAGCCTTTGATATTGCTGAAATTACAAAGTGGCCTTCAAAACCCAGGCGAGAGAATTTTACAACTGTACTATACAACCCCTGTAAAAAGGGGACGTAAACAAAATTCTGCACATCTGAGCTTAGTATAACGCTGTTATCTCTTTGACAATGACCGTATGGTCGAAACGATCGTCAAAGTTATCTGATAAATCAAGTGAGACAAAGCACATACGTTCAATCAGCTTGTTTCCAAGCTACCTAATTGATTCAGGATGTTTCACAATGAATGCACCTTTGAATCTATTCAACATATTAATAGTGATAGAATTGGGCCTAAAAAAACTCATTTATGGAATCGCTTCCTGGTGACAAATAGTGTAAGCGGTTTATAAATCGACATCCAGAACTCACAGTGAAATAATCGGAGTACATTAATAAAGTCACAGCAAGTACAACACCTGAAAAAAATAAGGAAATGGTTTCAATAAACTCTGAAATTGCTTAGCCCTGACTCTGCCATCTTAACCAATCCTAATTTGGATGAAACAGCTTTATGTTTGAATCCTGCAGGTAACAATGTGACCGCTGAAAAAAGAAAACACTGCCACGCAACGTTTGCAAATASCGATACGCAAAATATATACCACCTTAATATGTGTTAATGCTAATGATTGTTTTGCTCCACCATTGATGTTATATAAGTTTGGAAGATTACCAGCTTATTATTTATTGCTACTAATTTACCTTTGCAATTGCCAACTGCAACTATGTCGTGAAGTATGGCAAATACTGTTATCCCTCACGTGTCACTAATATTCAAAACAATCTGTATCTGTTTTCACCATATGGGCATGGGTGAAAGACCAAATTCTTTAGGAGCCACATGATGTAAGAGAAATATTACCTCATCCACGTGATAAATGGGACAAGGATGTATTTACGATACCAAAAATGAAAAAATACTACAAGTCAAGTGCATACGATTAAACCAAAGAATAAGACATATATTTTAATTTTGTTTTCTATCTGAAGAATTTATTTTACGTATTTACCTGAAAATTCTTTAAGTCCACGTTACAGTTCTTTTTACCTACTACTGTACCTATTAGGAAACATTCATGAAGTTGTGCCCACAACTGGTTGGGTATATGGGTAGGTACCTACGTTGGTGGCTAAAACTGGTTAAAACGGTCAGTGTTTCTAAAACAATTATGTTCACAATGCTCCTATTAAAATGAAGAATGTTGTGTTGCTAACCCAACCTAGAAACCGTGATCTTGCATTATTATCTTTGTAAAGCTAGATGGTACCGAATGTCAGATATCGGATTACTCTTAATATGGCCTAAACTGGGTGCTTAACCATAACTCCGAAAATCTGTCGTCTTTGCTCCGACAGACTAAAAGAATACTTCGCCAAACAAACATGATGGCGGATTTAATTCTGTAATTCCGCCGCATGACGTTTTTCTTCATATTCTAATAAAAACCATCGCCAGACACCATGCACAACTAATTTTCCTACTGGCTTAACTATACAAATGTGGTTAAAAAACTGTTCCAATTAGTATTTCAGGAAAACATAGGAACGCTTAAAAGTTCGCGCCTTATTTCAGCTTGAAACTAAAGTATAATGGCAACGGTCGTTCAGCCGCTTTCTATAAAAACTCCCATTTAATCATTTAACTGCTGTTGTCGATTTCCATCCGCAATTTGCCAGTTTATCGCCGTCCGTAGCGTCTTTAATTTCGATTTCATCAAACGGGCTGGCTTCGATCGCTGCGAATTTCCGCAGTCTATCAGCGCCCGCTTTGTTGTTTCAAGACGCCGCCTCCTTCCCGGGGAAGTACAGGCGATCGGTCGGTAAATAACGGCGAAAACGGATTTTTTCATCGCCTGATGAATCGCTGACAACGCCGAAAAGGAAATATTTGATCGAGCGCCTCCCGCTAAGCCCGTTATCCCGTCTCCATAAATTGAAATGCGCGGATGCAGTAGCAATAACCTTCCCAGACGGAGACTCTCAGAAATTGAGTGTATTGATTCCTGCTTTGCATTCTCCTTGCATGGGCGCCGTTCCATTTTTTAATAATCTGCGTTATTGAGATCGTCAACGCGCTCTCCCGCCTCGCCGAACTCGAAAGGACATAAAAGCTATTAGCTTGCCAGCTTTCGGGGTGCTTTGTAAAAGGCGTACGAAGTTTAACGACCGTGGGAGCTTGTGATCATCTTATTTACTTCTCGAAATGAATATTTTTCGAGTACTTTCGACGAGCCTTTTACGGAAGYGCTGCACAAAGTCGTGAGGAGCAATTAAACGAAAATTTCGTAGTGGAACTTTTATAATTTCCTTCGGCTAAAACTTCTTAAAGCAAGCGCCCTTACGGGTTAAGTTGACGCAAAGTAGGTAGATGAAACTTTATTCATTTGCTACTTTTTATCCTTCGTGTGGCTTTGACACCGCTTAAAAAATATTTGATTTTTTGAGTCAATTATGAAGAAATTATTATACTCAACTGCAAAGCAAGAGGTCAACAGGTAACCACGTTAACATAAATACTACATCAAAGCAAGCCTAGAGTCCTTAAATTATCAAAGTTATACGTAATGGTAAAATGAAACTCTTGTTATTTCGCCGTAACAAATTTTCTAAGATGTGGAAGACAGCTTAGTTACAGTAGAGCTCCATAAACGTAGCCGCTATAGTTGACCCATCTTCCAAATATGTATAAACGTAATTCTCTATAGATGTGTCTTCTGCTTAAATTTCTTAAAAAAAGGTTAAGAGTTCTGGTTTTTGTGAATTAAAAACATTTTTGTGTAGCATGGTAATCAACAACTCAAATGTATACCCTATTTTAGAGGTGGTAGCCTACTTCTAACAGAATTTGTTATTATCTTCTCTGATCAATTTATTCGTATCCTACGACTAGTTTCGTCAATATTGGGACTCTTCAAGCAGTAATACCGAATAAACTGACTATAGTTGACTGCCCCCTTAAAACCGCGGTGTGGGTTATTAGTGAAAGTGACAACAAATGCCTAGATGGCGCTGAAGAAAAGGAAATAGTAAAACGCCAGTTTATTTTTTAACAGCTATAACCACTTTTTATTATAGCCAGGTAGAACTATTTATTCAGTACTCATAGCTATATTAGCGTTTGGGCAGGCTAATAAAAATTAAGTATTTGTATGATTCTGACGTACTTTAACTTTCCTCAAACGGAGTTATTTTCGCCTTTAGCGATTCTTCGTCCAGACACAGATAATGAAAGCATTTCTCTGCAAAATAGATATAGTTTCAGCAGGACCACGTGGTACCTAACTATTGGGTTCCAAGTGGAATTTTGTTTGAAGGAAATGTTTGCTCACCGTTGCCACGAAACGAGGGTAGCGATACAGGCCCAACTAGGTCTCCGGATTTAACACATCTGGACTTTTTCTTTTCGGAATTAATGAAGTGTAGGGTATACACGAATATAGTCCCGTAATTTATATGACTTTTATTATAGCCTAGTATAATTGGAAATGTTCAGGATGAATTGCATTACTAGTATTTCTTTAAGCTATTACAATTGCCGTGTTCGTTGTTATCTTTTTTTATATCCTATTACGTTTGTAATTTATTTTGTTCATTTATGTAAATCAGATGATGCAAAGCAATAATATTCYCAATATTTTTTTAACAAAAGATAGTGTTAATTTCTTTTAGATGACCTCAATTGGGGATGAAAAAATACCACATTAAATTATATTTTTTACACACTGTCATAGATTCTCTAAAGTGGGTATAGGTTACCTAACTATAAAAAAGAATAAGTTTGTTAACAGTCTGAATAGAAACAGTATTGTATTGTCTCTCAATTTTTCTTTCAATGTACAAACGACATGAAATATCATATCGAAAATTCGCTATATTACAACATATATTTATTGACAAATTACTCTAAAGCTGTCAAACTTTTACTTCTTTCTTCACCACCTAACACCAAATTAAGGTTTAATTTTTTCAAGCAAAGAATTTGCTACAGTCTAATCCAATATATGTACACGGCACCAAATATGGATAGTGTTTGTACTCTTTCGGTTTTGCACAACTCATTTGCCGTCAAAATACTGTGAAAACAAATAGGCCACTTTTCATATCACAATGATCACCTCAATAAAGTTTATAAAATATATGCTAAAAAATATAATTTTCTCACTGTGGGCGACGAAATATATAGTATACAGGCCAGATTTTTGCCCGTCAAACCTGTTTCAGTTATATTTTGCAACAGTTCACTACTAAATACTAATATCAATTATTTGCGTTACACTACAGCTAGGTTTAATTCTTTTTAGCAAAATTTATTTTAATCAAACATCCGCATACAGAATCCCTTATGTTTTATAAGACGCTGCTATATACAAGTTACTCCTGTTACTCCCTAATTTAGGGGTGAAACACGATCTTGTGTTATAGGCTGCCTTCCCCTGTTCCACATTAATAAAGCATTACCATTTCCTGTATGCTGATGATAATGTGACTCATCTTAGAGGAACTATGCATTATTTTTTTCCATCGTATATTACTACCAGCAATCTTTATTCTTAATTTATTGAAAGTCCCTCATAATATTTTGCCTTGTGTGAAATACTTGTTTTAACGAAAACAACCATCTGCTAATGTAAAAATGTGTTTAAGGTTACGGAAGATTTATTTACATTTTGTAATTATTATTGCAACGGAGTTGCATGTTCTTTCAAACGGGTGCCTATTTCTGCTTTGGTAAATTATTAGAAGGAATAATAGCAGAAAGACTGAAAAAACATTAGTACCATAACTCTCTTGGATATAAAGGCAGGATTCTGTACGGACAAGTCCATCGAAGGTTGGAAAAATGTATTATAAATGTTTAATGAATATTTTTAAGAGAAGTAATTGCAAATCCCTAAAGAAGCCAAAGCACTAGCACTATCATCAGCTTATTTAACGCATAAAACTTTGCTTGAAAAAATAAACACCGCAGTGCTTTCGCTTTCCATAATGCAGGTTTTGACAGTACCAGTAATTCAGTGTCAACAATTAACTCCGGTGTAAATTTTTGTAAATTCAACCGGTTGATGAAATAATTGAAATAAAAAAGACCTGTTGGCCGTAATGTTCAAAAGACTCCATTGGAAAGCATTTAGTTTATTGGATTTTTTCCTATTCTGACAGAAAAAATCCCCTGTCCCTCAATCTATCAATGTTATTCAGGACACCCTGTGTGCTATTTTGTGTGACAGGGTGGTGAGAATGACCAATGTTTTTTTTATTAATCTGTATGTCCAAAGAAGTATCATTATTGTCGGCCATGGATGTATTGTGAGCATTTATATCGTTTACAATTGGATCAAGAGTGTGGTTCCACATTGCTTTTAAATAAATGTATGAGAAGACAAAGAGAAAAGGAAGTGTGTTAGTAAAAAAGTCTGGGACTAGCAGACACTTTATTAACTAATAAATATGAATAAATGTAATCTTTGTCATTCATATCTAACTAAATATATTATAAACTAATAAGCAAACACCCTTCATTGATACTTCAATTTCGTAGCTTTTCGCCAATAACGCTGGCATCTTCAGAAGCGATGTGATTTCCGTGGCATTCAAAGAATTTTCATCAAATAACTGCACAGTGGTTGGGGAAAACATATTTTGTAGAAACAGATTACACTCTTTTTAGTACAAGCAAGAAGTCTAGGATGTGACTTTATACTAAACGTCTCGGTTACGATTATCATAAACAGCAGCTTTATTCTTATTACAATACCAAACAAATCTGACACATGTATTTTCTGACAAAGTCAATAGAAGCGTCTGGCAACACTGTTGCGGAAGTGAGGATAATCTGCGAGCTATAGCCGGAATATTCTCCGGAGTTTAACGCCGGGAGCGGTTCAAATGTTTGTCCTCCCGCGTAAATCCTATTACCCCCTGCGTCCCGGCCCTTAAATCGACTGAACTGTGGACCGAGCAAACGGACTGGCAGATTTAAAGTTTATTTTGTTTTATAACGTTTTTTATGTACACGCAATAAAGGCCCATGTTTTTTTAGGGCGTAGTTCGTCGTTTTATTTTCCGGGCGGCATTTTGCGCGCGGAAATGAATGTAAATTTCCGGTTAAGTGAAAAAGTAATGAGCGGGTTTAATGCCCAGTTTCTGTTATATTAAAATTGCAAAGGGCCGCATAAATTACGCTAGTGAAAGGGAGGCTTAGCGTTAATTTGGGCGGAATAGTTGGGATCCAGGCTGAACGCACACGGGAAACGCACGGAGCTGTCAATGGCTTTGTTSGTTCAACTTTCGGGGATCGGAGCGCTAGCTGCTTCTAAACATGTTCTTGGGCCATTATAGTTAACCCAAAGAGCTGCAATAACCGTAAGCCGCTTTTCAGTTCTCGTTCGAGGCTGTTCCTTTATGTAAAATGCTGTAAATAGGCTTACCCCGAATGAAACAAGCCGCCATCATCAAATGCCAATTGAATCAAGCAAAAAGTCGGACAAAAATAAGAACGTTAGCTAGTAGCATACAATCTTTCAAAAATTCCTTATTTATCAAAAGAGTTATTCTTACCTAATCTCACACTAAAACCAACCAACCTTGAAATGTTAAGCGATAAACGGATGTTTTTGTCATTTCTTTTTTTTCCTTTCCACGACTAGTGACATCGAAGAGACTACTATAAAAATTCTGACATACTGCGATACTTTGCTCTATACTGTCCCAATAATAATCAGCAGTCGCAATATTTCAGAGCAGGAGTTTGATGGGAAAACAACTTACGAGCAACAGCGAGTAAGTGCATAACATTTTAGTTTTTTATTATAACGAAGAACTAAAACGTTCGCATGTTAATTAGGTTCATACACTTTATTGGATATGATCAACTAATGAAAAAAAAATGTTAAGTAATTTTGCTGAACCAACTACAGCAGAACAAACATTTTTTATTTCATGTGCTACGATATTTTGATATATTTTCGGTTATACTTCTGAAATGAAAGAAGATGAAACTTCAGGTTACAAGTGATTTCCTAGTAATTTAATGTAATTAAGAAATTTCTCACTATCGATATACATGGTTTGTATTCATGCAACGCGGGCGGCGCTGATTTCTGAATTCCTTGTGCCGCCCTTTTATAACAGCTGCCAAGCTACAATAAGCACGGCGATCATACAACATTAATAAGCGCGATAGTACTGAAGGTTGCAGATCAAGTAAGTCACGAAATTGATGGCTTTATGAAGATTGTACACAATTTTATGGTTCTAATTTTCTTTCAAAGGTAAGAAATAACAATAATTATTGCTAAAATAGGCTTGTGGTAACATCTACAATCAACACCCTTGCACTGTGGAAGCTTTGTGTAGTGCAGCAAAAGTTACTACCACTTAGTTTGTGAATTTTAGCATTGCGGCTTTCAGTCCATCATAGTACAATTATTTAACAGGCTCACTGTAGCCATAACCTCACTAATACGATACGTAACCTAAAAGTTATACGAAACCGTGTCATCCCACAGCTCCGAAATGTGAGCTTTTTGCAACTTAAAGTTATCCCACAAAACTACAAAATATGTTGAACATACACACTCCCACGCGTTTTCTCATATTAAAATATATCAAATAATTCAACAATCGACAGATGACAAGTAAGCAATAGTTGTGTTTTCCTGTACAATTTACAAATAAAAGCATTTAAACTGAAACAATCTTCACCGATATACCTAGTGCATTTTTCTGTTGACATTTAAAAACAAATCTTGTACATACGTATCATTTAAACAAAATAATTATATCTCATGCCAAAATGCTTTTCTATGCCACTAACTTCCCATGCGCAATATGCAGTATCGATGTTATATCTTTCATTCGTTCAAGATTATATAAACCAGCAATAACAAAGATACGAGTATGTCAAAATTTACTGCTTATAGTACGAGAAAGAACTCCTCTTCAGCTAAGACTAGGAAGAGTGAAAATATATAGATGTAATTACTCGGTTAAACAATAGACCTTTGACAATCGAATGCTTTTCACCTGCAGTCATAGAACAGTTACTTTTGCTAATTTTAGTTATTAGTTAAAATAGCATGCAGATATTTTTTGTAACAATGTAGGTACTTATGTCAATGTATTAGCCCTTCTTTATCCTCAGTTAATATAAATAAATGCTTATCAGCATGTTGTGGTTTATGTTGCAAAGCTTTAAAAGTATTCTTACGTGTAGCGATCTAGGAAAAGAGGAGGGAACTATAATTACGTAATAGAAAAACTTAAGTCATATTTAAGATAAGCGCCTTGTCTGAATAGATGTCTCCACACCTTTTTATTTCCCATGCTTGATGCAATACTGCCAATGTAAAAACTAATAAGGTTTCAATTTCGGAAGAAAAATACGTCCACTGTCCATACTTACAGGTTGGAAAATTTGGTACACACATCATACGAGTGCCTGTGAGATTCTTCAAAATGCGGAATGTTTTTATTGAAATACTGGGATTTGAATGCAATAAACCCCAAATTCCTGAAATAACCATGGAGAACGAAGTTGTTGTCGAATGGAATGATAACAATATAATAGCATTGCTGCCATTCATAAATTTACGGTATAAAAATTCTTTACTGCATATTTTGTGTGACTATATTCTCAGAAGTTCTATTATATTTCTACTTATACTTCATATATCGTGCAAATTATGGTCAAAGTCAAGGATATCCAGCATAAAGTACGAAATTTTTATTATTTCGCTTCAATGTAAGATAAAGTTTCTATCGAACTTCTCTGAAAGGAATCAATATAATTAGGAATACGTATAGTATTTTTACCCACAAGAAAAAATACAAAGAATTGTAGTGGAAACTCAAATTAAAATTAGTTTACTTTTTATATTCTGGTATCCATACTTTTGGTGAAATTTATTATTTCTACGTACAAATCCTACCATTCTAATAGGTACAAATTCAAAAGACTACATTATCTATTATATAAAATGTTAATTTTCATACAAATGATAAATACTGAAACCATATTCTTAACTTTCTTGTATGATAACTAAACATTAATCAGGAACAAACATAAAAGAAGGTATCCAATTCTCACAATCTAATTCATAAATAGTGTGATAAATAAAGTCTAACATATAGAATTCGTATACTTAGATGACTAAACGTTTACAATGGAAGATTCAATTTTGAACCTGTCGATACAACCACCTCGAATAAGCGCCGCTAGGTGCCGAGGCAACACCCTTCCCAGCAGCAACGTCAAAAACAGATAATCTTTCAAGATTGCGAACAACGCTCCACACCTTCAGAATCTAAATGCGAGCTGCGTACGTATAAGCCAGATATATTTTACTTGTGTCTGAGATTATTACGGTTTAATAGGTACCACACAAAAGTTTACACTAGAGTGTCAAGTGGTGAAGAACTACAGGAACATGCAGACGGAGATCAATCTTTTATTAGAGATTTGGAAACAGATGCACTTAAGATGAGGACAGTCCTGCATTTTCGTGAACTTTTGAATCACAACTGGAAAATTTGACAGGAATATCAAATTTCGAATATCTTGCTTTGCGATACATATATCAGAAATTGTTATTAAAAAATGTTTAGAATTCGATTTTAGCATCATCTACTGACTTTCCAAGATTTGTTAGTTTTTCCCGAAATGTTTACCAGCTCCACATGCTTAATAAACGACGAACTTTGACGAAATACATCCCCAATGTAACCGTGTTCATCATATTCCTTATGTGCGTTTCACACGAATTAGTGTCGATTGGCCAAAGCAAGACAGTGTATGACAATAAAAAACATAAAACATTTGAGTCTTCACAGAAAATCAACGAAGTTTGTTTATGGAATAAATACTTCATTAATTATATAGGTACAATCCGATAAAGGCACAATTTTATTTATGTTGAGTTATTCACTAACGGAAATATTCCTGCTTTGCCCCCCTTATGCCAAAAGCTGGGTACGCCCATGCGACTACGGCATCACACATTTAGCTTTTGATTTTTGGACAGCCTATCAAGAGAACGCTAAGAATTCTTAAAGAACTGTGTGCTTAAATTAGGCAGGCATATCTTAAGATTAGTGTATTGGAATTAACAAAACTTGTCAGTCAAACCGTTTTGACTACAAGCTGAAAATAATAAAAGTATTCTACATCGCTGACAAATTTACAGTTTGCTCCAAAAACTTACGACATGTGAGGAAAGAGAACTAGTAAAAGTGAACAAAAGTAGTATTATAAAGTATTAGACTTGATATGCTCTTAGCCAACAGCTTTGTCCATTAAGTATTGAATCAGAAAGAAAAAAAAACCAAGAAAAATCAATAAAATACTGCATGAACTCAAATGTCTTGCTAAAAAGATTATTCTATGACATATTTCCAAACAAACTCACTGGGACAGGTTGTGAAAGAATAAATAACTATAATAAGAACAACTAAGAACTGATATTTTTACAGACAAAAAACTGTAATCATAAAAAGCATTCCACAATTCTCGTTGGAAAAAATGTTTCGTTTTTCTCATCCGACACCAGCTGTGGGATAGGGCTACTTCTCCTTGAAGTTGTAAAATAAATTTTCGCCCCGCTTTATTGAATCCCCCGTCACTAAAGTGCATCCTCATCATAGATAGATCAGGAGCTGCTGTTTTATTGCCTCAATATACCCTGAATCATTTTTATATTGGAAAATGTGCCAGAACCACGTTAACGGGATCTGGAAAAATATGATCCTGCAGGAAATGCAACAGATTAAATTGAAACTTGCAATTCAGGTTTCTTTACTATTTATGACATAAGTAAGGAAACTGCTAATAATGAATAGTGGAGTTTTTTGGAAGTTATTAAATAATAATAAAACACTTGTTTACTCCTACTTCCAAACTTTTATTTTTGGCAAAGCCAAATGCCAGCATTTCAACCGCCAAGCGGCCTTCTTCGGTGGCTTAACAAGTATAACTAAATTAAAACAGTAAAGACATTTAAACATATTGTAAACATAGATAGGTATAGAGTAGTGTGGTGTGTAGTCATTATAGAAAAAGATGATTATTTTAATAACGTTACTTCTATGTTAGAAACCGGTCCCTATGATATAATAAGCAAAAACCCGTTAAAAAAAATTATAAAAGAGGTGAATGATACTTTGGACAGTTGCAGTTTGTTAATTAATAGTAATCTTAAATATAAGTTAAAGCTAAAAAATCCGTTGATATCAAAAAGTTATGCTCTACCGAAAATTCATAAACCAGGAAATAAATATCGCCTCATAGTGTCAAACGTAAACGCTCCAAATTACCTATTAGCAAAGTGGTTGGTTAACGAATTCAATAAATTAACACTAAATAACGACTGTTCAATAAAAAATTCTCTAGATTTAATAAATAAACTAAAAAATTTTGAAATTAAACACAATCACAGACTAATATCTTTTGATGTCGAATCATTGTTCAATAGCGTACCAGTACCTCAAGCTTTAGAATTTTTGGAAGATTTTCTTGAAAAAAATAAACTTGATAGAGCGGTCATTGACGAATACT
The DNA here is from genome assembly GCA_025024175.1 of Rhyzopertha dominica. Classification (NCBI taxonomy): domain Eukaryota; kingdom Metazoa; phylum Arthropoda; class Insecta; order Coleoptera; family Bostrichidae; genus Rhyzopertha; species Rhyzopertha dominica. The sequence continues at coordinate 42,853,057 of QCXZ01000138.1, read as the reverse complement.
TAAAGTTAACAAAAGTGTGCATTGAACAAAACACATTTATTTTTAATAAAAGATTTTACAAACAAAAATTTGGATTGGCAATGGGCAACCCTCTTTCACCTTTCTTAGCTAACCTTTTCTTAAGCTACCTGGAAAATAATGTAAAGAATACAAATGAATTTCCGATACTGTGGTATAGATATGTAGACGATGTTTTTGCTATAATAGATAATAACTTTGATATTAATAACTTTACACAAAAATTAAATTCATTATATCAGTCGATAAATTTCACTTTTGAACTAGAAAAGGATTCTCAATTGCCATTTCTGGATTTATTAATATCAAGAAAGGATGAAACAATCACGTTCAATATTTACAGAAAATCGACACATACAGATAATTACATAAAAAACAGTTCTTGTACACCTTTCAAATACAAAATGTCCGCCTTTAATAGCTTAATACATAGATTGTTAAATGTGCCATTATCCACAGAAAATTATAAAAACGAATTATCATACATATATAATTTAGCAAATTTAAATGGATTCAAAAAAGAAATGATCAGTAAGTTATTGAACAAACACAAATATAAATTAAATTTACAATCTTGCACGCACCTTAGTCCCGAAAAAGAAATCATATTCCATAGAAAATTTACATACCATCCTTCAATAGAGCATAAATTTCAAAATTTATTTTCTAAATTTAATATAAATCTTGCTTTTGGAAACAACTGCACATTAAAGAACTTATTAGGTAACACCCTGGATAAAGAAGATATGTTAAACAAATCTGGAATTTATGAAATTAAATGCTGTAACTGCCCAAAAAAGTACATTGGCCAAACAAAACGTAATGCAAATATTAGATTCAAAGAACATATGTACCACGTAAACAATAGAAATGGAGAAAAATCTGCATTAGCTTTACATAATATTGAAACAGGTCACAAATTTAATATTGCCAACGTCAAGAACATAAAACCGTCAACACGCGTCAACTTGAACCCCTTAGAGGCTGTTTACATGAAACGCAACTCAAGCCATCTGCTAAATACGGATCTCACGCCCTTAAATAACCCACTTATCGCAATAGTCAAGTCGAAAATATAATATAAACAAATTCTTTTCCCACACCACACTACTCTATACCTATCTATGTTTACAATATGTTTAAATGTCTTTACTGTTTTAATTTAGTTATACTTGTTAAGCCACCGAAGAAGGCCGCTTGGCGGTTGAAATGCTGGCATTTGGCTTTGCCAAAAATAAAAGTTTGGAAGTAGGAGTAAACAAGTGTTTTATTATTATTTAATAACTTCCAAAAAACTCCACTATTCATTATTAATTATGACGTCCTGGTCGATGGAGTTAAACAAGTATTTTAAACTCAAAACCAAAATTTCTCTAACAACGGCTGATTTATGGTTCCTTAACCAGTGTAAAAGCAGTGGCGTATATCCAAAGTTCATGAAAGTGCAAACCAATAAATACCATAAGGATTTAAGAAAGGTCACAGACAAGGCTAAGACATATTGGTTGAAAATGGAAATAGCAGATCTACACCGAAAAAGGCAAGAACTACAGTTGGAAGTGTATTCAAGGCATCTAAAATTAGCAGCGTTCTATTCTCCCATTGAATGGAATTTTTTCGAACAAAAAGTGCACACAGTGATCAGTGAAAAAGTGAAAAAGAAATATCGGAATTTAAAATTAAAATTGCAAGTGCTACAAGGTTCATCATCATCAAACCGAGTTTCCCAGAATGAGAATAAATTGGACATTTCTTCGTCATCACACCAAGTGGCGCAGAACGAGAGAAAATTGGACACTACAATAACAGTACATAATAAAACTAATATTTCATTTTCCAATACTGAACTTGATTTGTTAAAACACGGCTTAAAACATGCAATAAAACCAAAATATTTTCCTTTAGAAGACATAATTAGTGATATAGAAAACGTGATTGTAAATTTTAGTGAAGAAAACAAATCGGAAGTGAGAAGGAGAAGCAAAAAAATTTTAGAGAAAGAAATACATGGAAAACATCAGAGACAATGCACAGTTTCATCACAGACAAAGGTTTTAAAAAGCTTAAAAGGTAAGAGTTGTTTTTATGTAAAAGCTGATAAGGGAAATTCCATAGTCATTATAGAAAAAGATGATTATTTTAATAACGTTACTTCTATGTTAGAAACCGGTCCCTATGATATAATAAGCAAAAACCCGTTAAAAAAAATTATAAAAGAGGTGAATGATACTTTGGACAGTTGCAGTTTGTTAATTAATAGTAATCTTAAATATAAGTTAAAGCTAAAAAATCCGTTGATATCAAAAAGTTATGCTCTACCGAAAATTCATAAACCAGGAAATAAATATCGCCTCATAGTGTCAAACGTAAACGCTCCAAATTACCTATTAGCAAAGTGGTTGGTTAACGAATTCAATAAATTAACACTAAATAACGACTGTTCAATAAAAAATTCTCTAGATTTAATAAATAAACTAAAAAATTTTGAAATTAAACACAATCACAGACTAATATCTTTTGATGTCGAATCATTGTTCAATAGCGTACCAGTACCTCAAGCTTTAGAATTTTTGGAAGATTTTCTTGAAAAAAATAAACTTGATAGAGCGGTCATTGACGAATACTTAAAGTTAACAAAAGTGTGCATTGAACAAAACACATTTATTTTTAATAAAAGATTTTACAAACAAAAATTTGGATTGGCAATGGGCAACCCTCTTTCACCTTTCTTAGCTAACCTTTTCTTAAGCTACCTGGAAAATAATGTAAAGAATACAAATGAATTTCCGATACTGTGGTATAGATATGTAGACGATGTTTTTGCTATAATAGATAATAACTTTGATATTAATAACTTTACACAAAAATTAAATTCATTATATCAGTCGATAAATTTCACTTTTGAACTAGAAAAGGATTCTCAATTGCCATTTCTGGATTTATTAATATCAAGAAAGGATGAAACAATCACGTTCAATATTTACAGAAAATCGACACATACAGATAATTACATAAAAAACAGTTCTTGTACACCTTTCAAATACAAAATGTCCGCCTTTAATAGCTTAATACATAGATTGTTAAATGTGCCATTATCCACAGAAAATTATAAAAACGAATTATCATACATATATAATTTAGCAAATTTAAATGGATTCAAAAAAGAAATGATCAGTAAGTTATTGAACAAACACAAATATAAATTAAATTTACAATCTTGCACGCACCTTAGTCCCGAAAAAGAAATCATATTCCATAGAAAATTTACATACCATCCTTCAATAGAGCATAAATTTCAAAATTTATTTTCTAAATTTAATATAAATCTTGCTTTTGGAAACAACTGCACATTAAAGAACTTATTAGGTAACACCCTGGATAAAGAAGATATGTTAAACAAATCTGGAATTTATGAAATTAAATGCTGTAACTGCCCAAAAAAGTACATTGGCCAAACAAAACGTAATGCAAATATTAGATTCAAAGAACATATGTACCACGTAAACAATAGAAATGGAGAAAAATCTGCATTAGCTTTACATAATATTGAAACAGGTCACAAATTTAATATTGCCAACGTCAAGAACATAAAACCGTCAACACGCGTCAACTTGAACCCCTTAGAGGCTGTTTACATGAAACGCAACTCAAGCCATCTGCTAAATACGGATCTCACGCCCTTAAATAACCCACTTATCGCAATAGTCAAGTCGAAAATATAATATAAACAAATTCTTTTCCCACACCACACTACTCTATACCTATCTATGTTTACAATATGTTTAAATGTCTTTACTGTTTTAATTTAGTTATACTTGTTAAGCCACCGAAGAAGGCCGCTTGGCGGTTGAAATGCTGGCATTTGGCTTTGCCAAAAATAAAAGTTTGGAAGTAGGAGTAAACAAGTGTTTTATTATTATTAAGGAAACTGCTCTTCGGAACATATATACGCAGTAAAACAAATTTTTGTACAAAACGATGTGAATCAAATTAAAAATAAACTTAAATATTACAAGAAATTCATTTAACTTGAAATAATAGGATAGATGACTAATTTTAAATGGTTTTATTATATTATTATTGTCTTCAAATATTTCGTATCTAAACTGTTATAGCGCTAATCGCTAAACTTGTATGTGCATCCGTTTGTGTTTCGTATGGTTTCGGTATACCGTTTTGTGTTTTACTAGATGTAACTACCGTTAGTAAGAACAAAAACAAAACGATAACAAATCTAGTTTAAGTTCCTAACTGATATCAGGATCAGTGTAATATGCTGTCAAACTGTAGAAGACCACACGTACGAATTCATTTACTCAATGTACATTCTAATAGAAGGTTCTACCTGTTACGATTGAATACGTTCATACACGTACTATTAGAGGTATAGGAATGAACTAGACTTGTGGAGTTTATTCTTGTACCTTTGAAGATGTAGGTAATACATTTTTGCTGAAGATTAATGAGGTAATAGATCACATTGAAAAGTAGTAGATCTATTACTTACTGTAATAATAGTAGTAGTAGTAGGAGAGAGATGGCAATAGCGTATGGGGACGTCACATCGCGTATTACCCATTCATATTTATTCATATTTATTCATATTTATATTTGCAATTACATCAAATGCAATCGATCAAATTGGAAAAAAATATTCGATTAGGTCTTGAACATATACTAGCTGTTAGATAAATACTAACTAATAAGAATTTGTAACCCCGGCATGTAGCCTATTCCAGAAAAAGAGTTAACGTAATTAATTTAAAGATAACACTATAAAACGTGACTTGTTGAGTGAGTCCTACTATTTGTATCTTTGATAATGACCTACTGAAATATTAACTACAGTGTTCCAGCTAAGCTGACATATTTTTTTACATAATTCTGCATATCAAAAGAATTAAAAGCATATCTAGATATGTTTAAAAAAATATTACATATTATTATTATTATTAGACGATCGGTCACTATAAATTTTTGTATATAACTAATGAGGAAATAATTTATGACAAAGTTACTGAATAGGTGCTTTCATACATACTAACTATAATAAATGGATTGGTTTTACATGAGATCTTAGAACTATTGCGGTGGAAAGACAATATTTCGAGACATTTGATGGGATTCATTCTTTTCTTCAACTTTGAGGGGGGTGTCAACGCCCACCGACAATTTTTCTTACTTTTATATAGATCATAACACACAGAACATTAAACTTTAAATATCATTATTTTAAACATCTCTTAATATAAAATTTAAGTTATATCAACAGCAGCAATGAGGATGATACAAAGATGATTTGCATTAAAAAAGAAGCTTTGGATTATTAGACATTGTTTGGGCTTTGGTTAAATTTGAATGCTTTTGCTATTATACTAATGTTTGAACTACACCACAGTTGGTTTCGGGACGTTTATCCTGAGGGCGTGGGTTTGATTCCAGGTTAAAGCTGCACGAATAATTTTTGCTATATTTTGGCCTGTATACTCAATCAATAATATTCTATCGCATTGTTTTGGTGAATTTTAACAAAAAACGGTTCCGTCCATAATATCTATCTGGTCTTATAAGTGCTAAAGCAGAAAGAAGACTTTTATTTCCCTAACTTAATTTTCATGCAAGCAAAACAGGTTAAGTGCCAATATCAAATCCCAAAGGCGTGCATCCAGGATTTCCTATCGCACTAAGGTTAAAAACTTTCCTCGATTTCTCCCAATAACTGCCTCTATAATCCACAGAGAGCTTCATTTTCCTGAGAATTGTCGCACACCGCACTTCAGGTTTCCGTTCACCCATCCCCCTGACTATTTGACGGATACCTTTTTCTATATTTTCCATATTTCTCCCAGATTTACGACCAACCTATTCTCAACTTCTGTTTGTGGTTTATTTATGAACCGTAAAAGTTTGAGGAGATCCACCCTCCGCTGATGTTTTCGTAAAGCAAAAGAGGCACGAGGGGAATGCCTTTTACATGTGTCGGAATTCTGGCATGAAATTCCTCTAAAACGAATACGGGAGTTGCATACGATTTGTAACGAGTTTTGTTCCGAAAGTCTTTTGACGAAAATGCTGTACATGTGTTTGCTTGGTATTGCCTTTGATTTTAAAAACGGAATTGGAGTATAATAAAAACGCCTTCCCTTTAGTATCCGACAAACTATACCGCTATTCACAGAATATCAAAGCTACGTCATCAATTAGTCCGAAGGGTGCTAAAGCCTTCATTGTTAACAGCTTTACCAAGTAGGTAAAACCAAATTATATCAAGTTTAACCTCAAAGTTGACATTGACACCATACACCATAGACAAATAAGCGTTCAGCGTTGGTGTCAGAAGACGAGTTATCATATATGTTGACAACTGGCAACAACAGCCAGCGCCACCCAAGTCAGCCATTCGTACTAAATTAAGAGCGGCGCGAAATTTGCAATAAATGAAATGCTAGATTGTTTGCATATTAAGGGGTGTATTTGCTTAATGTGGGTTGAAAAAAATAGGTCAGTTTTATAAAATGCAAATTTAAACCAGGTAAGTATCGGTCACTAAAAACGGTTAACTGTTAACAATAAGAAAATGTAAAATAAGAACATACACTAAAAGATACAGTAAAAAAGTAATTTATTGAACATTTTGTAACAAAACAGCAATCCTATCAAAAAAAACATCATAATTGCACTTATACATGTAATATGTTTAAATGTATTTTGTTTTTTCTTTGCCAAAACATTCCTTCTTTTCAGATATTTTTTTTTGTTATAAGGAGAACTGCTATATTTAAAATTTCCAATTCAACTTCGTTGAAATGTTCCTTACATGGAAACCAATTTAAAAATTTTGGTCAGTTCCCTCATGGCAATTTTCATTTTCTGCAAAACATTCAAGCTTTCTCCGGTCGTTTAAAAAAAACATAGATTGCATCATGAAGTTCTGTCAAATAATTTGCTAGATTTTGAGTCACATATTTTAGTCTTTTTTTTTGTTATCATTTTCTTTGAAGCTTGTATATAAGTGATGTGGCTCCAAATTATCGCTTAATAACGCTTGACGGCACAGGTTGCAATCTAGGTTTTTAAGTTTTTTTTACCAAATAGCCTGAAACAATATCAATAATGAATCAAAAATCATATAAATTGTTAATATTGCTAATAAATGTTGCTGTGTAAATGGCTTCACTTCTTACACCTGCAGTACAAGTTGAAGTCGCCGTTTCAATCGCACTGGCCATCGTGTGACGTTTTTGCAGCAGTGAACATTTATTTCTTTTAGCACAGATAATCTTTTCCTACTAGAAATTTTCTTAATATTTTCCAAAGTATTTGCTAAAAAAGGGTATAGTACTGCAGGTGTAACAGGTATTGCAGATGTAACAGTTGGATTTTCACAAGAAGTCTCTAATTGAGGGTTTAATAAGATATTTTGTAAAATCTTAACTTTCGATTGGTTGTCTTGWTCTTTATTACTTATTTTAAAAATAGAAGGAACGGCAAATTTACTTACGCGGTTTTTTTTGGAATAACTAAAATGTTTCTCTTCAAAATGATCTTGACAAATATATTTTTTCTTTTTACAATTTAAGTCCATTTTGTGTCTCTCGTGGAAATATATGGCATTAAGCTAAGCTTTTTTTTAGTGGCTCAGAAGGTATAGCAAAAAATGAATTTCTGATWGCTGACTGCAACCTATTGCTATAAACATATTTGGACATGAAGACACAACAGATTAGTTATGTGGCTTTGAGGACTCCATGCCGATAATTTAAAGCCACAGCTCTTAAACTAGCTACCTTATATCTAACTAGCAACTAGGTACCTTATGCACTAACTTACAAGCTAATGTATAAACTTCTCCTTATTATCTTGTAATTATACAAATAATATTTGGCATTGCACGTAATAATTGTCGAAACACCAGGCACATGTCTACGAGGCACAGATATCTGAGTAGACTGGTGGTTTAGGTGGTATTACTTATTTCTGGAAATACAAATATCAGTTGGTTGCAAAATATAGTAAAATTTACTTACTGGTAAAAGTTACAGCATCAGATACTAATGTAATAAAATAAATATGTGGTGATTTTGGAATGATCCTTGATGTAAGATGTCTTCATTGGTACATAATGATGGAGGTGGACTATATACCTATTGAGAATAAACTGATTTGGTAAAAATGGAATCATTTAATTATACCTACTATAGTAGTATAGCAGGTATATGTAGCTCTTATCGACCCTAGAATTGCTTATGGCCTAATATCAACTTAACACACGCGTATACCAGATTTAGGTAGGTACTTGTAAATAGATGCAGTGTCGAATAATAGCATTATGATAGTAAACATCGTAAGAACAGTGGCGGCTCGTGATAAATTCTATTGGGTCGGCAGTAAAAACTTTGGTCCACTCTAGTTGGTCAATATTGTTTATTTATAAATTAATAAATAATTTTGTATATACTCGTAGTTGTTGTTGTTTATTACTTGCTACTTCTGTAAATTTTCATAGCGCCGCAAGTTAAAAAGATAGTTCATTTGGTAACAAATAGCCTAATCTGGCAACTAGCTTCATAATTTCAACGTTAAGCGTGCACCTGTACTGTACCGGAGAAGAGAAGCCGATATATGTGGAGCCCAATCCGAAGATGTATTGGGAAGTCCTGCAGACAGCATTAAGCGATTGTATGGGTATTGGCGCTTACTTATTTTGTTATTTTCTTTTTGTGTGAAATTCTTCAATGATTTCAGATTGACTAAATTTATCACATGTATTTAATTAAGTGTGTTAAATGTTTGAAGGTATCTGCTTAAAATTGTTTATTTAAGAGGATAGCTCTTACAATAACCTTGGGAAAATGAAAAATTTCGCAGAAAATTCGGGTAGTTTTTCGTGATTTCAGTATTGAACTATGTATATAATTGTTATTCAATGTACATGTCAAAATTAATTTTCTGAATCCGACGATTATGAATGCCGGGCCTTATTAACTTCAATAAAAACATATATACGTAAAATTAAATTATGATGATAAAAAACTGTAAGCATGTAAAGGTGTCAATCAGATAATTTGTAATACTCAGTAGAAAACAGAACTATAATTGGTTGATTAAAAAAAAACTTGAAATAAATGTCCGATTTAACGTGTTATGCTTTCTGCCGGACCCAAGCATTGCCGAGTCTCGATTTTCGCCTCAGGATTCAATATGCGCGCAGGGTTGCGTCTTTGTTCAGCTCATAGGAAAACGATTCTATTGCTTCCTTATACGATGCGGTTTGCTGACCCAGCGCTTGGATCACGGGCTTGGATGACAAACACATTCGCGGCCCAGCCACGGTTGCCAAGTAGCGTAAATTTTTCGGGATAAACCATAAAAATGTGATTTTGGCTAATTATTAATTTGATGGTAATGTAAAAAAATTCGCTCCAACTGTTTCAAGATATCTGAACACAATAAAACAAAATATACATAAAAATTCAAAAAAAAAAATAATTTCTTCGATCAAAATTCTGGGTCGGCAGTGCCGACCCTGCCGACCCGAACGAGCCGCCACTGCATAAGAAATGAAATTAATTCATCGAACTGCAGTAAATATTAAAAATATCTTATCAGTAAAAGCAAAAGTTATGTATTTCTTGGTAAAGAAGTGATTGCTGCGCATATTGTTTGTAATGTAATGTAATGTGTAATGTGTTTGAGGTCTTTAAGATACAAAACAAAAGCACTACGATATATGAAAGGAGTGAGTGCGACTTACTCGTGTAAGTCAATTTTTAAAGAATATAGAATTCTTACATTACCCAGTTTGTATGTATTCCAGTTGGTTATGTATGTTAAGCAAAATTTGTTGGAGGTTTGTAAGAATAGTCAAATTCATAATCATAACACAAGAAGTGCCAATGAAATGTCAACCTTACGCTCGATTATTACTATAGAAAAGTCATCCTAAACACATGGGTGTACTGTGCTACAACAAACTTGACGGAAATTTGAAAAAATGTAAGTCATTAGCATTTTTTTTAAATAAATTGCCAGAATATTTGCTAGAGCAAACACTGATTCTGTTGATGATTTCTTATGTCTAATGGTTGTTTTACTAATTATTATATTATTTTACTGTATGTTTTGTTTTGTATATATGATGACAAGTCTTATAATCAACTTTGTATGATTTAATATGACAATAAAGTATTATTATTATTATTATTAAACGGACACTTTGTACATGTATTTTATTTTGTTAGAGCTCGTATAGGTAAACTGACATTTTATTTGTAAAGTGAAGTACGAAAAGTAGCCCTTTAAACAGCTTTGATATAAAAACTACATTTATGTTGGTAATGTGTTTAAATATAGTACAATGCAGTGAAATTTTTCTTTTCAAGTAAAGAAGGCAAACCTTATTATATTTAAAAAAGCAAACATTTATTTCCGTTTACTCTTTAATCGATAAGTCGTTCCTCCAAAAATCAAAGCCCGCTATTTTAGAGCCCCATTAATTTTTACAAAGCATCTCCTTGCATCTGACATCTCGAGCAGACTCATTATTTGAGCATTTGCATCCCGTTTCTCCTTTTGTTCATAAGTTCTGATCTTACAGTCTAAGCCCCTTTGTGTTTCCCCTACGCAGCCTTTTCATATATTTCCCTTCTCGCCTTCATCCACCAGAGGACCTCTTTGTCGCGCCGCCGTATCAAATGTCACAGTGACAGGAACGGAAATTAACTGGCGCCGACTGATATCGTACCGGAGCTCTCAATTGTCTCGCGAAATTTTGTCGCTTTGACATAATAATGGGATATGAAATTTAAGGAAACAGAAGTCAAAACCGTCTATCACATTTTGTACGCAAGAATAATGTTTGGATAATAATTTGCTAATATTATTATATCAGTAGTACAAAACACAACAACTGCTGTATTCCTACTTTGAATAAAATTTAAAAAGAGGATTAAAATAAAGGTGATTTCCTGTCTGATATACTTTAACAATAATATTTTAGGAACTCAAACGATACAATCGTATTTATAGTTATCTGAACAAATCAATTTTCAATTACGGTAAGCTACATTTTTATTATTTTTTTCTTATGTTTTTTGTTTTGCTAAAAGATGAGAACCCTATCCTCAGGGTGTCTTGATAGGGAAGAAAACCTATTTAATGACATTACAGTACCATATCAGTAGAAAGCAATTGATAAAACAAAGAGTGATGTTCGTTTGAAGTATAGGTTTCAGTTCATAACCCGAATGTTACTTCACAGCTATGCTTAAAGTAGTTAAAAGTAAGTAAGTATGTTTTCAGAAGTCAACAACAAGATTTTTTAAAGCCCTTTTTGCTCTAAAATCATTATTAAAAATTTGTTTATATTAGATACTATTTAACAGAATTACATTTTGTCTTTTACAGGTTCACTGGTATTTCGTTTACTTTTATACACCTATAAATTACATAAATATCTTTTGACCTCTGTACGGCTATTGAAAGGGGAACATCCTAACCACCTTGAATCTACACAGTTGGTCTTTTTGGGTTGGCTTTTCGAACAATGAAATTTAGTGTCTGCTGTGAAACAAAAAGCGTAAGTTTTATCATTTGTTCATACATTAGCCATATTCCATTTTTTTTTAAATTTTATTAAATTTAATCCGAATTACAGGCAACTACTCTTATTGGCCAATGAAAATGATAAAAGATTAAGACCATTCACTGTTTCTCATTATAAAATTAGCTGCGATAGACCACTGAAATAGTAAATACAAAATGTATCAAATACAAATAAGTTTATAGGTGTACAAAATTCAATTTCACTTAGGGTCCCGAGCAGTATGGTTCTCGAGAAGGATCCGTGAGGTTCGGTTATTCGCTAAGTTAAAGAACATGCATATTTTCAGATCGTGAGCTCGTTGACCAGCACAATTGCATGCACTGCGGGTGCCTTGCAAGCTGCAGATGCAGGATTGTTGAGATATCACGCTTCTCTATTTCCACCGTTCGTAATTAATGGATGTCCTGGAAACTGCAGCTTGACTACCAAAACTGATCATTTTGTTTGAGAAATATCGTCACTGGGTGAAACATTTGCTCGCCAGGAATATCAGGTAAGCTAGTACTGCACAATCTAAGGACATCTATCACAGTGCCGATGTCTGCCGTAGAATACCACAAAAGCCTAGCACAACATAATTTTCGACCTCAAAAAATTCTGTAGATTTCTTGTTGGTGGAATTTTTGTACAGCTAAGTTTGCACTCTCATATTTAGGACAATTTCCGTGTGCGATTTTGGAAATGGCAAGATAGGCTTCGCTTGCATTGTGCTGTGGTTATTCAAGCGTTTTTCTCACTCGGAACTGAGAGTGCCTTGCAGATCCGCGATGAGCTTGTTGGTATCCGTGAGCTTAATGTGAAAGTGTTGCTGCATACTGCATTCCTGGCTCTTAAGGATTACACAATACAGGGTCCGCCACTTAAAATTCCCCAGGCTCATATTTTATTTATTTTTTACGTACAACCTTAAGTTATATGTCAAATTGTAGGTCTTTTTAAACTCTTTAAAAATAGTTTGGCGGGTGTCCAAAAAAAATTTCCAGATTATCATATATTATGTTTAAAGTAATTTTTTGTAAATATTTTTAACCTTACCTCGTATAATAAATATTGCTTCACAGTTGAATGTCGACTTTTGTCTTTTTCAATTTGTGTCATTACCATGTATGCGTAATTTTTATTCCTTCTTAGTGAAAAACAAGAAAAACTAGTCGCCGACATGTTCTTTAAATAGGGTTTTTCAAAATTTTTAAGTGTTAGTTTAGTAGCTAATTACGGTACAAATTGTGCCTACCTATCCATCGCTGCACACAAAACCCCAAAATTTTAAGTAACTTTTAAATAAAGCAAGTACAAAGTTCGTTCTAAAGAGAGAGAGGCTAGGAAATGAAACCCTGTGACGAGGCTAGCACGCGATGTAGAAAACCAAACTAACCTCATCGCAGGGTTTCGCTTTCCAGCCTCTCTCTCTCTTTCTAACGAACTTTGTACTTGATTTATTTAAAAGTTACTCAAAATTTTGGGATTTTGTGTGCAGCGATAGGTATGTAGGCATGAGTTGTACCATAATAAGCTACTAAACTAACACTTAAAAGATTGTGAACGGCCCTATAACAGAATAGGGAGGCGACTAGTTTTTCTTGTTTTTCACTAAGAAGGAGTAAAAATTACGCATACATGGTAATGACACAAATTGAAGAAGACAAAAATTGGCATTCAACTATGAAGCAATATTTATTATACGAGGTAAGGTTAAAAAATATTTACAAAAATTAACATTATTTGCAAAATATCACAATATGCAAAAAAAGTTTTGGACCCTCACTATGATATTTTTGAAGAGTTCAAAAAGACCTACATTTTGACATATAACTTAAGGTTGTACCTAAAAAAAACAAAGAAAATACGAGCCTGGGGAGTTTTAGGTGGCGGACCCAGTATATTGCAGTATATTGCAGTGGTGTGCATTCTAGCATGCATAAACGTTTAAACTTATTATGCATTTTAGGCTGCTGACAGTCCATTTTGTTTTTTTACTAAATAATTCTATTTTTTAAGTTTGTCACTATAATGTTATGAACAACGAGCAGGGAGGACAGGGTGAAGATTCTGTAACCCAAATGTAATTGCAGAAGCTTTGCCTTCTTCAGCCTATACATGCGTGATCTAATGTTGTCCTAAAGTTAAAATTTATAAATATTTGGATTGCCGGTGCCTTGTGTTAAAATAACAAACGAATATTTGTTATTGAGCCAATGAAGAAAAATTGAAATAGATAATAATTCAAATATACATATACAAATTACCTTCACTCTAATTACATAAGATTGTTTGGAGCTAAATTTGTTATTAATTTTGTATATTTAATTTAATTTAATACATTACAAATTGCAGGAAATGAAATCTTGCGTAGAATCTGATTCCTGAACCAGAAAGAACTTGCTTTTGAGGGAATAAGGTTTTTCTTGCCAGGTAAGTAATATATGTTTTAACACATTATTTTAAGTTTATATTTGTATGTGTTAAAAGTTTATTTTACGAGATGTAGATATTGTTTTTGATTAGACAACCTGTTCGATGGTATCAAAATAGTGTTCTTTAAAATTCTAGTAATTGAATAATTTGCAGTTGTAATACTGGTATATAGGCAAAATTAGCACAATATTAATTTGTAAAAAACCAATTTGTTGCTAAAAAGGTCACAAATACATTTTGGTCAAAAAGGGACTTTCCTCATAAAATAAAGGACAGATTGCAAATCTACTTAGTGATTATTGTATTAATTCTGATTTTATGTCATTTTAACTTCAGCCATAAAAGAATTGGAAGTCAGGCATTGTAAACTCGGAAAGAAGTGACAAGATGAAAGGAATCTATCTGTTTTCTTTCAGACGATTAAATTAAGCCAGCATGTTTGGCTTTATCTCTTAGGCTCCTCATAAAATTGGAAACTCTCAATTTATTATTATTATTGTTATCATTGCTATGATAATTATGTAGAAAAATAACCGAGTTTAATTTGTTAGGGTTTATTGTTCTGTTTATTCAGATTCAGTATTATCTTATTCTACTCATAAATAAATAAGCTAATCAAATTTGGTTAAACCACCAGTGTACCTGCATTTAAACTGAAATATTTATTTTCAAATCCAAAAAATAACGCTTTGCGCGTACAGCAACTACAAAATAATTAAACAAGTGCTGTTTTTACAACATAGTATATCCGTGATTGGATAGTTTCTTATATTAAGAGATTTAGACAAACAAGATTGTAACAGTTCTGAAACGAAACTTTGCCCAGCTATAACAAAACTCCAATAGCAATTGGACAACTCTAACAATTCAGTATAGTAAAGTAGGTTCTTCTCCGAAACGAAAACATATTATCCCGTTATTTGCTGTAGCCAAAACTCATCTATTTACTTTAATAGCTGGAATACACCGTCTGCTTCCTAATAGAACGCAAATATTTGCTTTTTATGTTCCGGAATTCGGGACTTTCAGGCAAATAATGCACCAGAGGGGTAGCCGGATTATATTGGACTGTATTTTCCCCCGTATAAATCAAATTAGAAAAGCAAATAGAAACAGCCGGGAGAATAAACATCAAAATTCAAATCCGCTTTATCTGGTCTACCGGAAAATAAATAGAAATAAACGTTTCGTCGTGGAAATTGCCTAGATGTGTGTCGATGTTCTGAGAATGTATGGGGGTGAATACGTCCCTAGGCATGAGGATTCTTACTGATACCAGGCGGTATTTTTGAAAGCAATACGATAATTAACAACAACATGATTTAGAAATAAGTACTATATTATTTGTGTATTTACGTTGCATCAAAACTTAATGTAAGATTTTATATACAATATAATAAATAGTATATAAACAATTGAAATCCAAAAAAAGGTAACCATAATAAACAAGTACGTCTGAATCGACTTGTCTTATCCGGTTTAGTTTTGAACAAAACGGAATCTGTAACGGATGCCCGTTTTGGTGTCAAGGTTTCCTAGTAATACACATATCTATACATTTTGCGCCACGTTCAATACAAATAATACCGGATACACTACTACATAGTTACATATTAAAACAAGATTTCACATGACTGGTTCGATCACAATCATTCAACTTATTTCAAGCACTGTTCCATCAGATTACTGAATTATAACAGCTGCCACGTATGATTTGGTTTTGCATATTATTATTATGCCATAGAAATATTGACAAATTCGCAGCGATATACGATGGTATATTATATATTTCACAGGAGTTTGACTGACACTGCTTTATGCGATCAGGCGTTATCCTGCAAGAAGTTTACGCCGCTGTCTTTCATATCTCGTCTACACTTTTGGAATCAAGCATTTAAATTTTGTACAAAGAAGACAAATACAATTATTTTTTGTCTATTGCTTGTTTGTCCATGCGGTCTTCTTCCATTATTGTAGCCATAGAGATATAAATAAATCGCAGGAGAAAGTAAGTTTATTAATCACTTTTTTACTTTTATACTACATGGTGCTTTTACACTGTTGTCAAATTCAATTAAATAAAAGTTTAAGAATCTTTGCAGATTTTAATTTATGCAAATACGACGACTTTTACCCTTGAATATAATAATAAGTACGTTCGTACTTAAGGCCGTGGGTATACAAATTCATTACATTTGTGTAGTAAATCATCTAAATTAAATTATTTGGAAATTTTAGAGATTTATAAAATTATTAACGAACAAAATTTTACTATTCTAAATGATTTTTGTAATTTCAATTGTCCTATTCTAAATTCTTTGTTTGATCTAAATTAATGTTTCGTTTGAGTTACTGGCATCTGGGTTGCTTTTCAGTTTGTGGTAAAGTTTGCTTGTTTCTGATTTTTGACTTTGTCAAACTGTTAGCTTCCTTTCATAAATAATTTTTGTACTGACGATGGCTAACATGTAGCCGAAAGCACTTTACAATTGTAAAAATAAAGTGGAACTTTAAGAATTATTTTCCTTAGAAGAAGTTTGTTTCCACCGCTAAATCCGGCTGGACATGAAAGCTGCTGGCACCGGCAAATTGTGATGTTTCAGATTAAATAAGAGAAATTTTTCGTTTTGTAATGTAACGATATGTAATATGTCCACGACTTCACCCTGAAGAAGCCCCAGGCTAGAGGTTAAGCATAGCTTTTTCACAACGATCTTGCCAAAAATGTGAAAAATACTGATGTAAAAACATTACACAATCGATACGACATACAAATTCTGGAGGTATATTTGTATTGTATTGTATTGTATTGTATTGTATTGTATTGTTAACGATTCCTTTCTTATTCCAAAGACCTTTGTACAGAATCTTCTGGCATCTTATAGGATTTCCAACCTCTGCGTTGTTCAATTCTTAGAATATCTGCTCCCCAGTCTACCGAAAGAGACACAGATGGGCGCTGAAATACTTTTTATTGCAATATGTTACAAAAAATCTGTCGTGCTTTTAATACAAGGTCTAAATATTTCTGTACTTCCTGATAAGGTCGACAAAATTCACCCCTCGCTCAAGCAACTCATATAACTACCTAGGACAATGTGTTTGTTTAATAAACTGCAACATGGAAATGGAAATAGGTAGTCTTTGCCTTTAGACTCTTTTATAATATTTTCTACACGTTCTTTTGTCAATATCTGTGATTTGTCCACATAGTGTCCCGCAGAATATTTTTCTAATCAAGCTAGTAGCAGTATTAGTAGCATACTGTAACCCTTATATCAACGTTTTCACAAAAGAGGTAGTATTGTGTATTGTGTAGTCCATAATGCAGATGCTATTACAGTTTTAGAACTTTCAAAAAAGGGTGCGGTACCTTCTCCTTGAAGTTTTTTTACCTAAATCAGTTCACTTAATTTTTTATAGAATTCGAGGTATCTCTCGACTCTCGTTACCGGTGCGGCGTGACGTTATCACGTTCCCAAAAAGCGGCAATCCTGTAGAAGCAACATTTTGTTTAAATAGTTTAACGGCGGATTGACGTTTCACAATGCAAATAAATAATGCTACTTTATCTGCTACTTATCCGCATCAAAACCACATAATAATCGCAAATAATTAGCTAAAATCGTAGCCATAATTATGGGTTCACAAAACAAACTTTGGTTTACGTAACGTGTGACTTCTACAATATGGACGCCTTTGGCAGCAGTTTGCGTACCATTCGCTAGATGGCGCTGTCACCAATACCATCTATAGCAACATATGCACTAGTCTATAACAGACGGCAGCTCTAAATCGCTGCCTGAAAATAATATTTTTGCAAACTATTTTAACTTGTTTAGAAAATGAGATCTTTGTTTTCATAGTAACGATGCCTCTAAGACTATTAATTTACAAGTATGCAATTACGAAAGAAGACGAGGTTTTGTACTTTCGTTATGATTTTATTTCCCTTATGTAATTTGCAAAATTCATCAAATAAAATTAGTATCTGCATAACTAGTAACGTAAACAAGTATTAAGGATTAGGAAGTTTTTTCTTTTAAATAATAGTTCGATTACCTATTCATCAACTTAGTTAAGATTCATATTATTTTTTAAATTTCCCTTACTCGTTCATTCAATGATCAGCTGACCTCCAAGATATTAGTATATTTTGTTAACTTCTGATGCAGGGGACTGCCTGTAATTGTAGAATGAATGCTGGTAGCATAACCATTTATATTATGAAATTTGTCACATCCAATAAAACGTTAATGAAGTATAGTTAGGAGCACGAGCGTAGTAGAGCAGAAAGTTCATATTTCCTCAATTTCCTCAAATATTTTTCCCCAGACAGACAGACGTTTCTTGATGCAGGCTCACCCTCACTCCAAATAAAATATCCCCTGTTTATAGGGAAATTGCATAACAATACTGTTCACCAAGTCGAGCAACGTGTAATGCAATAAACCCTCCCGGTACGGGGGTGCAAATTGACAGCAGTCAACATCTGGTATGTTATAAGTGCTCGACTGGCACCTCCGTTTATTGCGTCCTCTAGGTGCGCTCTCGCAAATTACTCCGTATTTCCGAAGTCGTTTCCAGTTTGCCAGGAGGGTTGAGCAGCGCGCAGATTAAGAAGTTCCAAGAACAAGGGGGTGAAAAGGGGGTTATAAGCCGCGTACGGAGCAACCATCTAGGGAGAAAAACGGATGAATAAATTGGATGCGGGAACAACAGGGCACTAATGGGTGTGTACTTATTTAAACCAAATCCGCTGCTGTTGTTGAGTGGGCCCCCGGACTTAATGGAGTTTAAACAAAAGAAAATTGGGATGGGCGTGTTCGTCACTTGTTTCTTATTAATTTATGAATCGCGCTTAACAAAAGATACGTCTGTCGCTAAAAAAAAMCTAGATGAGCTGGATTGTTTTTCAGCAGAGACAATGACCTGCTATCTTTGGCCATTAGACTATGTTTAACGCTATTTCATACTAGCCCAAATCATTTTAGATATAAAAACATCCAATTCGCACAAAAACCTCCAGTGAAGTATTTTTTATAAACCATCGTTTAGCTGCTATAATACAAGAAGTAAGTAAGAAGTCGCCATTGATATTGCATCTTCTTGCAAGATATTCAGAGACAAAAGGTTTTTGGCGAACATTTCGTTTCTACTGCTTGGAGGTTTATTTCGTTCAAAAAAAGTGAACATGATAAACCTTTTTATGGGGTTACTTGTATATACAACTCACCTTGAGAACTCGCTCGTGAGTATTTTGAGTCTGGACTTGCACCTGGCAGCTTCTTGCAAGGCCTGCTTGGTCCTGGCCTCGCAATCGGCACGAAGGCGACGTTCTCGGTCGGCATCCCTCTGTGCCGCTTCTCTCTGTAATAATTAATACCTTCAGTAGGTTGCTACAGGTACAGTATCGAAAAAATGAATATAAACAGCTAAAAATCACATAAATAGCGATTTACGCAAAAAAGGCCAAAAGTGCAAAATTACACCAGCAGAGAAAAGTTTGAGGCCCTCCGCCTTTTTGGAATTGAAAATAATTAAAATTAAATTCAATATATTTAATTACCTAAGAATTATATTTATTTATATAAAAAGTGGCGTTTGTCATTGGTTACTACGTATACATCTATAAATAAAACAGTCAAATGGCAAAAAATTGAAAACTGAGTTGACAATATTGAAGAAGCAGCTCAGAAGCTTTAGATAGAAGGCTTCCATCGAAATCCAAACAGCCTTATGAAACCGAGTACCAGACATTGGAGCTGTGGATACTGAAGAAAATGAAGAACTTCAACAAAATACGAGTACATGATTGCTTTCTATTTAAAGTCAAATATATATCAGATGAGTTCTTTAGGTGCAAGTATTCCATGATTAAAAGAACAAAGGTGGCCAAAAAAGATGTTAACATTAGTGAATACCACAATTTGATATAGTTGTTTGCTTGTGTCAGGCAAATTTTGAGGTTCTTCGTCTTGGACAAAGATTACAGGTGTAATCGAAAAGTCAAACTAATAACCTATTGTCAGTGTTTTCATGAGACAGCGATCTTTCTTATCTTATATTATGGACGCTGAAAGCATTCACTCTCGTAATATCAATATTTGTTCCAAATCATCCAAATACTTTACGAAGGACAGTGAAGATAACATTACTTCCGCCCAAAGGCATGGAGTGTGCAAAAATTCTTCTTTAAAAATTCCATTGAACATTATTCTTGGTTTTGAATAAAAAGTTGAGGTTTTCGCACAATTCTAAAAATTGGAGAAGAACGTTTTCTGGCAGCTTAAAAGTAAAAAATCAGCCAACAAGAACTAATTTCGATTTCTGATATACAAACTAATTCCAGTTATACTACTATTGGCAAGATTATTTTTCAGTAAGTATAGAATTGTTCAACATTCATCATTAAAGACAAAATATACTGCTCTATGTTGTTGAAATTAGTTCAGTTTTATTTTTGAGAGAGTTTTACATACATTTTAAACTGGGTAGCCCCAGAAGGAATAATATTGATACAGTTGAGCGTAAAAACCTTTTACAACCCTAATTTTGTTTATCAATTCCTTGGCAACTGTCGATGAAGCAGCTTTCATTGTAAGAATTCCCTGAAGAGAATTTTGGAATATTATATATTTGCGAGAACAATTCATAATTTTTGTTAAGATTTTAAGGTCAGAAGTCAACAAAAATTGCCGCATGCGAGGAAATTATTTAATTCTCATAACCATGTAAAAATAAATCGTATACGAAAGAATATCTGATTTATGTTCGGAAGAGGAAGATTGAAATTCTTACATACTTAAAGAATTTTTTTTTAGCAAAATTGAAGAGCTTGTCAACGGTCGATTTCAAAATTTCAGTAGAATAAACGGTTTTTTATTAAAATATACTCTAGATCTTTAATATCAAAGAAATTGTGCTTGTTAGATTTTAAAGCAGTTAGATCTCAAACATAATAACATTCAAAATCTGCATCCTTCTTATAAAGCACTGTTTTGAAAGCCACACGCGATGTTAATTTGACAAGTTTTAAATAAGATTGCCTGCCAAAGAGCAGTGTTGTTAATTATTTAACTGCAAGTAGTTGGAAACGTAGTTCATTACTTTCCATGTATTTAAATACTCAATTAAATTCTTCTTTAGTCTTAGTGATTCAGTTTCAATTAACTACATTTTCTTAGTATTTAACTACAATATTTAAATACATTTTGCCGCAATTTTGCTTGCTGTCTGCTGCTAAGAAAGTAAGAATTTCCGAACAACGAAAGCTAAAAACAACGCTACAATGACTGTTAGTAATTAACTGTGCGTTGTACTTAGTATTAATTGTTGCATTTTTATAAATATATTTTTGTTAAAATCTACAACTTTTAAAATGCATGTCTATACCGTGTTGTCTGCACAGCAACCAACTGCAGATAGATCTATTTCGCTTTCATTGCAGCTTATCAGTGCAGTATAGGTCTAGTGCAGACAGCACGGCATAGAACTAGTTTTGCCTATATACCAAAGGCTTGGTATGATGAAAGTAAGAAATTAGATGGCAATGCCATCTGTCAGCATTACACTGACATGATGACAAAGCCACCTAGCTGCCTGAATGGGATCTACTTCCTAAAGGAACTGCAGTGATGAGCTGTAATGACAGCGAAATAGATCTATCTGTAGTTGGTTGCGGTGCAGACAGCATAGCATAGACATGCATTTTAATGTGTGTCGGTTGTTGCCCGCTTGCAAAAAATGCCGTAGGGGCCTGCTGTCAAATTGAAGTATGCAGGTGCATGCTAATTTGCCAGGCTACAGGTCACTTCCTTGAGGAAGTAGATCCCATTATGGCAGCTAGGTGGCTTTGTCATCATGTCAGTGTAATCCTGACAGATGGCACTGCCATCTAATTTCTTACTTCTACAACTTTTATTGTTGTATATAAAAGCCGTCTTTGATGTAGATAAATAATTGTCAGTAGTTAAATAAATTTGTATTAAGATGTGCTTACTTACCTACATTTTCTTTTAAGCAGTTGTAATTGAGCTTAAACATATTTTATAAAGTAGTTAGGCAACACTGCTCAAAAGCAAATTACATTGGAGTTCATGTCGTTTGGAATAATGTTTTAATATATTCCTTTTCAAAATTAAACGTAAAGCTTATTTTTTCTTATTTAATATCTCGTCATTAGGAAGACTGCTATGAAAAATACACATATTTATATATATCTAGAATTTTGAAAGGCAAGCTAGTATACTTTTCTGTCTAATTGTGCAATTACCAAATAAAAAAGGTATTAAAAATTTGTACTCATAAAACATACTGTAAAGGTTTAATAATGTTAAAAATGTTAGGTGTCTCTGATTGTCGTACGGTCCCAAGAAATCACTGAAATATTAATTTGCTACTGCGGATTATTGAATAAATAATATAAAACCCTTTTAAATTGAAAAAAACATAGGTATATATATTACAGAAAATAAAGATTACAATCAAATCATCTATACACAGTCACGTTTTTATTGTTATAATTGTAGCTACTTAAGCAAAATAGTACAGCATAATTAAGTACAAAAATCACTTTAATAATTAAAACTTTTACGCATACGATACCATTTGGTTGCCCGAAATGTAATAATAGGACATGTTTGCGGATTGCGATCAACGGTTGTTACGTGTAGGTAGCTACCTCATAATTCCTAAAGAGAGAGGATGCTTAACTTTGTCAAAAAATAGCTTTCATTTGTATTAACTGATTATTACTTTGCATAATGAAAGCGTTTTTGAGGCAATGTATACACTGCAAACATTTGTAGATATCTATATTTTCATCAGCAGAAAAAACAGGAAAAAAGTATATTTAATCTGCAGCTGATACAGTGTCAACTATTACGAATTAACAGATCCATCAGTTATTAAACCAAATCTCTTGATGCCAGTGAAAAACAGACTTTATACAAACATATAGGTGTATACATTACCGAGCGGCTGGCAAACATTGCAGAAGCGACAAACGCGGAATGTAATTAGCTCAAACTAGGTAGCGACATCGGCGATGGAACATCATCGAACACGGAGAGAACACTTCAACTGTTCCGAACAGCGTACCAATCAGCACGTTTGATGAAGTGGTGCGCAAACACTAAATGATTGTGAATTGACGAATCGAGTAAATGAGAGCTCCAATTAGAGCAGATTTACGAGAAGGCCTCGTCCTCAAAGCTGAGAATTTAATTGAGTGGCGTGACGGCCACTTGTGACAATTGGATTCTGGTTCGTATTGTACGCATAAGCAACAGCAAATGACAATCGAACGATAAAGTTTCAGATTGAAGCATATACTGGTTTATTTTACAATGATGAAACAATTATGAAAGAAAAAAGAAAGAGAAGCTCGTCACAGTTAAGTCTTATCGTATCTATCTTAAAAACTTTCAATCTACGTTTATTCTAACAAGCTGTTTTCAGTGCAAGCTATTTCGATATAAACTCAAAAAGCTTGTGAATGTTGCGAGAATTAAAATGTGGATAACACAATGCCAACTAGTGGTAATTTAATGGTATTATCCACTCGTCTCTGTTCTCAGGCATAATAACAACAAAAATGCTTTGGGACTATAGCTGTGCTGAGAAGGCTTTAAAAGACGAAACAGCTGTCCACAGATTGTATTGGCGCAGGCGACAAGGCATAAACGTAACTGTTTATTATGTCTGAGAACTGTACTCTTTGCAGAAATCGTCGTTGGGAAATTCTGTCGGTTTTTTAAACGCCCATAGCAAAGTGGGCTACCGTTCAGATTAGTTCCCCAAGGAGACGAGTGGATAATACCGTTAAATTGCCATTAGATGGCATGGTGTTATCCATATTCTAATTCTCGCATACACATCGCCTACGCGTATATAAGGGAAGCCAGATCTATGCTGTGATGTCTACGTTGTGTAGGGACTATAGCTGTGCTGAGGAGGCTTTATAAGTCGAAATTTGTTTACTTTACTTCAGAATGTTGCTTCAAAATAGTCTTTTGAAAAAATTTAGTACGTTTCAAAGAAATAATAGCATAATTATTTTAAAATCTTGAACCACGTTTCAAATGCAAAACATAACTCTGAACACACGTAATTAACCTTGAAATACAATAAATTCTTTCGAAGACAAATTAATGATTGTGAAACATGATTAACCAGCTTACTTTGAATTTCAAATATTGTTTTTGTAACTAAATTATACTTATACCTATCAGATTCATTCTGAACGAAAGTTTATGCTTTTACATCTTGTTCTTGGTTGTGGTTTCAATTATTCTTAATGTGGAAAGTGATCCAAATATCCCTAAACCACAATATCCAAAATTTTTATGGAACCTGACAGTAATTATTGCGTAATGTAATGTTTTGGGGGTTAGATCAGTAAATATCTTAGATAGAAGACATGATCTTGAATTTGTAAGAATGCCAGAGGAACGGTGGACATCCATTGGAAACCCCCGAAAGTAAGAAGGAGGATGACTTAAACTCAGATGCAATGAAGAAGTAATGCAAACAATGCAGAACAGATATATGAGTGATGAAGATTGGCAAGAATTCGAGACGCTCTTGATGTAGTTCTAACAGATTATGTTAGGAGCAAGCAGTAAATCACATCACCTTTTGCGCTGTCCTCGTCCGTCAACAAATCAAAAGCGACCTGATAATTTTTTAAATTGAACACTTATTCGAAGGTAACAAAAGCAATGTAATTTCAGTAATTGCCTCCGGAAGTTTGATTTTTCAGTACTGTTTCCCTAAATGTTATATGATGAAGGATGTACATATACATAACAAAAAAGGAGTGACTCTTATAAAACCAGTCGAGAAAAAAACTAAAGGATTTTAGTGAACGAATAAAATGTTTCTGATAAATCAAATCATAAAATATCGTTGACAAGCGTAAATTGTGAGATCTGAGTCTTTAAAAAATTTGCTAACGTATACAAGGAAATTTGTATATGTATATTTCCTTGTTAAAAACTTAACTGCCGTGCAACATCATACCAGGCTGACAAAATTCCTTTCACTACAAAACATATTTCTTTAGGAAAGTAAAACGCCTTACAAATACTAACAGTCTAATAATATTTGAGAAACATAGTGCATCTGTCTAAATATATAACAATCTTAAAAGATTTCCTCGACAAAAATGCTTTCAACTATGAAAATGTTGATGAAGCACATATACCAAGTATACATTCTTCTAGTATGTTTCCTTATCTCTTTCCATTTTAGCAACCGGAAACGTTCCTAAAGAGAATCGTATTATCCATTATCAACAACCATATAAAAATACAGGCATCTAAATGATTTTCAACTAATGCATTTACATAATTGAAACGCCATTGGCAATAAGAATACGCCTGAATAATGTGGACAATTATAAGTGATTGGAATAAAAAAATTAGCTTCTACATAGCTAGAACTTGAAAAATTCTAAAAAAATGTTGCGAAACGTATTCGTATATGCAATATTAACACAGAAGGCAAACACTAATATCACACTTAAGTAACCATCATATAAGTCGATTTCTTCGAGTCCAATCTTTTCGTTAATACTACTTCCATTCACATCACCCTCGATGTTTTCCCTTGCCCAACTCGCATCAGTATTAATTGGTACGATGCCAAAAAATAAACAGTATCGAAAGCTCCACGACGAGGAAAAGCAAGCAATTATTGATATCCCTCACATAATGCGACTTCCCCCTTGTCAGCTGTCATGTACGCGTCACGAGCCGTCAAACACTTCAAATATATTATCCTCTAGCCTCCCAATCCAGGGGAAAACTTTCCGGAAATGAATTACTTAAAGTGGGACCGTCGTTGCTATTCAGATTACATATTGCGTTTTTTTAAGTGAATCATACTTCCTGCATCTGTGGTCCATGTTTTAACTAATGGAGCTAGGATCGTTATTTAAACTTCTTGAGTTTATTTTGAAATACAACCTTTGTTGATGTAGTAATTCTTTTAATACTTACAACGATCAGATCAATACCTGTAATTCTAAATGTTTGCAATAAAATATAAAAAAGTTTTTTTTTTTTAAAGTTTGAAATACACAAGACATGTAATCTCGGTTTACAAGTATGGGACCAGGGGGGGAGGGAGAAGACGGGGCAGAGTCTCACGTGTCGGACGAACGTCTCATTACCGCTCTGGCCCGTAATGACGCGACATTGTATTGTTTCTCAGTCAGCACTGTCACCGGTTTGTTAGTTTATAAATTTGTGACCTAGCGCCAAAAACTATGTTTTTGTCCAATTGCTTGTTATTTTCGCGTTGTGCATGGCATGTGTTTTTAACCTCAATATACACTACCATGAACTTAGTGAAAGTTATTTTTGTTTATCAATAATTATACTAGCAGGTATAGAATATGTTTGTTTCAATATTTTGATTTGTTTTTTATGGTACGTTATTTTATTCAAAAAAGCATGAAGGGGCAAGATGAGGTATCGCACCCCATCTTCAAAAATAAAATATGACTTTATAATGACTTAGGTATGTTTTTGATTAACTTTTAGTGATTTCTTTTTAGGATGGAGAAGAATTATAAAATAAAGACGGAGAGAGGAAGTTGGAATGAAAAAAGTATGAAAAACGCGGTAAATATGGTCATTGAAGGAAAAATGGGGTATAAAGTAGCATCAAAAACATTTTCTGTGCCACAAACTACCCTGAAAAGGAACGGACGACGGGGCAGTATTTATTTGCGAGTATTGTAATCATAATTAGAATATGTCTCCCCATACCCCATCTTGCCCCATAGGTACCCCGTCTTACCCTACCTTACATCAAAATCGGGGGTTGGATGTCTTTGCCAAAATTATTTTTTTTCTGGCATAAGTAAAGTGCCTTAAGTTCCTAATTCCCAAAGATTAATAATGTAAGAGTTATTGTAAATAAATAATCATTCAAAATAATTTAAATTGAGCATTTTAATGCCCTTCAAACGTTAGGGTCCCCGTTATGCCCCCCTACCCCTACTTTGCTATTGAATTATTTAGAAACCGATATGCTGATATAATGTTATCCTTATTATCATAACTCAGCAACTTTCATTATCTTTTTAATTGTTGGTAGTAGCTGTGTATCAATAATATATTTGTTTAAAAAATAAATAATAACTACAGTTCGATAGAACATTTTGTACTTCTTACAACTATCCGTTCCTACTGAATGCAATAAATGTTGGTATAAACAATACATTCAGTCATCATCAATTTTATAAAATATTGAAAGCCTTTTTGATGAATGATGTGATAAATCGTTACATGGCTCTGTTTTCTGCAAATTGGGGAAAACACGTATGAGCTGTTAACTTGTAACTAATAGTCTTCTTAGAAAATGTTATACTTCGCTAAATACACTGTTCCAACCGAAAGCCAATTTTTAACATTACATTTTCTACATGTCCATCCATTAAAGTGGTTATCCGATGAGATAACCCTTTTTTATAAAAAAAACCTATCAAAATTTGCCAACTCCGTCATAATCAACAATGAGCAAATTAAAATTATGATTTCTTTACTCCAAATACGAGAACCCCCGAATATGAATGAGGGCAGTCAGTGCAAATAAAAATTAATCAAAACAAACGTATTCCAACTTTCTATAACTAAGTATAAGTATAAAGCGTTTAATAAAAGGTAAACGTTTAAGTAAACTTAAATAAAATGTGTTAGAATCGAAGCAATATTCTTTAGTTGTGCAAAATGTATAAAAGAAACGATAAAGCTGTTCGGTAAAAGAACATACATTAGTTAAATAAAGAAACTAAATCTAAACCATAATATATACCCTTATTAAGCGAAAAGGCATTATCATTTATATCGCTGAACCCCATACTTGTTGACAAGTACAAGTGCGCAGTACTGGCACAGGGTCAGACGATCATTATTAACTGGCAAAKATATTTTATATCTACCATAAATTTCATGAATTGCTCATGTTAAGATCACGGACTCTAAAGACATTTGATAGAAAGCCAAGAAAACGCAAWTCAGAACTAATATTCCATCAGCAATGAATGTAAGTACCAAAAAAATATGTAAATTTAAAATACTACGCATAATTTACCTAATGTAAAAAACATTTAGACAAAAAAGTGAGTGTACGACTTGTAGTATGGCACGCAGGAATGTTGCATAATTCATACTTTGCAAATATTGCACGCGCTAATACTTCTACTAAAAATAGGTCAACTGCAGCTACACTGTTAAAAATGATAAACGATTCTTTATTCATTTTTTGTCATTATTAAATCAGTGCAACAGTAATAATACTAGTAAAATTCTAAGGCATTCAGGTGAACAAGAAACAGGTGAGTACACATACCGTTGTATGAAAAAAAACGACCAATTAAATATAAAGAATAAAAATAATAATCGTACTTTTAGACGTTTTTATTTTTCAGTAGGTTTTCTTTTACTGCAATGAAGGTTCAATGCAACCGATATACGATAGATGTATAAGACAAAGGTACAATTCTTAAAAAGATATATACAGAAAATCACATAATTAAGGTACATAGAATATCAGGAGAAGGAAACTATCCTCTAATGCTGATAAAAAAAATATACTATTATATATATACATATAGACTATTGCCCAAGGAGGATAGAAAACGCTACAAGAGAAATAAGACGAAAAGCTGTGAGGCACAATAGACAAAACATATGGACGCTGAGAAGTAGCTTGGAAGAAACTACGCAGGAACTATAACCATGCAAAATACAATTCAATGGAGATAGCTAACAAAGTGCCCGATACACACCGTGCTTTGAACTTATTTCAAACAGGTTCGCAGCCGAAAAATTCGGAATTGGTTCTAACCTTTTAGCCAGTACACATCAAGTGTTGAGCTAATTGGAATAAGTTCTAAACGATTTTTAAAAAGTTCGCTATACAATGCAGTAGCACTTGGAATCAGTGTTGGCTCTGAAAAGTTAATTTCGATTGTTCGGCCAWGAACTAGCTACAGMAAAGCTATTACTGCTCAAGAAATACTGGCCTTGTTAAGTTTTATAGCAACTGCTGACGCATTTACAAACGTAGAATTCGCACCTGTATATTATATTTTTAGCAAAGGATTTATCCGTCTCGTACTGATAAAATCTGATAAGGCATTGCCTTGCACAAATTGCAAATGACAAGAAAACAGTAGAAAGGAGATCCTAAATCTGCGCACAATTACAGACAGCAACTCATCCGAGCACGAAGAGTATTGCAGCCAAGCTAAGGCACCATCAAATACAGAAATATTTAAAAACAAACTGCTTTAAAATCATCAGATCTGAAACCTAAAATCTGGCTTTGGTACGTCAACGACACTTTCATTATATGGCCTCACGGCTCCAACACCCTAACAACCTTATAAAATTCACAGTGAAAATAGAAAACAATAATACTCTCCCATTTCTTGATGTACTTTTCACTCGTTTACCGGGTGGTCGTCTATCGTACGTCACAAAAACGTTCTGTTCTAAATTATCTTGTTAACCGTGCTATACCAATTTCTCGACCGTACAAACTTTAAAGTGAATTGCAACACTGACTTATCAGTCTAGTCAATAAAGGGTATAATAATCGTGAGATTCAATTTGCAACTTATCGTTATCTTTACCCCCAAATCCAAACTAAGTCTCGAAGCCCCAAATTATAGATCGACTGCTTTGCTTCCATATGTTCAAGGTGTCACAGACAGAATTGAAAAAATTGTTAAGAAACGACTCATCCATACTATCTTCCAGCCCCATTCAAAAATGTCACAGATCTTTCCATCTCCGAAGGGCAAAATAAATCTTCTATCTTCTGGAGGTATTTACAGCATTCCTTGTTCGTGCGTAGCCGTATATATCGGTGAAACAGGTAGATCTATTAAAACCAGGTTTAATGAACACAAACGATGCATAAAATCAGGTTTTTTCACCCACTCAGCAGCAGGCGAACATCAGCATAAAGACGGTAACAATATTTTGTTTGGCAATGTGTCAGTTCTAGCGGAAAGTCCCCGAAAAGCCATAGAAATTTCCAAACATCCCAATAATCTAAACCGCGAAGATGGTTATCATCTCTCAACTATTTGGTATCCAATCACTTTGTACCATATTCCATACTCCTTATTTATGTCCTGATGAAGCCCCTTACAAGTGCGGGCGATTTCAATCTAACTCTGGCAGCGAAAGCTTACGTTCTTACCTCCACATCCTCTCATATCAATCCTTAGATACCTGTAACATGCGCTACGTGGAAGCCCACTAGCAAAAAAGAAAATGCCTATCGTACGGTAATTTCAAACAATCAATCAAAACCAATAAACCTCCCCAAGACTGCTAAAACTTCTGCCGCACTTTGTATCGCAGTCAGGTTTAATTTCATGCATCAGTTTTAACACAATTCACAATATATTACGAAATATTAAAAAAATACCTTGTCCAACGGTATGAGTGATGGCTGCGAAATTTAATAAGGTTTCCCGCTTATTCTAATTAGAATCCACCCGTTCTCGATGATGCAACTCATCTAACAAGACAGTTATTAAAGTCCCCACGACGAACTTTCTTAAACAAAACAGTTACTTCTCCTCTTTCATCGACTCCTGCCTCATCGGCGCGCTGAAAACTAAATTTGCGACGAAAAGAAGCAACCCGTTGTTAAACTTCGCAGACGCTTTCTTTGGCCGCGGGACGTTCTGTTAACTTCGGAATTTAACTCCGGAATCATTTATAATCGGGCTATCGATCAACGCCACAGCCATACTGAAACTTTTTCGCATTAGAACAAACAGACGTAAAAAGAGCTCTAACAACGCGCAACTCGTGACGTAAAAGTTCACAGTTCCCCGGAGAGTTGTGCGCAACTAGAAGATTGCTGGCTTTTAGCTGGGCGTCCGATGGATGAAGAGGTTTATAATGACGACGGAAATGCACAGAAGTTATCAATAATTCTACAATGCCATCAGAATATCCTGAAAAAAAGGGTACACATCACAACACAAGTTTCACAGTTTATGTATGCTGAAGGACTAATCCCGCCTTCTATTCGTCATTGTAAACCTTTTTAATATTCTGCATCCTGTATTTATTTTAAAATGGCAATCTCAAGGCACCTGCAAATTTAACGTCACGGGGTCAGGTCAGGTCAGGTCAGGATTGTTCTCACGAACTTTATGGATCAATCGGATCTTATAAGAATGAAATTTTTCCTTTTGATAAAGTTTACCCACTGTGTGGGTGTATGTCGTTGTTCATTGCCATCTGACGAAGGATTAGGTTCGGATTTTCTTCGGCTTGGGTTTAATTTTGTGTCGTCGTTTAATTTGGGATGACCAGATCTTTGCCAAATCCTTCACGCTACCCGTTTCGTAAAACCTTGCAACAAGTCTGCTAACAGTAAATTATGCAATATGACTGTTTTAGTGTTCTGTGTTGAACAATTGACAAGCTTCCTGATGACTTTAGGGTTAATCGCCATAACCTACAATCTTTAAAATTCGGATTCGTTTAGTTTCCGTTAGACGCACCATTTTAATTGAACATGCGCCGACCACATATTTAAATTACTTGTTTGAGAATTAGTAACTTGCATAAAAAATTTCATTGTCTAGAGAAAAAAACTTCATACATTGAAGTTAAACCAAAGGCGATTAATACTGGCGCGCAAACGGCTGCGGCGGACGGTGACGTCAAGCAACAGTAATGCACAAAWCACTACGCAACGTATTTGCTACTGCCAGATATCAGTTTGACGCGTATTGTTCCATTTGACATACTTTATGCAGCCAGCGACCTTGGTAGGCGGGGCCTCGTTACTGTTGCGTGACGCAATTTTGTATTCAGCCAATCTTCGGTACGTTTGAACTCGCATTTTAAACCGCCGATTTCTTTCGAAAGATTTTATTTTATTATTAGTTTACAGATGAACATTAAGAAAAAAAAATTACTCACCGTTTTCTAATATAGGAGAACTTCATATGAATGCACGTGTTAAACAATTATTTTCGAATTATATCCATTTTGATTATTTTTCTTCATGCCATGGTTGAATTTCTTAAATCTAAAGGGCTCGAACAACACAAAAAAGCATATGGTTCTATTTAGCATTTGATTACGTCAAATCTTCGTCAGTAACAGACTGTTCTGGTACTCTGTATCAATCGTCTCAAAATAAACATCTTAAATCTTTATCAGGTACTTTATCGACACCCGGTATATAAATTCCATGTAATCTCCCTTACCGAAGTACCTACTTCTGCTAAGGGAATGAATTTACGGAATGCTCCCCAAAACAAAAGACCAGACGTGACCAAGCCAAAAATTACTTTCAAACTTGATAACGTTTAGAAACTTCGAATTTTATTACAGTTGGCTTGATTTCGTTCACTACTGGCAAAGTAAAGTTCTTGTCTTGAAAGTCTTGTTTTTTCTGAATTAGAACATCTTTTTAGAATGATAGTAAGATAGTAATAACGTTTATAATTATGAAAGGGTGGACATTCATATCCAGGGGAAAATTTAGAGCAATTTTATAAATCTGATTTCCATATTAAAAATTCAATATCGCCATGCGCTAGTGCAGTGGTCCAAAACACTCATTGACACCATATAAATATAGAATATTTCTTCGGATGTTACCTTCGGCGGGATTTACTGAACCGTATATTTTCAAATTCCACTAATTCGTATTTATTCGGGCCGAATACTATCTGTAATTAACTGCAGTAAATGGATTATAAAATATGCCACTTTCAGCTCAGAAAACTGGCAAACAGCTGCAAAAGGAAAGGTATAGTTTTGTTTAATATAGACTCACTTATAGTTTTTTTTTGTTCCTGATTTATTCGTAGATCTAGTAGTCTATCAATTAATCAATTCATTAAAATTATCATCGTCATTTGTATGTGTTACTAAAATTTGAGAACAACCACATATAACTTGCGTAGATAATATAAGAATCGACTCGAAGAAAATTATTACAGAAACAACTTTCTGTAACTGATAAGGCAAAGTTTTATGATTGCCACCCAAGTTCGGCTTCCCTGACCTTTTTCGAGAGCTTACAAAATGCGTCCACTTTGTCCTTTCTCTCGTCGCCAATATTGAACGGATACCCTTTCTTGTCGGTCTGGTTAAATTACAGGATTCTGATTTTCAATTTATTGAGTTCGCACAGTCGCACCCTCCATCTTACCGCATTAGTCCGGTCATTTGGCTGGGTATTTGGGAGAGATATGTTGGGTTCAACACATCCTCACAATCAATCACTGCACCATTAGATACATGAAATAATTTCCGCGACATTGCCTCAAAGACTTACGACAAGCTTAGAAGCCAACGTACGAAGCGGAGTTCAACGAAGGCTGAATGAATGCGGGAAGCACATTAAAACATAAATGTGGCATATATTTAACGATAGAGAAGACATAGCAAAAAAGGAGTACTAACATATACAGTGAGAGTTTGTAAATCGGAATATTTCATAATTACAAAGTAGCAATCTTGCAGGAATTCGATAAAAACTATCTTGAAACCACAGTTTTGCGCGGAAATGGTGGATCGACTGGATTTGAACGACCTGACCACGAAAAACAAACTATTTTCTGAAGTTTATTATGAGAGGTAAGGTAAACAGACATAATTAAAGTTATCATTAAATGAGTAAAGATTACACTTATTTCCCAGAAAATATCGATGACTTGAATAGAGATTGTTGGTGATCGAATATTAGGACCAAAATTTTTAAAGAAAATCTTGATGAAGAGCGCAATTTGGTATTCTTGTAGGATGAACCAATTCCAAATTGGCTATTTTGCTTCATTGTCCTGTAGAAGGTGATTACTCGAATAGAAACAGCTTGATTCAACAAGATTGTGGCCCCCCATTTTGTAAGATGTGCCCCTGAATGTCCGGATGCAGTATTTCCCGGAAGATGGATTGGTGGAAGGAGACCCTTTGCATGTATACTCAGGTCTCCACACTTCATTCTTTTAGAAAGTTACGTAAAAGGTAAATTTTAAGAAGAAAGGATAAAACACGATTAAAATAATTTTTATTTTTTCAAATAAAATGTTTTTGTTTAGCATCTTGTAAATGACATGGAAAAAATATGAAATTTGGCACTTTAAAATTAGTAATCAAATATAATGCCATATTTTTTGGGAATAATTGGATACTTTTTTAACAGAAAATACTAAATGAGCGTTCGATCATTTCTCAAAAAAATATAGTGTAAAATGTCAAGAATCTTGAGTTATCACTAATATGTACAACCCAATAAGAAATAATAGAGACCTCTTACGCGTACATAACACACATGTTCAAAGCAAAAGGCTTCTCTAATTAATTAAATAAATATAGAACGCCTTGGTAAACACATATTTTAATTCTGACCGATTACAATTAATAACAAATAGTCCTACTTTGTCCATGCCGTATTATTAACAGTTCGTAGTTAATTTTAGTAATCTGGCCATTCAAAAACCTCCTACTTATTTGGCATGTAGGCACCTACAATTTATGAACAAAAGTTTAAAATACACGCATCTGGCAGTTAGTTGTTCTGGTCAGCGTGACGATAGCCTCTGTTGGTAAAAATTGAGGTTCTATAAATTTAGTTTACTTGTACTTAAATTAAATTAATAAAATATCCTTATGAAGATCAACTATCTTCCACCCGTCTTTCATTAAATATGTTAATCAGTGCACCAGGTGGCGTTCAGCAGCGGTTAAAGGCGCAAAAACTTTGATGTTTGACCACGGATTTAAATAGGGCTCTGATAGCGCAATTGGTTTAGCGCATTCGACTAGTGTTCAAAAGGCCCAGGATCCAACGCGGTCAAAACTGGTAATACTTTTTCACTATGTATTTATGTCTGATTTCCCAATATTTATAACTTATGCAAATTTAAATTTACATACTTTCACATTATTCACGACAATTATAACAAGCATGTAACGAGTCAATTATTATAAGACGCAAACTCTGTTACTGTCAATCTTTGGATATTTCTATATCCTACGTGTAACTTCCTTGCTCTATCTCTGTATTTATCTAGCAAACACATCTGGACTCAGCACACTCTGTTTTAACCGTTCAAGTTTAATAAACTTATCAGATTTCTACTTTTTACAGCTTTCATTAACTTTACATCCACTCCTTTTTTTATCCAAACATTCCCAAATTTGTTGCCCTGTTATGCCCTTAAACAACTTTTCCAAATAAGTGAGGCACACATTTCGCGTTCTGAAGTGTCAGAAGATAGTGCGGCTGTGTCTAGCAATTGTATTTTTGCCACGTTTCGATTATACTGACCCTACCTGTGAACAATTTCTGGTTTGTTATTTCATCAGCATCAGTTGCAAGCGCTTTTTTACTTCTGTCATGTATTTTCTCTAACTAATTGTTCTTAGCTACTTAT
Source organism: Rhyzopertha dominica (assembly GCA_025024175.1). Lineage (NCBI taxonomy): Eukaryota > Metazoa > Arthropoda > Insecta > Coleoptera > Bostrichidae > Rhyzopertha > Rhyzopertha dominica. Next base: position 42,817,574 of record QCXZ01000138.1, on the reverse strand, counting down.
ACTTGCATATGTTATACCACCAATCTTATTTAGGTAAGTCTTCATTTATCCTTCTTACACTTTTCCTGTGTTTGTTTTATGTTTTCATACTGAATTGTTGGCACTACTTCTGTTACTCGCTCTTCGACCATTCGTTTACATAAACTTGATATTAGTTCCACTACAACTGCATAATGATCACTATCAATTTCTAATCTGTCCTTACTTCACATCTGTAGCATTTTTTCTGTTTTCCCTTTCTATCAGTATGTATGTATCTATTATTATTGATTTTTCATCTTTTTTGGTGCCTGCCTTGCATATATTTTTGTATATTTGTGCTTGTGAAAAGAATTTGCCACCACAAGAGTATTCTGCACGCCAAATTCTAATATTTACCTTTCATTATTATTTCTAATCTATTCTCCATGTTTTCCTGCTATCTTTGCATATATTTTAAGTTTTTTCTATACTCTTCCTTTAAAGTTTTCTATCATATAATAGCTTTATTCTAGTGTTTCTGGTTACCAAAATAAGTATTTCCAGAATGTATCGTTCTACCACTATGGTAAATCTGTACCTATTTTCTTTTTCCCGTTGTACTTTCAAACTCCTTTACAACATTCCTTCTCACTTTTTTTACTTGCTGCGATAAACCCCTGGGTATGTTTTACTTTACTCCATATTAGCAAATGTCCTTTTTCTACTATTTGCTTAGCTTGTCAATTCCTTTGTTGTTTTACAGAGTGTCAATGGTTTTATTTTATCATTTGTTCGCTTTCTCGAATCCTGTTTATTCCTGGTCGTCGTTGAGTTTATCTATCCCCTGGTATAATAGCTGTTACTAGTTTTGTGGGACCTGATGTATTATCATCTTTCCTTTTTTGTCCCATTTCCATATAGCGCCGTCTATAATAATTTTTGCATATTTAATAATAGCTATGTTTTATTTTCTTAGCATTTTCCCTTAATCTGGTTGTATCTGTGTAAATTTGTGTTAACCTGAGTTGGTTTTTACTTTTTATCATTTTTTCATCTTACTTGTCATGCTTAGTTAATCAATTATCTCAATGCTTCTTACCTTAACATTCACTTTTATTTTTTTAAGTTTTTCGTTTTTTTTGTACTTAGCGTTCAGCTGAAATGATTGGTGTTTGTCTTTTTTTTGTGCAATTCACAGAGTAAAAAATTATTTTATACTGATCTGATAAATGCATGGAAAAACACAAAATATACTTTTGAAAACACTAAATAAAAATACATAAGAATATGCATCAATATCAACTCAACGGGAGTCTGAATTTTAAAACCGGAATATAAAGTACTAAAAACTACTAAAAATCAATTGACGGCAGCTAAATATGTAGGAGCTTAAAATTAAGAAAAATTGGAGAACTATTTTGCAATAATAAATTTAGAACAGCAAATTAACTACATGATTTGAGTTTTGAAGGAAAATAACATTAAAATTTAGATTAGTATGACCAAAAAATGCGGAAAAGAATTCCAGAAATCCTTAATGGTGGTTGATTAACAATTTGTTGATTGGCTAGCACCATGCTTTATCTAGATGTCCACGTGAAACTCAACACACGTGTAGACTTTTATCAAACGACACCAGTGGAGTCCTTATTCGGATTATTGGGTAGCTAAAGAATTGTTTTTTTGTGGATTTCTAAAAGCAGATGAAATAAAAAATAGTGTTGTCATGCTTGTCAAAAAAGTTAAGTTGTGAACATCATACAACGATGATATGTTTAAAAAGCACGTGTCTTTTATCGATGGGGCGTGTCGAAATGTCTTCGTGGATTAGTTTTGATCTCCCAAAGCTCCCGGTCTGAAAACACGACCCGAACTTAATACCGTCTGGCAACACTGGATAGCAGCCAACTATTCTTGTCGCTGCCACCGAGGGCTTAGCTTTATCCTCCTTTATTAATCTCCAGAGTAAAAAAGCGCCCCATCTGACACGGAACTTCGCATTTATACATCGAAACGCATCGCGACTGAAAAATCGCAGAAATATTCAAATTCCAGGCGGGCGCGGCGCCCAGCGTCGCCATCGCTAATAATCGTCGGGTTTGACAGGCACGTCGGGGCCGATAAGCACCGGTGGGCCCCACTGACAGGAGCGCAGGGGTCTGGATGACGCACGGCATTGACCCTGACATGAGTTGCAGGACAATGGGGGCTAATATCCCCCTGTAAAACGGGGATTGTTGCTAATGGATACGAGCCCACAGCTTTTTMACTAGAGAAATCTGCGTATTAATCTAAATTGCCTGCGTAATACTCGTCAGCGGAAATTTTTGGTGACACGGCACCAAATACTGGAGCTGAAGCTTTAACGGATTGGTACAAGCTGTTGATATAAACTTTTTTGCTTTAAGGTTCTTCACTGGATCTAAGATATAGACATAACGAGTTCAAAATTTCAAAAGCTAGAAGCTAAGTGTGTGGAGACCAAACAATCGGCGCAAGATCTCAGCTATTAAATTTCAGTAGACCTTGGATTTTCAATAATTGAACGCGCATCTCTCTAAACGTATAAGTAAAAAACGTAAAAGCAGTTTAAAGTTATGGGATTTGTTACAAACAATAATGCAGATAATAAGCGTTGCGAAGTTATTGCCGGCTACTCGTATATTGAGCAACACAGAAATCATAAAACATATGTGTGTTGTTAATCCTTTTTATGCAATGGGGATTCCTAAGCGGACTACGTATGACATTTATAAACATGTATAGTTAGGATGGCCATCAGTAAGAAAGCAAGGTTCAGGAAGAACTGTCAGAAAAATGGGTAGAAAATACATCGACAAAAAGTATGCCAGCAACATATTGAAATGCAAAAATGTTTTATTACTATGAAGAAAAACAACCCCGAAATACAAAGATAAGCAAGGTATGGAACAAAAAGAAAGAAAGGCTAGAAGTGATTATTAATGATGAATCATATTTCTCATGGAATGGTAGCAACAACGCAATTAAAAAGTCTTACTAATGCAGAAAGGTAGAGACGAGAGACGTTTTTTCTCAGAAGCTGTTGGTTTGGATGGCAATTCCTTCGCGCGTCATTCTTCTTTGTATACCGCGCTTTCCGGTAATTCTGTATGAGAAAGAATGCGTACAAAGCAGACAGAACAAATTCATTAGCAAAAAACATTCAAATCGCAAAATTATGTTCAGGCCTTATATGATAACCGTCCGTTATGCAACACATGTAGTGGCTGCATATTCGATGAAAGGTCCAGAAATGAGCCCAACGGACTCCATCTGCGTCGAGTTGAAAGATTCTATACAATTTTTATACAGAGAGTATACGGGGTGGAAGAATTGCAATAACGGATCAATCTTAAAATTTCGCAAATGGATGTAGCGATCTTCTCCAATTTAATGCGACGAATGAAATCTGATGACACAGTTATTTAAGCTTTATGTATATTACTGGTGTTTAGTTTTTTGTATCAGTTTGTCCATTTTCAATAAATTGAAGTCTTGTGTTCGTGCGGATTTTTTCTTCCAACACCCCTATTGTAGGTTGGCAAATTTATCAAGCCTCTTCTAACAACTAAAATACGCGTTGTGCAAATAATCTGATTCTTTCTATTCAAAATACATTATTACGAGCCGCACAAAAAACATGTGTAAAGTTTTAATGTAATCATTTGCAATCTATGTCAACATACTTCTATAAGACACACAATAATTCAAGTAAACGCAGATAAGTTAGGGGTTTACAATCTTGGTTTATTTGTATGAGCAAACGTATAACAAGTGACAACCTTTAACTACAATTTAAGGAAATGTGMAAAAGATTAACATGATCCGATGCGAATAATTTGATTAAAAAAAGGATTCAATAGAGCGCTGTACCATAGCAAAACACTGCACTGCGCAGTGCACACAATTTTCAATGTGAGATAAAAAAGTGTTCCATCAATCAGAAAAAAATAACGAGTAAGTAGTTTTAAATGAAATAAATTATCTATATGTTGTACCCAATAACTGAATTCGGTCACTCTGACAGAAACTTATGCCCAGAATTTGTTGTGAATTCAACTTTTTTCTTATGTCACCTTGTGGGTACACTTAAAACATCCTTATGCTTTAGGAACAAATCAAGAAGATTCATAAAGCAAAATTACCACACGATCGAGAACATACGACAAGTTTTAACTTATGAATATAAATGTCCAAAAAACGAAGATTAGAAACGTACATAATCTATCCGTGGACAATATGTGAGTTGTGTATGCATCTTGTGATTAATAATCTCATCAACAAATGTTTGTGCAACCTTTAAAGAAATTCAAGAATAGTTTGAATCAACGAACTTAAATTAACTAATAGGGTGATACTTCTGTTAAAAAAATATATTTAATCATATGATTGCTCAAATTGCTCAAAACGGAAAAACCACTTTCATCTATAAATTGTCGAAGTTGTATCCATATACAATTACTGAACATTAGATAAAATTCATTGCCTACTAATTGCTAAGAGATATACTAATGAAGAAGGTATTACACATTATGTTCATCATAAGTAAGTAAGTCATAAAAATGTATGTATCTTTTGCCAAATACTTTAAAAAGGCAGTTGACATGTTTTGAAAATAATATTAAATTCATACAATCATTTAATGACATTTAATAGAAAATAATATAAAAATAAATTAAAACAAGTAAATCAATGTCTTACTACACATCCTTTAATTCAAATACGTATTAATACATATTTCGAAAGAATCCACCCTCATCTTCAGCTAAAAGTTGTAAAAAGGAGATACACATTGGAACGTTGGAAGTTAGCAAAAATATATCAGCCTCAGCCCGTCAATTTATCAGTTTGTTGTTTGCGTTCATTTTGTGATAAGCGAATTAAAATACGCCAAGAAAAAGTGAAATACTTATGAGTTGACTTCATTGTTATGGAATTTGTACAGCGACGAGCGGTTCAACGCGGCGGAGATGAGGAACGTAAAAGTAACGTAGCATTGATAATTTGATCACAGTGGGTTGTTGGAAACATACTATTTGTAAACATAAAAATGTAAGAATCAAAAATGTACCCTAAACTTGACATTTATTATAGAGGTCAGAATAAATATAAATTGCCATTTATTTTCGGGGCTCTTGCGGCTCGTTTCCGGTCTGGCTAACAGTCGGGAAAACAGCGCTTTTATTTATTACAACATTTCCCTCTATCAAGTTAAAACGCATATAATTATTCATATCCTCTTCAAGCTATAACAAAATGGAAACTGAATGGTAAACACTTATAACCCCAAAAAGAATAATAAAACTTACAGTAAGAATTAAGATGATCTTCACAACAGAAAAATAAACTTTGCGATTTCGGCATATCACGTCTAGGGGCCTTAAACAACTCTTTCATATATTGATAATCTCGACAAACGGTTACAAAAATTTTGTTAGCTGTACTGACTGAAGTACTTTTATAACCATGTACAAAACAACACTTGTTTTGTTTTCCATACATAATAGATGCTTGTAAAACTACACAAATCACTTTTTGGTGCGACCTCTTACACCGTCCTTTCAATAAACACCACACAAAAGCTTTTCCAATACAAGAATGATACTATACTATTAAACTGCACGCTCCTCGGTAATGTTTACGTGACACTTGACGTCACGAGTTGAATAACCTTGGATAGAAGCGTTTTGCGGTGACTCCAAAGATTAGAATTTCAGACCTGGAATTCTCTACCTACAAATATTTTTTTTTGTCTTTTTTAATATGGCGTACGATATATATGCACTTCAAGATTCATTTTAAGTAATTTTAAAAAAAAGTGATAATACCCAATTCAGTTTGACCACTTTTCGTTGCACCCAAACATCCAAAAAACAATATATTGCGTTTATATTATGAAAAACTCACAGAATTTTCACATAAGGATCGTATTTGCATCCTGCAGTTTTAATTTTCGAATCAGGAGGATCTCTCTTTTTCCGTTCATCCAGTCGATATCCTCCCACCCACCCTCTGGTGCGACGCTGCGACCGGGACTCCGTTGGCCGGAAATTAAACCGCGATTAGCAGGAAACCGTCGAGGACTACCGACACACACTATCATGTTTTATCTGCTGTGCGTTGCTAGAATGTAAACTGCAGGGGAGATCCTGCCAATATATGGCACTCACGTATTCATGCAAAGAGGGGTACACACTGGTGACCTGCGAACGTTTGCCCAAAATCCGTGTTGATTTCAGTAAAGCTTTGGTTCAGTAGTCATCTAAGGTTACAGAAGCGTCAAAAGTAGCTAAATGTGAACAAAACGCGATATTAGTACGAAGATAAAAAATTGAAAGTTGGAGGTATTATAATTTTATTTTGTTACATAATCTTCCTGAAGTTCACGGCATTTCTCCCTGTACTCGTTATAGTCGCTGACACAATTCAATAAAACATTTTTAAAATTTTGAGCATCTGTAGCTTTAAAACAATGCCAATATAAAACTGTCGGATTTTTCTATTAATAAGAATCTTACAGAGCTACAGCTGCCTTTTTATAAACAAATAGGAAGCATATGTTATTAAACAACAAAAGCGTATAGTAGAGTAACACATCTGAAAAAATACTGCATTTTTCACGGAATCAATGTTTTTTTTTTACTTTTTGTGTGCTCGATTCGTAATAAATTGATCAAACTAGACGAAAATTTATCACCAGTCAAGGAAAAATGGTAATACCTAGCTTTTTTGTCCATTTAAGCGATAAAAAAAATTGTCCTCGTTCTTTGTCAAGCTCAATTATTGTATTTACACATTTCTCAACTCAGAAGCAATAAATTGTACAAGTGTGATACATTTTTTAAATCAGGAAAAAATAACCTTTTCAATGATGTGCCCTTTGTCCCCCTTACCGTTAAAAATGCAACTTGCGACCATACCTCGCAAACGAGAGCTGACACGGAGCTGAAAAAATTCCAGAAAATGCATATTAATTGCCCATAGGCCCACGCACAATTTCAGAAAAATCGTTCGAACAGAACCTGGAATGTCCTGCTGGTTCCATACTTTGGAGCGACCCTTTATATTAATCTCATAAAACACTAATAATTACAAGCTTTTTATTTTAAGTAGGCGCCTCCACCATTTTTGACGTACCGTTCTGCCCACGTACGCCGCTGTCCGCGCCCGTTCTCAAACATATCGATTCGCAGGGGCATTTTATTGTTTATTACAAACCCAAGTTTGCAGTTGGTGAACATCGCCCAAAGGTTTAGCATGCAGTCTGGAAGGGTCAGTGTTCAAAGGGTTCCGGCGAATAGTCTATATTTACAGTTTTCCGTGTGGTGTATTGAAGGTTGTTTATTTATAGTCTGCGTGCGGTGCGAACTTGACCCTTGCGCCGCGTTTTTTTAATGCGAGAACAGGTCCGCTGAAAAAAAACACTATAAGACTGAATGAAAGTTCAGCTCGGCAGTGTGAAAGTGCACGTAATTATTATGGCTGCTTGCGCGAACGTTTATTTATAGCTTCGCGTACGAGACTTGTTTATCTTGTTGCAATTGAAACTACAATGTTTTAACGGATGAATACGCCATTCATGCATAATGTAACGGAAATATTCTTATCCTGCTCATACTAAGTTCGATAAAATTAAAGTGCATTTTGGAGTTGGCTGAGGTTACAGGGCTGCAGCGGTTAAAAAGAAATGTAGTAGAAATTTGCATATTTCCCGTATATCCAATATGAAGTTTGGGGAGCAGACTAAAACTTTTAAACTTATCAAGGAAAGATCGATCTTTAAACGTCGTACTATTTGAGCCTGTGTACGAGTAGTTCATATTAAATGCTTAGATATCATTTACTGTGTCTTCTTCCAAACGTGCATTTTTGTAAATTAGAACCTTATAGGATTTGCAGTTTCAATATTAAATGCAGGAAGAGTATGCTCTGCATATTATTCTTCAATTTTTATGTACAGTAATGCCTTTTAAAAAAAACCATCGTTTTTTTCTTTCACTACATTTCTAGTTCATTGCTTTCAAAAGTATTCTACGTATCTCTTGCATTTATTTTTCAATTTTTTATCCTAACACGTCAGTTATAATACTAAGTGTATTTCCCATATTGCTCTTATTATTTCTAAGAAGAATTAGGTTTTAACAATGTATAATAGATAAATATAAAGCTAGAATAGGAATAATTCTGTACAGTGCTAACACAAAATGATTTTCATTGCAGTAAATTATATCAAAGATGTGGGTTTTAAAAATAGGCTTAATACATGCGAAATTAGAGCAGTAGAGTAGTCTTCTAGATAAAAAGAAGCTAAAATCCAGTAGGTTAAACAAAAGCAGTAATTACCGAGTGAAATGCATGCGATGTGATATTGTATACATAAAATAACCAAGTAAAGTCATACACTGAAATAAAAGCACAACAGGTTTTGCTGACAAGTGCATCAAAAATAAACATTGCTTATATGGCAAAAAACAACAACATTGCGAAAGAAAAGGTTAAAAGAAATAAACGTTTTGGGACAATTGCAAATTAAAAGGCTCAAACACCAAAAAAGTCTAATACTCCTTTAATATTACTGAAATTACAAAGTCGTGTTAAAACTTGACAACCACTACGAAAATAGGCTTATGCTATAGAAGTTTCAAAACATTACAGTGAATGAACTGTAATTATTTGATTCCAAGGGCAGGGCAGCCATGCAAAATAAAATCATTTCCATTTATAAATATACGTATACCGAGGTTTGCCATCTATGATTGCTCTGATTACAAATTCCGCAAAATTCTGCAAACAAAACGATAGTCTAAGACAAGAATTTTTTATCGATTTCTGGTTTTAAAGCAATGAGAATTGAATTAAAATTTTACGAAAATTTAAAAATCCTAGCAATATTTCCAAATCTAATTTCGGGATTAAATGAAAACAAAAGCAGTTAAACAGAAAATGACCTACTCGTCTTACATGCACCTCCATTATCATGTGATTGTACCAAAATCTACAGAAATAACTTAACATCAACCAACAAGCAAAATGAGAAACAAGTAAATTAAACCGCCGAATCTACGGCTTTGTTAAGTATCAAACTCGCTTAAAATTATACCCGCAGGTTCCAAACTTTATTCAGCGACATTAGACTTGTTTCAAGTCTGTTTTGCTTTAGAACAAAGGCAGCACACGGCTACAGAGTACTTTAAATACCAATGTAATTGTCCCTAAATATTCGAAACAAACAATTAGAACTATGTACGATGCGCAGCCCAAATTGATAAATTTGGCCATAATTTTGATAAATGGTTCAATACCAGATAAAAAATAGTCAGCAATTCTATCAGATAATTGTATAGAAGAACGTATTAATTTAGAAACACCTTAAAAATGTAGAGAGGTTATTTCTTTTCTGTAGCTTCTATTTGTACAATCTAAATTGAAGTCAATTCTCTATTTTGATTAGATTTTATTTAAGAATACTGCTGATTTCATCCGATTTCGCGATTAGCCAAGTATGGCCATAAAGAAAAATAAAAAGGTGTGCATATGCGAGCTGTATAAATACAGACCTGAAAGGGTGAATTCGAACGACTAATTAGAATTGTATAAGGGTAGAGAACGCTAGAAGTTATCGTCGTAAGCTTTCTTAGGTTTCCTTTTGCCTAGCAACGGCGAAGGTAACTTCTCAAAAGAAAGCGTTTGTAGGAAAATTAAGGTTAAGTAATGTTACTGATCAGATGGCAGCTAAGATAATTTATGAAAGAATTTACCCTTAAGAGTTAAGTGGCCCACTTTACAAATCTTATAGACAAGGAAAAATACAATATAGCACGAGTTTTGCCACAACGAACACCAAACTTTGTAGAGAAGTGCCAAAAGAACCTAAGTGGCTTAACCATTTTCGTCCTTAAACTAACAACTAAACACCTCCTATTTAAAAAGTTTATAAAAACTATAGTGCTTGATTTCGCGAGAAATTATCTTTTTGCTCGACTTCCGTGCGCGTTTAGCCTTGTATTAAATTGTAATCAATTTCGGGAACGTTGAAAACGTTTGTGTTATATTTTGTCTTGGAGGTAATCAGTCGCTTATATAAAATCATTAACGGATTCAGAATCACTTTAAGTCGGAGTTGCTGAATTTAGTTTTGTAAAGTGATCACAAAGATGTGACAGTACTCTTCTCGAGATTGAAGTTTGGTGCCTTTAGTTAGTTTCGCTCTTGAGATCAGCACTTGAAAAGCTTTTATCCGGTTCACGTTTAAACACCTCAAAATTAAGTACTCGTTTTTTTTGTTGAATTTTATTTTGTTTCGTTCCTATTTTGACTTGGTATTGTAAGCACATTACCTCCTAATCTTTGAGAGAGCATTTTTGCGTTCATTCCCGATACCTCAAGATTAAATAATGCAAAGTGATAGTTTGTGATATTTCGTATAATTGGGATTAGAGATAGAGATAGATAGAGTGATCTAATTAATTAGTTTGGAGAAGGACTGTGCTGGGTTGTAATTTCACGAGGATTTATGAGTTAGAAGCACGTTTAATAATAAAAAAGGATTGCGCTGTGCGGTTTCGCTCCCGTTTAAATGGCGAAACCATCGTAATTATTGCTTGAGTTAATGTAATGGATGAATTAGGTACGTCTCTCTCGACAACTCTGACGTCGTATGAAGTTAAATACATTTTATTTTAAATTCCTGTGCCAAATTTACACTATTCTTCTTGAAGCAGTACCGGTGAATCCATGTTAGTAAAATTACATCTTGTACTAAAATGCGTACTATTACAATTGGGTAGGCATACAACAAAATAGCATGTGATTTTGTATCGAATAGCCATTTTTCTGCTCGTATTAGATGCAGGTGTATAAAGTCGGTACTTCTCCATACTAAATAAATCAATTTACTGATTCTGTATTCACCATTTTAAATTTTGCAACAGGCGGAAGCCTTTGCCACCGCTTTGTCGAATTTTGAGCATGAAGCATGTTAAATTAGCTTTACATAAGGATTTTGATAAAAGAAAACACTATCATGTGTTTGAAAAGTAGCAATGACCTGACCTGACCTGACCTAACCTCTCATTTCCAATKCACATGCGACTCAAGGTAATAAATGTATTTGCCAGTCGGCCTTAGATGGCAAATAAAATAATCACAGTGCTCGCTTACGTCATCATAAAGTAACCAAGATTATGTAAACGGATTATTTTTGACGTTTCTAAAAACTAATCAAAAAATTCAATTTCAGTCAATCGCTGGAATAACTTAAGGTAAGTTTTACATGGCAACAAAAATTGTTGGCTTGACGCCTGTCATCAAACTTCACTAAAAACAAGTAGAACAAAATGTAATACGTCTTCACCCGATGAAATCGATAAAAAAGATCAATAAAAATATATGTAAAAACAGTAAGGTGAGCGAAGTTATAATATTGAAACTGTGTTTCTGCCTGTTACATTAAAAATAATCCTTCGAATACCACTCGAGAGTTCGATAAATTTGAAAACAACTCGCCAGCAATTCCCCACCCCGTTGCCATTTGGCGGGACAACGCGTTGTTGAATTTCTGTCAAATTATTTTCAATTTATTTTTCACTCTCTTGTGATATTATTGCCGACAATAATTAAATTGTTGCGTCGTTAAACGTCATTATCGCAAACTCATAATTTCCAATACAACACAGTCATTTCGGCAACGCCGCGACGTCTCACTGCCTTTTCGCTGATTGCTCCGCATTGTCTGCAACCCCTGACCAGGATGCATCGCAAAGATCCCGTTAGCTTCTTTCTTTTGCATTCTGCGGCAAAAGGATTGCCTCGAACCATTCTCGTCGTTATTTATCTCGCTGAAAAATACGCAAAAAGCTCAATTTCTTTGTTGAGCTCAAAACTTGTATGGAGTTCCGAACAAAGGAATTAGATGACAAGCGGATCGAAACATTCCGCCGGGAATATACATATTTTATGGTTCCGTACTATGCGGTTATGTGGTTATGATTATGGACCTGGTAATTTCGTTAAAGTTGCCCGAAGCAAAATGGGATGCAGTACTGAAAGTATAATTTCATTTTCCAATTTAACGAGATTGTGGAAATAAAATTGGTATAGCCATTGGAGTAAAAGCTACGAATTAGCATTTTTCATGGGTGCATGTTAATAAATACGAACCACAGCAGATTTGATTAAAGCAGGTTACACTAACCAAACTAATAATTCTTCTAAATTGTGCACGAATCTTGGATATATACGATTTGCTTATTGATCCAATAAGTTCAACAGATACAAACATGTTTCAATTTTAACTGAAAACACACTTCAAAATATGTGTATAGTACTTAGCTCAGAACAAAACCACTTCTAAAACGTTCATTATAGAATTCAAATTGTAATGTAACCTAACAAGTTTAGGTTGTTATTGACAACATAGCTAGCTGACCTGCCCAGTGCAGATCTAGCCTAAACTGTCGAAGGAAACTAAATAACTACCTTTGGTCGTTCTAAAATCTTACATATAACTGATCACAAGTCTAGTCAACTTATAGATGTATGATATATCCAAAAAATGGAAGATTTAGTAAAACTAAAATGAACTTTAAAAGATTTTGTCAAATTTAGGAAAGAGATACCTAAAATTTGTAGTAAATGTTCAAGAAACATATTATGAAGCAAGAAAATAAAAGAGCTGATTGTTTCAGAATAATTTTTTTTTATAATAAAACAACCAAGTTGGTTATATCTGCAACAGACATGAAAGGATCACAACATAATATTAATGAAATAAAGATTTCTAATTTTGTGTTTTCTATTAAAATAAAACTGCGCGTGTGTTAATTTCCATAATAATCTTTAAAAAAAAATTGGTAGGTAGTACGTATTCGTGATCAAATTAGTAAGTGCACATGAATTTTTTTAAGTATCTTAAGCATTATGAAAACGCCTGAGTGCCATATTTGTAACCCTCATAAATTTAGGATGGATTATTCAATTTCAATTGGCTAAACGAGATTATGTAGATAATGAAAACGGTTTTAGAATGAGCTGTTACATGGCTACAGTTGCCGTTTAAGATTTTTGAGCTTTTAGCAACTGACAAAAAACATAAACCCTCACAAAGGAGATCATTTTTCAGTAATCTTACCAGGATTTTACTCAAAGCTTCCAGATTAACGAATTCCAAAGTTAGGACAGAAGAAGGGACTTAAAATATGCAGAAGTATTTTTGTATAGAAAATACAATGGACTGTATTGCAATTTTTTAAATGTGAATATGTAGAGAATGAAAATTGCTTTCAAATGATGCTGGCACATGACCTCAGTTGCAATTTGAAATTTTTGATTTGGTAGCGACTACTGTACCATCGTGGCTTTGAGACCTGCAAAAGGAGGTCATTCTCCTTAAAAACTAACGACTTACAGTACACTACTCACCGTATATCAGTAATATAGCGGTTATAACTTTGATTGGATGACTTACCTGAAAGAAAAATAATAAAATTAGTACWAAAATACTGAGAATATGTCAATATAAAAAACCGCATTAGAAATACTTATACAGGTGTCATATTGATATTTTCGATGTTATCAACCCTAGCCATATCGCGAATATTTGAATATTTAAAAAAAAAACAGCGACTTCTTAACATTCTAATAGTTTTAATTACACACCTCTTGCCAGCTGCAAGCAACAATCCAACATAATATTAAATAATAACTGACACCATAACATTTCAACGGACGTTGTAACGGTATTCTTCCCTCTGTACTCACCAATGACGTAAACTGCCAGTGAGTCTCATCCGCATGTTAAACCTTAGTCATAGAAACGCGACAACCAGTTAATTACCTGTAAGGAAAAGCTAGTACCGGAAACTTATTTCGCCCAATGTATACACTAAGAACGACAAGAATAGAAACTTGCAGCTTGGTCACCTCAGGTTTAAAAAAAGCATGTTTCATTGGGAATCTATCATGAAAAATTTTGAATAAAATGTTTCTGGACCCTTCAGCATAGTCGTGTTTTTATTATTATTTTATTATAGGTTCCTAAGTAGTGCGTAAAAATGGCTTCATATCAATTCTTGAAACAAATTCGGTATAAAATTCTTCGATCTTTCGTTTTATCTCGTAATAAAGTAATCTTTCGTCAACTGTAATATTTTCTCCACGTCCTTAAATTAGCAATCAATAATTCATTAACAAAAAGCATGCACCATAAAAGTTAATAGTATTATTATCTTGAAATGTGTTTCTATTGTTAAAAAAATAATCAAGTAAATGAATTACAAAGAGTTGTCCTCTAAATGCGTGCCTGTCTTCGTGTAGCAATACACTTTACAAGATAACGCCATTGCAAACACTTCGTTAGCATTTATAGGTATAAAAGGCTTGAGAATCTCAGAAATCCTATTTGTCGAATATAAGTACTGCTAACTCAGAAAATGCATCGTATGAATATAAAACTAATAATTCCAAATAAAGTGGTGCTGCGAACTGCCCAAGAAACTACGTACAAACTAAGAAAATTCTGGTGAACAGAGTACCTATCTATCTATTTCTTTCGCTGTTGAAGCAGCACTTTTAGGTGATCCTAATCAGATATCTTTTGCAATAAATTTCGGATTGCCGGAAGATTGCTTTATTCGTCTGAAATAATGATAAACAGGAAATATGTCTTCCGTTTGAAGACATGCCCCCTTTCGTCAGAATTATTGGTATTCGGGAATCTTGAATGGTTTGTTTTAGAGATCTTGGTTATAAAAAAGAAGACAAATCACGAAGTTCTTCGCCTGAGTTTTCTTGGCCTTAATTTTCCAATTTTCAACAATAGAAATAGCTAATCAATGGTAGGAAAAATTAGAAGAAGGCCAGTGGGTAAGAGGACAATTTATCATCTGATATCATCATTTGCACTGTTTTCTTTTCGTCCACTTTGTGATTGCAGGACACCATCGTCACTAGCTTGCTTAACCCACTGCCACACGAAATTGTAATGTGGGATTCTGTTAAGGAAGGAGTGATGGTCGTAGGAGTGCGAAGACGATGAAGATAAATGCTTCAAATTCAATATGTTGTGGAAAGGCACGTATACAACACCACTGGAATTGTGATATGGAGAGCAATTTTCTACGGTAGTCGATCATTCCTGGTATTCATTCGTGGCAATATACCGACAAACGGGACCTGCAGAAGATACTAACACCAGTTTGAGTTTCCTACTTATGAATGCTTGAGGAACCACTTTTCCAGCAATGTAACGCTAGATCTAATATTGCAAGGTTTACCATGTCCTGACTTATCGCCCATCAAACATGGCATATAGTAGGGCTAAACTGTTGCAAACGTTCCCCAGAAGACCGATGAACTTCAACGGGTTAACCTCAACATGAAATCCTAGCTAAACCAAATCCTAAGGAGGAAAGAGAATGCAAACGATAAAAAACGTTGTACCTGGCGTTACGAGGAGGGTGGAGATGTTTGGACGGCAGAGGTGGCAGACTGTGAAAGTGGGGATAACCGTTGGGTATCAAATAGTGGAGAGATAATAACCATCTTCGCGATTTAGATTATTCGGATCTTTGGAAATTTCTATGGCTTCTCGGAATTTTCGGGTTGTGAAAAAGGGGACTTTCGCTAGAACTGACACGTTGTCAAACAAAATATTGTAACCGGTCAGAAACATGATTTTATGCAGCGTTTGTGTTCATTAAGCTTGGTTTTGGTGGATCTACCTGTTTCGCCGATATTGTATACGGCACCGCACGAACAAGAGATGTAAATACCTCTACCATCTGTGACATTTTCGAATGGGCCTGGAGGATAGTACGGATGAGTTGTTTCTTTAGAAGTTTACCAATTCTGTTTGTGGCACCTTGAGCATATGGAAATAAAGCAGTCGATCTATAATTTGGAAGTTCGAGAGTTAGTTTAGACTTGGTGTAAAGATGACGATTAAGTGCAAATTATATCTTACGGTTATTATACCCGTTGTTGACCAGACTGACGCGTAAATGTTGCAATTCACTTCGAAATTTGTCCAGTTCAGAAATTGATATAGCACGGTTAACAGAGTGGCCCAAACTACCATCCGGTAAACGAGTGACAAGGACATCAAGAAATGGGAGAGAATTATTGCTTTCGATTCCCATCGTGAATTTTATATCAGAATATTGGGAATTAGGGGAGGGGGGGGGGAATCTAAAAAGGTTGTTAGGGCGTCTGAACCGTGAGGCGATATAATGAAAGTGTCGACATAACGAAGCCAGATTTTAGGTTTCAGGTCTGATGACTGTAAAGTAATTTGTTCAAAGGCTTCCATGAATATGTTTGCTACTACTTGTGACGTGAAATGTGAAATACGTTTTGGAAGTGAGACCTTTTTCTACCAGTCTGCGAATATATCAGGCTGATTGACCCGGGATAAAAACTGACGGATGATCGTCACGGACTCTGGAATTGGAACTTTTGTAAACAAGGACGTGACATCGAGACTAACCAGAATATCCCCTGGGTCAAGGGTGAGTTACAATGGAATATTTACAGTCTTAGGAATTAAGAACATGCGAAGATGTTTTCCCCATGTAGTCCTTCCGAAGATTCGCTAAAAACTTGGCGACGTTGTAAGTGGTTGAGTCCATAGTGCTAACAATGGGCCTATATGGAATTCCTCCTTTGGAGATAGCTTTTTCCTGATATCTTGAGMAAGCATCCGCAAGCTCTCGTAACGCCAGATACAACGTTATCCTTTCCATTATCTTTCCTCCTTAGGGTTTGGCTCAGCGCGGGCGTATTTCTCGCGTTAGGTTTGTATCATATTACATAAGCTCCTCGTTCTTGCCCTGATGATGCCCCTTACAAGTGTGACCGAAACTTCTACCTTATTCTAAAATCAGACGCGGTCCAATCCAAAAAGACCAAGATTTCAATCTAACTGACCGCGAGAACCTACGTTCTTACTGTATTTAGGTATTTAGTGTTGAACTATTTAAGCATAAGTTGTTCTCAACTTTTTTTTTTAATTCAGTCCCATGCAGACTGCATGATGATGTGTTTTTGAAGCCGAATCAATAAAAGCGTTTGACATGTACATATCTGACAGCAAATTCGTCGCATCCTGCAGAACTAAGCCACATCTGCTCTAATCCTACCCCAATCCAAAAAATAAAGCTTCCCTATCCCCCAATGTTTATCAAAAACAGCTGAGGCTGTGTGTGACTTCCCCATGGTTGTGTGCGATCGGGGGGACCACCAGTCCAAACACTATCAATTATTCCAACCATAAATCCAGCGTTATTTGTGCAAATCCTGGTCTGCTGGGGGTCCACCGGCCACGGTAATTGTTACATACGGAATACTAATTCACCAGAAACAATGGCGGCTGGCACCACGGTAACGCTACATAAACCCCATAAACAATGGAGTGTCGCGCAAAAATAGGTGGGGGTGCGGGATTGATTATGGCTTGGGCTGAATCGTTGTGTTGTTTGTGAATGCAGCTCTGGCAATTTCTTGGAAGGATAAATTTATGAAAGCACCACCAGGCGTCTATCACGTACATTCGACCAAGGTCGGAAGATGCCGCCGATTATTTACGAGTCTTCTATGAATTATTATTATTTTTACTAGTTACGTACACATACATGTTAATCAGCGGCATGGTTAAATAGGTTCTGTTTATTGAAATTCCTTAAAGCAGAATGAAAATTAGTGGGCTGCTGCTTTAGGTTTATGTATAGTGTGGAAGTAAAGCATGAAATTAATTAGTATTCTAGAAAAAATTTTTTTTATAAAACATCCTCGGAGAGGACGATTATATAAAAAAATATTTATTTTCCATTTTTCTCGATGTTCAATTGTTCTCGCGTAATGACACCGTCAACGTTTTTTTTTTATTAAACCTAACAATTTTTTAAGGATTCTTGTGGAGTGCAACTTGCTGGATTGAGAAATATACACATACAGTACTTTATTCTATCAACTCTCCGAAAACAAAAAAAAGAATGTATGTACTTATTGAAAGGACATAGTCGGTTTGACTGTGACACTAGCTGTGTCATGGCAGTAGTATAAACAACAAAATTTATTTATGAGGAAATTCAACATAATGGAGCTTTAGATTTTCCAAATTATATTTGCTCTAAATAACAAGAGCAAAACGAAAATTACAGAGTATCCGCCTAAAGTAAAAAAAATAAATATATCTTTCGACATTTCAAATACAAAAATGGCTAGGACGAATTAAATAGACTGAACCACTGGATTTGCAGGCAATAACAAGTTTTACAGCTTCTAGAATAATCATTKCTAGCTTGTCAAACGAAGTAAACAACAAGWTATAGTAGTTACTCGTCWGCTACGTCTACTTATCTATATTACACAAGAAGTGTGAGGAGTCACCTTAATGAGGTGTCAACAGTTCGCAAGATAGGGCGACAAGGATTAATGGAAGACCAGCAGCATCTCCGGATTTAATATCATATGATTTCTACCTTTAGGGTTGTTGCTTAAATGCTTCAGTGTATCTTCAAAATGTTAAACTTTCAGATATTCGTCGATACCGACTTGACTTGATTGACGATTGTTTTTTTTACTATCTGGAATACCGTCCAAGGAGAATTATTGGATTTTTTAAACGACCAGCTTTGCTCAAAAATCGTTAGCTAGATGCAAATGAAAGGTTGTGGTTCATGCTTGATGGTGCATATAGCAAGCTAATTCTGAACATAAAATATTTAAAACGCGTAACCGAATGCATAATACGACGAAATGAACTTTGATTGCTGTCCATTGAGGTCATTTTGAACAACTACTATGATCTAAATTAAACAACTTCATATTCTACAAACTTTCTGGATAAAAAACTGAAAAACTCGCAGGTTTCGCGCTTACTTTAGTAGTTTTCTTACTTTATTCATTTATTGTTGCCAGGTGCCCAAACTACTTCATCTAAATTTCTTCTAATAATTGTGCTTATTCAACATCTACCGCTACTTGCCAAATTCTTTAATACCCTATCCTATGAATTCTCGTTTCCAGTGTTCTATGTGCTAGTATCGGGGTGTAAGATGTCTTGTGGTGTTCAAAATTATTCCCCTTTTGCTTATGAGTGCTATCATTTAATTACTCTTGCATTTTCTGTTATTTTGTATCATAACATTAGAATTGCAAGATTTTGCATTGACCCAAAATAAAAAATAATTTGGTCTAATGATTTTCTTAGAAGCATGCTTAATTCAATGGAATAAAACCTTGGGCTTATATGGTCAGCAACCCATTTGAGTTGACTTTGGTAAATTTACCTCCTGTGAAAAATGGCAAAGATGATTCAAGTTAGAAGTGATTAAATAAATCTAAAAAGAACTAATACTGAAAAAATAATTTGCAATTGTTTTGGGTAGTAAATGTCCACAAAAAATGTACATTTAAGTCTAGTAATATTTATTCTTAAAGTTGTAACGAAAACAGTTACTTAATGTACCTACCTGGAATTTCAACAATTTTTATAGCATAGCATAAACTGCGTATAAAAAGAAAGAGCACATGCGGACAAAAATCCATTGTAAATAATTTTTGTGGAACGAAACAGGTGCGATTTTATTAAAGGGGATGTAACATAAAAATTTCACTTGTCAGTTTCAAGTTGTTTAGGATTGTACAGGTTTAGGGTGTCATGCCGATCACGTCCGGCGTGCGGGGTGCCCAACTTCAGGATCAATGCCAAGGCCCTTTTGATGGATAAATTCAATTTGGCAGGACTACCACAATGCAGAGCGTCCAACCCGTACGAACAATCTTTGACAAAGAGGCACGCGAACTGAATAAAACATTATCGAAACGTTGAATTTACAAACAGTTAATCGGCTGAATTTGATAACGGTGATTAATGGTCCGCGTAATTGCAGGTTATTGGCAAAATGTAATAAATTACACGGGAATTTTGTTGAAATGAAAATTATATATAAATAAAAATAGGTATGTTCGTCAAAATCACATCGGCATTGTTTGATAGGAGTTTACAGTGTACTGCAAAAGGCTCTTCAATATAAATTTAAAAAGACGAGTTTATTTTAAAAACGCTCAAATAACAGTAACAATCATGATGTAAATCATCTGCATCTGTCCTCCTATTCACCCCAACAGTAACAATCAATCAACTAATTATTGACTGCTATTTCTGGTTGTGATTGGATAAATTAGTTTTTTTAATTATGTTCCAGAACATCTATTTATTTTTGACGTGGAGATTCAGAAGTTATAATAAAGTCATTAAATTCCACTAGATCGTAGGTATAAAGATTACAATCCATTTTAACAACAAAGCTTGCTTTCTGTTTGATATTTTAAAGTGCTTAACAGAAAAACAACTGAAATTTCTAAAAAGAGAAGACAAAATAAAGTTACTATCAATCAAGTTTTTGAACTTTAAGAACAAAAACATGACAAAGTTGTTTAAGATATAACGGCAGAACAAGTGGAATATTAATCCCAACTTTGAAAAAAAGCCCAAAGCAAACATATAACCCAAGAAGAGGAAAAATATATAATTTTAAATTGATTTTTGATAAATTTGTTGTAAAAATATTGCTTTCATAATTGCTTATTAGTTTAGAGTACATAAAACGTAATAATGGTAATATCGTATTAATTAAAAAAAGGTGCCTAAATTATTTTCTTGCACAACGGACCGCGGATACCTAGTTACACATACATATTTCACTGACTTTAGCAGTCGAATATAATGCTTTACATGCAAGTCGTAGGTAAATGAACTTCGAATTTTCCGGGGATTCTTTCTTCTTTATTATAGCCTCGCTCACAACTCTCGTTCGAAAGTAAAATGGGTCTAACGAGCCTGGAAGTTACCTCCACTACCACCGTGGTGTCAAAATAGAAGATGAACGATACGCACCTAATCTTACGGCGTAGTATGCAATTTGTTAGAGAAATTAAGGATTTGCTGTAATTTCAGGAGCATTTGACACTTCATCGTTGTCTTTTAAGGCTGTACAACAGTTAATAAAACTATGAGCAGACAATAGGTAAAAGTTTAGAATCGTTAAATTCCACCATAATTATAAAGGTATTCGCAGTATTTCAGTATAAATTACCTAAGTATTAGAGCTACCACGTATTATTTTGCACAAGATTCCCGATAAATTTCCAAAAGAACGTCATGCAGGTGCTTGCTATCGGCGTGAATGGGTGATTTGTAGTTCTGCTTACAAACGTACCTGCGAAAAGCCATTGAGTGTTACGAACATAGCGTTGTCAATGCATCGGTCGTGTTACTCACATCAATTGGTATTAATTTTAGTTTAAACATTAACAACTTAAGAGAATTGGAGAAAAATATTTCAAATTTTTTTTATAATTGTTCTGAGAACAGTGATAATATACTATGCATTACCCATCAGTTTACCCAATGGTATATAGTTTACGGATAATGTACCCTATTGCAATTCCCTATAAATTTGAAGACAGCGTTTTGACTGACAAAGTACAGTGGAACGATAATTTGGTAAGTAGTGAAGTAGCATCACTAACAAATGTAGTCTGTGATGAAGACACAACTTTTTATTTATTTGTTTAACTACTTACTTAGATGAATGCTCCTGGCGCTTTCTTTTGTGAACAGTTTAAAAAAATTTAAATAATTCTTATGTGTGTCAACTGCTAATGCTCCGTATATAAACCCAATCAAAAAGTAACTTTCATTCGTGGCAAAGCGAGAAAAATCTGTAAAGAGATAAATTTTGGTTCTTATAATCAAACTATACGATAATTAGGTACTTAAACTTATTGTTCATGTTCCTCGTGCTTTAAAACTATATAACATCACCAACTTGGTGCACCGTTGCTTCAAAATCACCTGAAATATAGTGTAATATTATTGCGGTGTGTAATCAACGACGTCGCGATTTTCACTCAAGCATAAAACAGTCATGTGTTGTTCTAACAACATGTTAAAATCCAGCACGTGAGTAATGGTACGTGTTCAAGTTCGCTCAGTCTTGTTAGATATAACCACGATCATTTATATGCAGATGACATGCAAGTGTGTTATACCATATCCATCTATGATCAAAGATGAATGGAGTCACACATTAAACAGCATGTGTACCTAACCAGAGCAAAGTAGATTGAAATTTAGATGTATAGTGCAGCGCTATGGCATACAGTGGGAGTGATGGGCGATGCATACTAAATCTCTTCATTGATGCCACAAGTATTCTTAATAAACAAAACCGCATTTACAGATCAAACGGGAAAAAAGATATACAAAACTACTTGCTAATCAGCTTAGTAACGTAACGGTCCAGCTATACTACTTTAACTTCAGCCAAGCAATAAGATTTTTTTATTGTTAAATCGTATGCTTGATTTGCTTCGTAAACTTAGATATTAACATAAACATGTGCCTCTATTTCTAAAAAAATTGCTATAAATAGGGACAAAGTCTGTAATCTCACATGAATGATCACAATAAAATATGTCATAAATATCGTTGACTGTAGTTACAATGAATTAAATTTTGTGCGATCTGAAGCGAAGTCGAAAAAAGATTTTTAACTCTAACCGGGACTCGAACCCGGAC
This sequence comes from Rhyzopertha dominica, assembly GCA_025024175.1. Taxonomy (NCBI): domain Eukaryota; kingdom Metazoa; phylum Arthropoda; class Insecta; order Coleoptera; family Bostrichidae; genus Rhyzopertha; species Rhyzopertha dominica. Next base: position 42,795,010 of record QCXZ01000138.1, on the reverse strand, counting down.
CTTCCGATTTGCGCTCTGGCACGCTGAGTTGCGCCACTAGAGGTCAAACGACGAATCTTTTTCTATATTGGTTTCACATTCCACACATTCACCATGTTTTGCAAAAATAAAACGATCAAGTATAAAATATCCCACTTATCCCTACTTTTAAAACCCAGAATACTAAGAAAGTTGAATTTTTCAATACCCTCACACGGAGAATCCTTATCCAATATGTACGATAATCCCAATAGCAAGTTTGGAATTTGACGCCGACGTCCGTCGCGATGGATCCTCGACAGCATTATTCTAATTAAATGAATAATTCAGCGCGAATTTGCATCGTTATGGTCTGGTGATACCGTCTAGCACAGCTTTGTGTGGTGCTTGTTGTTGTTGTTATCGTTTGATCGGCTGAGAGACAACCCATCCGACAATTATTGGTGTTCACTGAAATATTGCAGCGATTTCAGGCGAGATAGCGGCCCCACATAATGGATTTCACGGGTGGTATCTGCTTGGAAATGCATCCGTGTAGTTTTGTTTCTGTGCACTCGCGTGATGGCGGCGTGTAAGTGAGGTTGCGAAGTTGCGGGCAGATCTACGAGATATACAGGTGCATTATGTCTTCGTAAAATTCATGACTTTGTTACTATCTCGGTGAAACGTCGAATTTCGAGGACGCTTTCTTTGCTCAAGAGTCAAAAAGAATATTCGAACTAAATTTAAAGAAATCAACATATAGTTTCTTGAAATGCAATAACAAAACTTACTATTAAATTTGACCTTTTTTAACTTTCACTTTGAAAGCATTACACGCATCGCTTAGCTGAAAAATTGTTCAATTTAAAGAGTGTGAAAGATAGTGAGAATTCAAGTAGGCTCTCTAAATCATTGTGGTTAGGTTTCTTTCATTATAAACTCGGGAGCATAACTATAGCCCCATTCTAAATTTTTCTTTGTCAAATGCAAAAAATAAGAAGTAGACTATTTGGAGTCATTTATAAATAGTTCCCATCTAAATTTCACACAGAATTGAACAAATTTTAACAAAACATTCGTAAATTAATAATGGGTTAGGTTCTAGAATTCATGCTTCCAGCAAAATTATTTAATATTCTTGGTTCTAAATTAGCCCAAACCTCTTCTAATGAATTTATGAGTTCATTTATGGTTATCCGCATATACTCGCCGAACCAGGATACCGCAAAGGTTTTCAATTGGGTATTATCTTTTTTTAAATTACGTAAAATGAATCTTGAAGTGCATATATATCGTATTTAAAAAAAAAGACAAAAAAAATATTTGTAGGTAGAGAATTTCAGGTCTGAAGTTCGAATCTTAAGAGTCACCGCCAAAACGTTTCTATCCAAGGTTATTCAAATCGTGACGTCAAGTGTCACATAAACATTACCGAGGAGCGTGCTATTTAATGGTGTAGTATCATTCTTGTATTGGAAAAGCTTGTGTGTTGTGTTTATTGAAAGCACGGTGTAAGAGTTCGCACCAAAAAGTGATTTGTGTAGTTTTACAAGCATCTATTATGTATGGAAAACAAAACAGTGCTGCACACAGTGCAAAAAAGTGCTGTTTTGTACTTGGCTGTAAGAGTACATCAGTCAGTACCTCTAACAAAATTTTTGTAACCGTTCCTAGAGATTATCAACGTATGAAAAAGTTGTTTAAGACCCCTAGACGTGTTATGCCAAAATCGCAAAGTTTGTTTCTCTGTTGTGAAGATAATCTTAATTCTTACTGTAAGTTTTATTATTCTTTTTGGGGTTGTAAGTGTTTACCATTCAGTTTCCATATTGTTATAGCTTGAAGAGGATATGAAAAATTATATGCGTTTTAAGTTGATAGAGGGAAATGTTATAATAAAGAACGACGTTGTTCCCCGTTGTTAGCCAGACCGGAAACGAGCCGCAAGAGCCCCGAAAATAAATGCTAATTTATATTTATTCTGATCTCCAAAATAAATGCCAAGTTTGGGGTACATTTTTGATTCTTACATTATTATGTTTACAAATAGTATGTTTCCAACAACCCACTACGATCAAATTATCAATGCTACGTTAATTTGATAAAAAGTTCACTTATGCTGTTGCTTTTACGTTCCTCATCTCCGCCGCGTTGAACCCCTCGTCGCTGTACACAAATTCCATAACAATGAACATGCCTTCAGAAGTCATAACTTATCAAGTATTTCACTTTTTCTTGGCGTATTTTAATTCGCTTGCCACAAAATGAACGCAAACAATAAACTGATAAATAGACGGGCTGAGGCTGACGCGTGACGCGCTGACCCCAGATGTAAACAAGCGGCCATTTACAAGACACCTGACGTCACGGCCAATATGTTCGCGTTTTGGCGGTCCCTTTAAATATTCACATTTTTAATATTCAAAATATACCTTACGATCCATTTTTTCGAATTTATAAGCTGTCACAGCCGTTTTGTGGATTAGATACTACCTATTAATATGGAATTTAATAAAATATAAATACATGGCAAATACCCAATGGGTTCATGTCAGGTGAGCAAGAAGGTCACTGTAACAATTCGACATTTTGGCTGGCAAACCAAGCCATCGACTCTCTACTGACATGAATCCTCGCATTATCTTGTTGGAAAAATCTCGTTCGTAATTGTTATTTAAAAAAGGCATTAAATTTGTCGCAAGAACTTGAATGTACTCTCGACTTTTCATTCGTATTGATGGGTCAGTCAATGTTAAAACGCCTGCTTTTGTAAAGGCACCCCGCACTATTAACGTTAACGTACCACCTCCAAAGTTTCGTTTTGAAAGATACTCAGGTGCTCTCCTCAAATCTCGCCAATAACAATTGAAACCATTACATGGTTTAATTCGAGGTTTAATTGTAAAGTTTTGGTTTACATTTTCCCAATTTCGATTCATATTCTCACGAGCAAATTCCAAATAGGCATTTTCTTAGTTTTCGGCGTACAATGTGTTCACTTTTCTTCAGAATCCTCCCTATAGTCCATTCTAAAACAACAAGCCCGCACTCTTGGGCAATTCTTTTTCGACCTTTTAAAGTATTACTCGATGTAGCATTAATTACTCTTCTTGCATCTCTAGGCAAAATTTTTTTCTTAGGGCCACCTTCCTTGTTTGTGCCAGACTGTTCAGGGTTTCGCAAATAATTGGCGACAATTTTACGAGAGCGGTTAATTCTTTGAGCAATTCTTTGGCGACTAAACCCTTCATTCCAAAATTTTACCTTTTTTTCATGTTTTTTTCATATCTTACACGAGGCATTTTTAACACAATTGTTACAACACAGTGACAGTTAATATTTAATAACAAAATATAAACATGTTTTTGACGTTCGTTTTTAAATGGCGCTACAGTTATGCACCACGCAAATTTTAGAAATTATGTCTTTAAATTATGGAAATTATTAATAAACTGCTTTAAATAGTCCAGTTCCTATTACTTTTATTTTTTTTATCCTTCTTGTAGGTTTACATTAAATTACTTTTGCATTTGGCCTAGAAAAACTGATAATTTAAGGTGGGGCTATAGTTATGCTTCCCAGTGTAGTTTCATTAAATAATCTTTTGTTTGATTTTTAAATAATAAATTAGACATTATTAAAAAAATAAATTAAAATTCTGCCGGATCATAATGGGAATTGCGCCAACAACGATATTTAATGTGCACGTCCACTCCACTAAACAAAGATTCCGTAAATCAAAACGCAGCACTGACTGATAATATTCCTGGACTATTAGATTTCCTCTTGCCTCCGGGGTAATTCGTTCATAAACGTCAGCATCCCCCTCGAGTTCTTAGTTTTCAGCCCCATAGTTGGCATAATCGCATTGTTTCGTTTAGAAGCGGATTCATTACTCCAAAGTTCCTTTGTCGAGGGGACGCGGGCCCTTCTTTCGGGGATGGGCCCGCTTCCTGCTTCCTGTTACCGGCAGGAACAAACGGACAGGTCTCAGTTGCCTTGTATAATGCATTTCGCTGTTTGCCCCCCGATGTGGCTTAATGCTCTGAAAAGCTAAGATGTTACGTGCATAAAGCTAACATATTGGTATTTTAGCTTTTATTTTGTTAAAATGTGAAATTTGCCGAAGCTGTAGTTTTATATTTTCTATTCCTGATGCTACTACACCATTTTTGCCACTGTCTCAAATTGTTTAGATATGAAAAATGTCTGTTAGTCGTCTACTCCACTGTAACTTAGTAATGTACAATATGTGTTATCTCTATTTATCACTGTGACCAGATGGTATTTCCTTCCTCGTTCTCAACACTTTTCCGGGTACAAATTATGAATAAATTTCATATTATGCTTGTTGGGTTTGTCTCTTGATTTGACTATTACTTTGTCTAAACAGAGAACTGTCTTTTGACCGTCTTATTTCCCACAGTAATCGACCTTGCTTTGTCCTTTCTTTACTTGGACGTAAAAATATAACCTAAATCAATTATTTATTTATTTGTACAATATCACCGCGTAAAAATTGAGTAGCTTTAAATCAGATAAACGAGTAGGGCTTTCGGTGGAGGCGCAAAATGCTACTCATTTCTCTGGATACCTAAAATATTTTTTGTTAGCTATAAACACAATATGTTATGTCTTAAAAATAATGTGAAGTATATTTTTTGTGTCTGCACTAAAAGCACCTATAAAGGCTGTCCATTGTGTGTGTTACTAGGTAAGGGATATTCTAGGTCCAAAAACAGTGTGATAGTTTACAATTAATGCAACTTTGGGAATTTACTAATTTTTATATTAAATAATATGGTAGAATTTTAATCCCAAAATTTTATTTATAAATAAGTCAAAACTGTGAAGGTAGTAGTAAAAATTAAACTTAATTTGTAGCAATTTTTTATCATTATTTCGTCATTTCTTACTTTACAATTATTCTAAGAAAAGGTTAGCTAACAACCTATCATTTTCGAGTAAAATTGGTTTTAGATCGCATTTATATAATACTTTTTATGTGATAATATGCGCTTTATGCTGTTATGTGGCATGAATGCAGACTCCCGCGAAATTAGGAAGAGACTTCCTATAAACGTGCAAGGAAAAATACCTGCTAAATAATCGGCTTAACCATGCCTGTTGTGATTACAACGGAGCAAGCAAGCATATTTTACTAGAAAACGGTGGATTTTTTTCTGGGTGATAAATGCTCATACCTCTATAAAAAATTGTTTAAAAACAAAAAGTTTGGTTTTTTGACAATGATGGTAACCGTGTAAAATATGAGGGTCAATAGTACACAATCATATACACTATTGAATTACGAACCAAAAATTATACAAATGAATAGTAATTTATAATAATGCTCCTTTTAGTAGAAAAAAGAATTTGTGGAAGTAAATCTATCAAAACATTTCATGATTATGAAATGATTTGCAAATTGGGAATATACATTTTTGGTGAAACTATTTTGGGCTATTTTGTATATATTCTACACTGTTAATGATGTTATAGTCATCAGGAGATAGTAAACTGCTGTATAATAGTTACGTGAATTAGAATTCTACAGTAAAAAGTTTATTTAATTCATAAGCTTCGCTGTTTGTTCAGTTCGTCGACGGCAATTCAGTAGTACTTTTGGGATTTCCAAAAGATACGCGATATGCGTAAGCCCGCAACAAATATGAGTTGGTATAAAGTCTTCCCAGTTGTATAATATTACCTCACTGTTACAATAAGAAGAAAATAAAAATGTTTTGATTTTCCATCCATTTTTTTGTGGAGGAACAGTGCTATCAGCTAAGAATTTATTAAAAGTGTAGATAAATCCCAGAGGCCTTCTCCATTACTACCCACAATGGCGCTGTCAGCGTAAATTCCGGTCCCGCATCGCGGATCGTTTTTCTTTCGTTAAATACGCGACTTTCTCGCCCGACGCACCAAATTTACCCCCTGGTTTCGGCTGTTTACTCCATTTTACGTGCGTGTCTTACGGCCATAGACGTCGACATGCTGCGGAAAAAGGTAATAAAAACCTTTATCTGCTTTTCGGCCGTATTTTTTATAGCACGTAGCCAATCCCAGGCAGAGCTCCACCTATTAAGGGATGATTTTGTAAATCAAAACGCAGCCCTTCTAATATGGCAGCCGAACAAATGTTATTAAAGAGGATACTGGGACGGTCGTAATTGCGAGATGAAAACATTAATAACGATATTTTATGTTTATATGATACCTGTGATTAATGCCTCTGGCGGAAACTTATTCTTTACCAGTGGCGGTTCCTCTTGTGGAGCAATGGAGCAGTTGCACCAAAAACAACCTAAAACTTGTTTTTGCCTTTGTAATAAGAAATAATAATTAAATGCTTTTAAGGAGCGTTGGAGTTATATGCGTCACATCCATCTTCACTATTTTACTTACGGTACTGATGTACGAACACAATGAAACCAAAATACAAGATGCGACTTTTGTCGGCGATAATAACATGATGAAAAGAAGAAAGAAAAATAGATTGGGAGAGAAACGAAAAAATTACATTAAAAAAATTGCAGTATGTGGGAGAATACCTGTTTGGTATTTTTTATTGTTTCTGATTGTTTAATGCAAGTCTGAATTTATTGCCAAAGCAATGGATGTGTTTGTTTGATATTAGTAAAGTTTATAACTGTTGGTGCTCTACCATTTGACGAATCCAGAAGCAGCTGCTGATATAGAAATAAATACATGTTCTACATTAAATTAATAAATCTTGATGTAAATATTAAGGAAAAGTAAGTAAACTATTCAACAATAGTCGACGACCAATGCATCCTGTCGTCGACTCAAACAGACGATCGATTTCCTCCTAAGGTATTTTATAAATATTTCAGGCTACTTATACAGTATCACGAGACACCACTGATCGGCATAGGATAGGTTAATTTTCCAACCTTTTACACACAATGTCCCCCTAGCGTATTCAATAGGTGAAAAATCGAGACTTTTTTGCCGAGAGTATTTCAATGTAACGCTGGCTACATATGGTTGTGCGTTATAAGGTTGACGAAAATTTGCAAGTCTTCACGTTCTAGACATACTAATAACTCAAGGAAGCTTGTAGAGATCCTGCTACAGCCAGCCATATATTGAAAAAAAATACAAACACAAACACGAATTTATAATAAGGTTGAAAAAACTCATCGATTGATTGCGATAGGATGCTTTTGCGCTAGCTTAGTAGAACTGTCTGAAGTATGTATATGTATTGTCGATAAAGTAAGGGTTATTTGCAAAAATTCTAAAAAAAGCTGCCTACTATTGTTTCATTCAAGCCAATATTATTGAAAGAATTCAACCATTATGCCATTTGGAATAAAAATACACAAATAAAAAAATACGTCTTCAAGTAAGTTTGATTTCCAGGTATAATTCTATACACCCAAATGTTTATCAAATTGTAGTCTATTTACAACCTGATATGGCCCAAGTTGCACACTGCGTTCAACAACGTCTGGAGGCAGTAATCGCTTTGCAGCTCTTACACGATTGTAATTCTTCAGGTGTGTGTCGATGGTATTCTTTAAATTAATCCAAACAAAATATCTAAAGGAATCAAATCTGGCGACCTGAGTGGACATTTTACTTCCTGCGTGACCTAATCATCTTACTTCTTCAAGGAAGCGTCGTACTGTTATACCAAAATGTGCCGGTGTACCACCTTGCTGCAACCAAATGTATTCTCTTGGAACATCATTGTCCAGCTCATTCACAGGTATTTCAGCCAGTGTAGGTATCAAATTATCTTTGAGAAATTCTAAATATCTGCTATAAGATTAACCATTAAACTTCTGTACGTATGTAGATAACTATGAGGTTTAGATAAAAATTTTCTTCGTCGAAAAACAGAATATTTCTTAAAAAGTTAGGGTTTTCATCACATCTTCTTATCAACACCTCGGAAAATAGTCAGGATCGTCCTCATGGATGTGCATGGATCAATCGGATCTTATAAGGATTTATTATCGAGTGGTATTCGTCGCCACTTGATGCAGGGATAGGTTAGGATTCTCTTAGGTTTCTAATAAAATGGTTAATATTGTGATTTTTTTTTGATTTGGGATGATCAGATCTTGGTCAATCCTTCACATTACTCGTTTCGTGAAATCGTGCAACAAGTTCACTACTAGTAGATTTGGCAATAGGTCTGTTTTGTTGTTCCATGTTAAACAAACTTCCTGGTGAATTCGGAATTACCATAGCCTACCATCATTAAAAATTACATTCGTTGTCGAGAAGAACAGTCACTGTCGTAATTTTTTGTAAAGTGGGCTCTTGATTGTAGTGTTGTGTTTTTACCACATAAATACATAGTTACCTAGAAGTTAAAAACAATGATAAGATTTTGTAATAAATAATCCTTACGCATTAAGGCCAGACGTATTCACAGCAAAGATCATATGGAACGTCATGGCAAGGTCACAACAATTAAAAGACTCGCTTAGTGGTCGCAACAAAATTTACTAACCTTTACTAACGTTAGCACTACTTCAGACTGGACTAAGCACTTGTTGAATATCAACAATTCCAAAAAAAATTTAGGTGCGTTAAATTGTAAATTGACTGATCCCACTTTGAACATTTGCGTGCCTACTTTTATGTGTATTTTTTGAACGTCATTTTAAGCACGTGTTAAATAATAATTTTTGCAAATGTGACCACTCTAATTGTTTCTTTTACACCAAATGACATAATGGTTGATAATAAGGGCCCAAATGACACAAAAAATACATAAGGTTCTAAAAATAAACATTTGATGACGTCATGTCTTCGACATAGTGATATACTACTTTGATTGAATCACCTCAAAATAAATTTCTTTATAAATCTTAAGTTATCCGTTTCAGCGTTTTTCTTTTTTTAATTTTTGCAAATAACTCTTATAATGAATCTTATGCAATCAAGTAAACAAATATTGCTCCGTCTGAACAACACCATGCTGTGGTGAAAGTCCACGGTGGTGCCTATTGCTCTTTTACATTTTATACGACTTTATGTCCAATTGATACACGGAAAACAGAGAAGCGATGAATCCCTTATTTAGCAAGGTACAATAGCTTTGAATAATCAAACAATTAGGTCCGTTTCCTGGGTATTTATGCGGATCAGCTCAGGTGGCGGGACGCGTTTGCCGTCTTCATGGGGTTTAAAATCAATGCCCGTCAAGGGAGTCGTGTCGCTATCGATTAGAGCCCCTTTGTCTGTCTCTCGGTGCCGGTCTTCATCCAATTGCCGCAGACGTGAGCGACATAAAGCTAAAGATTCACTTTCGCCATATCTTCACGCATGAATTGATCGGGGATGAACCCGCGGCACCGACTCCATCAAGAATATACATCTTCCGGGTTGTTTTATGCACTCGCCGTCCTTACGAAAATAGATTTTATGAGAATATGGAAATGTCAACGCGACGAAATGGAGTGACGACGTACGCGCACAGAAAGGTCATTAACTATAATTGGAATGTGCACGAGTGAAGGGTGGTGCTTGTTTTTGAAGTAAAAACTGACATCTCAAAAACTGTGTAACAGGAAAGTATACATATTCATTAGAACGGTGTTGCTTTTATGTTAATTCGAATCGCACATGAAATCGTTATGGAGAGAAATTGAAGGTGAATAATTCATTAAATTTTATGGGGGATCCAAAAACACCAGCAATCGAGATAATTCAACATCTTCGCAAGAATATTAAGCAGAATGAAAATGTTGGATAAATTTTGCACGAGTCTTAAGAAAACTACTGCAAGTGCGGTGCCAAGAATACTAATAACGGCAGATCGGGAACTCGTCTTCCAGGTTTAACAATTACTAATAAATAAGAATTTAGGATGGCAATGCCATCTGTCAGCATTACACTGACATGATGACAAAGCCACCTAGCTGCCTTAACGGGATCTACTTCCTCAAGGAAGTGACCTGTAGCCTGACAAATTGGCATGCAACTGCATACTTCAATTTGACAGCAGGCCCCCACGGCACTTTTTGCTAACGGGCAAGAACCAACATACATTAAAATGCATGTCTATGCTGTGCTGTCTACACCTCAACCAACTGCAGATAGTACTATTTCGCTGTCATTACAGCTCATCAGTGCAGTTTAGGTCTAGTGTAGACAACACGGCATAGAACTGGTTTTGCTTATATACCAAAGCAATGGTATGATGTAAGTAAGAATTTAGGATGGCAATGCATTTTAATTACTAATAAAGTTTCGAATTAATTTAGGCAAAAATTTCTTACAATGGAGGAAACTTGGGGGTCATCACTGAAAAGATTACAGAAGACTTCAAGCCGCTCAGTCTGCTTCAAATGGTTTTGGATGTTTTCGCAAGCGAGTCAAACAAACAACGACCTGACAAAATCACCACCAAGTGTGTTTCTTTGTTTTCTGATAATCCTGTCTTCCACAACAGCCTCTTTATATTACAGCTTGCCATTGTCGTTATGTAAAGAACCACCATCCACGATTACGCCACCAAATTAATAAACCATCGTATGTATCGTTTGCTGGGGAATTAAAGTAGTCTTCAATTTCTTTTCTTCAGTCGTTGGAGTTGTTTAATGTTAAATGGGCAATCATCTTCACTCTCAGAATTATTTTATATATATTATATATATTACTCATGAAGATTTTACATTGCCTCTTTCACTCATTTGAATTCAATGGTTCTAATATTTCTTCAGTTTTATCTAAATACTACATTAAAGTACGACTACATAAATAACAACTAATCAAACTGTAACGTGTTTCTCACCACTCAAAATGATATGATCATAAGTTTCCAAACATTTTCCTTCAAGCTCCTTTCACGTTAAGTGCAATGGAAAACATTTTGTTCAGACGTGTTCCATAGGTCGAACAATCTATCTTTGGCGAAAAAAGCATGATGCTAACTACATTACAATAAAATTTTAGCTTATTGGTCCATTCTTCTGAATTACTTATTTTTTTTACAACGACGTTATCAGCGACTCACTGGATACAGGTATTTTTTCATAATTTATTATTATTATTACCACTATCTGTTGCTAACATAGTGGACTTAAGCTTGTAATCCTGTATTTAAAACTGGATTTTAATAATATCTTGGACTTCGAAGTGTGTAATATGAGGAAACCACCAATTTTCTTTGCTAAAGCAAGAATTAACTGTAAACAGCCCTTGAATGATTGTAATGTTTCAAGGAGCGTTATCGTGTATCTTTAAATGACTATTTTAGAGCTCTTGTGTTAGACTGCTTTATTTTAGATTGTGATTAACATAACGTACATGTTTATAGTTTGTCATTGCTTGAATCTGCCCGATTAACAATACAAACGCATTTCTTCCAGTCACAACCGTTTTTGTTTCAAGTCTTTGTAAGTCACTTAAATCTCTGGTGACTTACTTACCTTTTTGCTACAGATAAACCACTGGTTCCAGATTCATCTACATAAGCAATAAATGTTATTACGTCACTACCACTGTCACTGCAATTTGGTATGTAATTACCAAAAATACTTCCAGTCATTGTTAGAGTTAGAGTTATTTAGGTAAATAAGCTAACCTATTTTTAATTACAAAATGCTCTATAATATATTGTAAGCAACTATAGGTCAGAAGCTTTCGGATACACAAAAAACTCTGATTCTTCTAAACTTCGAGATGAAGAACAAATGGTCGAGAATTCCCTAGAAGAGATCGAGGTAGCGTCGATTTATTTACCTGATATCGATACTTTGAGGTAGAAAAATTGAAGAATTGTTAGTATTCACATTATGGCATTACACAAATTTGCCAGATTACCAACACTTATAGGTTCTTTAAGTACTTATTACTCACGTCATAGGCCTTAGGGTACAAACAAGGTAGCCCACTGTTGCAATAGAAACACTTACCTGAAAAAAAAGAAACCTGAATTACAATCACATTCTCGTAGTATTTAATTCTATTAAGCTTAAATAAAAATCCATATTCTCATTTAATGATTATCGTTGAATAAATGATAAACAATGCGAAACCACACAAATCACAATAAAATAAAAATCTACAAAATAATTTTCCAGCTAATAGCAGGAACGTGTGCGCTAAACATCTAATACACATGTTCGAACACGAGGAAAAGAAAAAAGTTTCAAATTCGCGAAACAGTGCTTTTAATTTTCTAAATTTAGCGTAAATAAAAATTGTCATTGTTAAAATATTTCAATCTGAACTGCTGTGTATATAAGCATAAGGACTATCTCTAATAAAACCCAAAAATGTGTATTCGGTGTAAAAAAAAATATCGGTTGTGTTACTTACAGATATTAGTTTTACGCAAAAGAACAGGCAGCGTTTTTTCTGAAACATAATCTCATATCATGGACGCTGAAAGCCTTCGCTCTCGTAATCTTCTACAAATTCAATTGAACATAAATTATTTGTACTAGTTGCTATCTCAATGTCTTGCATCTTTTTTCTGCAAATTGTTCGATATTTTTCAACTGGTCGACATTCTGGAAAATATGGTGGATTGTTGGCATTTTCCACAAAATCAACACTATTTGTAACAAAAAGTATCATCTGAATAATGAATTAATACCAAATCAGATCAAAACAATGTCGGTGTATCATGATTTCGTCAAAAGAAGAAGTAAATATTTTTTTAAATTATTATTCTTCAATATAAACCTCCGAGGTTAGTGTTCCTGTTGAAACAATTGTTGTTGCCGATATCCGCAAGAGTAAATGGCATCACATATTTTTTGCCAATTTTTGCTAARCTTTTGTAGTTTCAGTCTGGCAAAGAACAAAGAAAGCTGTAGAGTATTGTGGACCTGGTAACCCACTAAAGTTTCTTCGTTTCCCACCAATCAAATTGTACAGTTTTGGGCCCTAAATTTAATWAACTTTTTATTGCTTTTTGTGTGAATTTTACAACCTTCTTTGCTTGTWCGTTCTTAACATTGCATGATTCTTCTTTTAACCGCACTTTTTGTTATGTTATACTTTTCAGCTATATCCTCGATGGACATACTGCAATTTTTAATGCAAAATTTTACCATCTTTTGATGTTTGTAACGATTTAACATATTATGTGTGGTGAAGCGTAATATTTTGTTGACTTAATAACCAAGTGTCAACAATTAGTCAACAACGTTCTTTTCGTTCCTTTTTTAGAGCTGCCTAGTGATTATTGAAAAAAGTTACAGATATCTGACGGTAGCCAAAAATTATGMAGCAACGATACAAATTTTATTCGGGACAGTCCATRATTATTGCAAAAATGCTTGCCAGCGGGAATTTATTTTTTAATTACCTTAAAAATAGCTTGTATAAAAAACACTTAAAGTAGGCAAGGCATTTTTGTTAACAGCGTTATTGCTAATATAAGAACGTCAATCGTAAGTATGTAGACCGGATGTATGGATCTTCTACAATATCCTCAACAATTTTATAAAATTCTACTCTCCTGAAAAATTTTGAAAAACAAATAAACATAACCGGAACTTCTATAAATGCAAGATGGTTGTCAAATTTTCAATAAACTAGTATATGAATTTACATAGATATAAATTGCTGTATTCTATCCTAGTAATTTTTCCATGCAATTAAAAGTAGAGGTACCAGCAACAATAAAATATAATAATATTAATAATAAACCTAAGTCATAAAGTTGTTTGAAAAGTAGCGATCGACAAACTTGCTGAACCGTCCTGGAGGGAGTTTTTGAAGATATTGGCACGCACTGCATTAAAATAATAAGAGCGCTAGAACAGAGATGTCCGAAACGAAAGTAGATTTAGTTTATCTATATTTCTTAAATGCACGCTGTGGAAATGATATCTGGGAGTTAGTTTCTCGTATATGTAGAGAAGGTGGAATGCMAGAGGTGACAACGTCTTTACGACGWTATATCTATATTTCAGTCTATCTTTGACCACTGAAGTTCAGAAATTTTTCGAAGATGGAAAATAAACCTAACACAGTTGTTTTGAATTCGTTGGATTCTGGCACGAATTATAACATCTAAACATGGAAATAAAATCACTAATCCATAATTAACGATAGAGTGAACTAGAGATTCATAGCTTTTTCTAGTTTTGGAGTTTAATATGCCATTTCCACATATCTTGAAAAAAGCGTCTCTCAAAGCAACAACATATAATATTTGTTAAATGAGGTGAAATTATTGAACTACACAGTTTGAGCATATTGGCATTAATTCCGTCATATGTAAATAAGCCTATTTTAAATACATCAGAACTAAAACTGGAAGGTACGATTGATATTTTCGGCCAAAATATGGAAAAGCACAAATGATGTTGCTTAAAAACCATTTTAGATGTCACTGCCCGAGGGCTTTCAGAGATTCCATATTTTTACCCAAAAATATTTTAACACAAAGCCGCCAGTAAGGATGAGAATGGGCATCCAAGTGCGTGCATTCTCTGTGGGTCAAGCCATGATATTGACGTTGTAAAGACAAATTGCGGCATTCCTCCATGCCATAAAATCATCGTTTTATTTTTAGCGCGCAGCATCTCAGCGCGAGATTGTTCCCTGGGAAAAAATATAATAAGCAATTTCCACAATATCTCGTCCGCAAGAAACACGCCCGCCTTAACCAGAGGCGTACACAATCCCCCTCATGATGTGGATTATATCCATAAACCATACGTAGACGATATACCCTATTAGGATCTTCTTTATCGCGCCCTTTTGAGGGCCAGATGTGCGCGGGCCGCGGCCTTCTCTGGAAAAACTTTCTCCCCCAAAATTGATTCCTCAATCCCTGCGCTTAGGAGCGAAAGCTGAGGTTTAGCCTATCATATCAGCCGGATTATTTTTGATTGATATGTAAATAACTTAGAACGTTGGATGGTCCAAGAGCGGATTTGACAGAAATTGTGAAAAGTAACAAAAAAGAAAGGAAAATAGAAAAATCAGATGCTAKATTAGAGTTAAAAGACRTTAAGTATCGTATGGTGTCTGGTTAGGACAGTGCAATTATTATGCGAGGAATTTGGCCGTATTAAAGCAACTATACTTCAAAAGATATCGTACCAGTTTAGACTGAAGTTCATATTTTAAAAAGTATTCGATTGGAACTTAAATTACGCAATGCACAACCATGCCTAACAAAGAAAAAAAGAAAATCGATTTTAACTGCAAATGGACAGGACAGGACAATTGAAATCTAAACAATCGAAGTAACGGTACAACGAATCCGTAACACGTCTACCTAAACAGAAATGTCGAACTTCTAACTGTAATTACGAATGCAAATTTGATTCAATAGTAATACGAAAGACCCTTGACGGCTTGTGAAGGAAAATTTTCACAAACAACATACGTATTCAGTAAAAATCCATTGAGTGGGAATTTAACAAGAAAACAATGTGCTCACTTACGTAAAAATTGTTTAATTCACTTTTCAATACATACAATCTTAAATAATTCACTGACAATAAAGTTTTATTCGATGATAATAATAATAATAATAATAATAATAATAATAATAATAATAATAATAAAACACTTGCCTGTGATCTTACTTCCAAATTATTTATTTTTGACAAAGCCAAATGCGGGCATTTCAACCGCCATGCGGCCGTCTTCGGTTGCTTTGCCAAAAATAAATAATTTGGAAGTAGGGGCACAAGCAGATCTTTTATTATTCCCCTGCATTAATTAATAATTCTTAGACGGAAATCTTCAGGGCTTGTACAGGATGTGTTTCATAAGTCACTGAATTTAATGTTTGAAGCTGAAATTCAGCTACTTAAGAGCGGAATAAAGTTTATATGTGGATGTACGTAAATCACGTGTGCAAAAAGTTCATCTTTTTCTTGCTACCTGCCAGCAGGATATTTTGGAGCTGTTTCCGTCAAGAAAGCTGGTAAGTTCTTATTATTCATTTCTTATTTTGTATAAGAAAATCACTTTTTGTTGGAATTGCTATGGAACAGAAACGGGAGGCAAAATTTGAGGTAAATATTACAACTTAACAACGCCTTTTAAGAAGCATATATCTCCGTACGTGGTCTAAAGTAAGAAAAAAAATAGGGGTGTAAAAGAAACAAGGCATGTAGAGCTGCTTCGAAAAGCTCTTCGATATTACAACAGAACAGTTTGATTATACATGGAAATATAGCCACGTAGAAAACGTTACGAAGCTCCATCTGGTCATAGTTTGGTATAACCCGTCGAACTCTTCTATAATCTGTTATGGTTTTTTATTTTTGTCGGTACTGGTTCCTGGATTAATTAATTAATGCAAATCCTTATTTTGAGACGTTTCGACCTTTTTTTCGGTATTTTCAATCTTTATTATAATATTATTTTGAAATTTGAAAAATATGACAATCATTAAAAATTAAATTTTGTTTCAATGTACCTTAGAATTTTTCCATCACAACTAAACAATTAATATCTAATAAGTAATAAACAATTAATAATAATAATAATAATAATAATAAGAAAATGTGGTTGTTTGAATTTTGTTGTGTATTGTGATGATGTTGTATGTGTTGGATTTTGGGTGTGTGTGTGGTTTAAATAAGAGTGTTGTAGGTGCTGCTCAAGCCTTGTATATCTGTTCTATCAATTACACAATTATTTATGTTTTTCTGAATATGTATAATTTCGATAATTTTCTTTTTCATTTATATTGTTCTGTAGCAATAATTTTGGTGTTATCAAAGTCAAAAATATGATATCTTTGTTCTTGATGTTTCTTTAGTGCAGTGTATTTATTATTACGATTTTTATGTTGTTGTATTCTATTTTTTAAATATTGTACTGTTTGTCTTATATATTGCTTGTGACATTGTTTGCATGGTATACTGTATATTATGTGTGTTTTTGTTTCGTGTGGTGTTTTTGATTTTTAGGGTGTCTAAAATTGTTTAATTGTGTTGATGCCTTTATAGGTAGTTTGGATTGTATATGGTTTTAGGATGTACTTTATTTTTTGTGTAAATGGCGTTATGTGAGGGAGGAATCTGTTTGTTTTTTATGGTATTACGTATTAGTTTAATGGGGTAGTTGTTATTTTTTAGTATTGTAGTTATTGTGTTTAAAGTTTCATATCTAAGTTCTGGACGTGTTTGTTTTATTATTCGTTGTATTGTATTGTTAATGTCAGCTAATTTTTGTTAATAGGGATGGTTAAATTTATAATTAAAGAATCTGCCTGAAATTTTGGTTTAGAGTACCATTTTGTAATTAATTAGTTGTTTTTTTCTGTTTCTAAAGTGAATTGTAATTTTGGGTGATAGCTAATGAATATATTTAAAAATTCATTTGTTTTGTTTTCCGGTTATAGACTGGTAGGTAAATACAGATTTTTAATTGTTGTCGCTTCTCTAAACTGAATACTTACAGTACTGTTTTTTATAGGTCGACATAGACTTCAAAGCGTCGTTTAAAAACTAAAATTAAAGCAAAATTTGTATTAGAGACGGAGCTTTATTTACTTAACGAGTTTAAAAAAATATTTTTATGTAATTTTGCTTCATGTGTATTTTTTTAGATCTACTCTAGATCACTTTGACCGTGGATCGTTTAATTTAATGTACCTACATCATCACAGGTGATGAAATACGGATAAACTCCTATGATCCCGAAAAAAGCAGAAAAAAGAAACTGGTGGAATTCAGATCAGTACATACATTTGCAAGCACGGTTTGTATTTGAATGAACCAAAAAATGTACGTCTCACTCAGTAAACTAATATAGCGGAGCGGCATTCTTTGATTAATTCCTCAAAATCTAAATTAATGTCATTGAGGATGTCACTCATAATTCTGCTTGCGCTTGATGTCGTGCTGCAGTTGTTAGGCATAAATTTGTGTAATTGAGCATAAATATTGGATAGCACAGGATGCCAAAATAATCGTTGAGGAATCTGAAATGAAATAACTGTTGGCATGAGCAAGCACCTTGATTAAAAGCTGTAGATACAAGTAGCATGAAACCTTTACCTAAATTCGGTGGCTTTATATGATTAAAAAGTTTTATCTACTCCATTAGTAGATAAAATAATATCCCTTGGAGATAGAGCACAATATACAAAATGTGGTAGAAAGATTTATTTACTACCAATAAAATTAATTACATTATTCGCGAATTTTTTAATGAAATTGTTTGATAATGAGTAAAGTTTTTGTATCTAACTGTCACAATCGAGGTCCACACGAAATTGTAACTGTGGTTTTCTTTCGTGTTATTAAACCATATATAGACTTTATACCTAATGGAAAATGAATTAATGTTCTCTAGTAAACTGATGCTTATTGCTAGTTGTTCAGAGATCCAGGTGAGGGCGACAGCATAGATTAAAACGATCCAGACATACTTAAAGAGCATTTACTTCATTGCAAAGTACGATATTTTAGTTGGAAATTAATATAGAAATAATTATATATGATGCGTAACAAGGAATAAAAACAGGGTTAGAGTTATACTTTTCGAAGTATATGTCACCGCTAGGCAAGTAGTAGAGTAAGTTACACAAAGAACGAACTTAGGCGAAAGTAAAACAGAACAGTGCACGAACTAGGTGCAGTAAATCCAAGAAATGATAAATATCTTCTCAGTGTCCTCATGCGCCAGATAATTTGGAGAAAACATACCACAACAACTACAAAGATTTGCCAGATGTACGGGGGGAAAACGACGCAACCACAAATGCAAACAGATGTAAAAAACGAAGAAAAGCATCGTGCGATTGCTGGCCAAAGTGGTGCATAATAAAACAGATCTTTTAAAGAATAGACAAACTTGATGGAATATAAACAAGGCTTAAATGTAAGCTAAATGAAGACAAAAAGAAAACCTTGTAAGTTAGAAAAATAATCGTAGAAAGAATAATTCAGGACGCAGCACAATGGTCAGGAAACCTATTGTTGTTATAAATCGATTGGATTCTGTATATTACCCTAAAAATACTAATCTTTATTTTCTAATAAATAACTAATTTATTTATGGAACCCACAAAACAAATGAGTGAATGAAATTTATATACTTTGGTAAAAAATGTATAAAAAATGCAACTATCTAAAGACTTATTTTTTTCGTTTGATGAAAGTATTTTTTCTTTTTTAAAAGAATATCAGTGATGAACAAAATATTTATAAAATATTTTTATACTATCTCCAATCCTCACATTTGCTTATACCTAGTGTGCCCTAGCCAAAACCCTCTAGTGGCCATCAAGTATACATACGCCCAACCCAGCGTAGATCTAGCCCACTCGGTGGTATATCCGGGAGTGGCAATAATGCTGCCTGTACCCTGGTTGAATCAATCAAGAAATTATAGGACTATGGTGAGATTTTTAAAAGTTATAATGCTTCTGCAATTAAAAAAATATACAAATTAGTACCAGTAAATTTGAAATTTTCCTTACACCAATACAATATTGACTAAAAAGTACGTTTTTAAAACTGAAATATATGCAAGGATTATACAAAAAAAAATCTCGCTTACTTTTCAACAGACTAACAATACTGCAACACAAAATGCGCCGTTTCGCCAGTATACCACGATTTTCCAATGAATCACAGTCCTTTCTAGTTTGACGGTTCGCGCTTTTATATCCCATTCGAAAAATGGCGATTTTCATTCGCATTTGCGCGTACGCATTATTTATGAATCCGGTTGCACACGACTGTGAGTGAATTATGACAACGCACTCGATGCTATCTGTGAGGCAGTATATCACGACTGGATAATAAATTAATTTGCCCTTCGGAACAATGGTTTGCTTCCAGCACGCATTTCGATCGTTACGAGGAAAAGAGAAATCATCCCGATGTCTTAATCGGGAGTTGAACATGAAATCAGAACGGAAGATACGTAGAAGGGGGAAGAAGTCTTTACATTATAACGGAAGGAATCGGTAGGTTGGAGGAGTTGAGCGAACTAAGTAAATATAAAATATATTGGGACTAAAGTTCCTCGAGGACCAATATTGTGATATCCTAATATCCGGTGTTGTTTCAGATATAGAAATAATTAGTTAATGAAAGGAGTGTCGTTCTGTTAATAAGTAAAGGGCACACCTAGATCTGTATTCAGTGGCTGTCATTTATTTAATTATTACAGAACATGATTACTTTTTAGTAGAGATAGGTATAGTTAAGTAAAGATTATTATAAAGTACAACAATTGTACACGTTAGCTTGTATGATCACTTGCGAATGAACGATAAGGGAAGAGAACTTTGACGGAATTGAGTTTAAAAATTAATGGAAACTATTGAGCATTGTAAATGGAAGAAACCTTGGTTTGGTATATGAATATGATATTCGGTTTAAACAATATTGTGCAAATATTACAAGATTTTAACTTCAGTCACCAAAAAATCGTTAGTACAAGTATTATATCATTAATGTCAATAATTAAATGTTTACTATTATGTGGTTGAATACGTAAAGGAAGTGTAATGAAATAGAAACGGAAACTTAAAGATATGGCCGTCAGTAATTTCACAATCTGTCGAAGTTATCTGCTAAATAACCTATTTCGGCGTTTCGTTTCCTAATTCTCCATAATCCAAATCAAAATGGATAGCATATTTTCATAAATTGGATAGATGGTGGTCTATTGGCATAGTCCAAAAAATCATTCATTATACAGCATCACTCAGTCAAATTATATTTTAAATGTCATTCTTAATTTTTTTTTCTTACAATTGCAAGCAAAATAATACGTGGCGGACCACGAGATATCATAGTACTCCGGAAAACGTGACGTCACATTTCAAACACAATTGAATGTATAAGTTAACCGAAAATGAGATAAAATCCAACAAATAAATTAAAAAGGATATGGTCCAGTCTTCTAAACCTCTCAGTATTTTTCATTGAACTATTGTCACACTGAATAAATAAAAAGGTGAGTGCTATGTTTTCTACATGAAAACAATCCGAACGTAGCTGATCGAAACAGCTACCTATAATATATAATATAATTCGCATTTTTTATCACCCCTAGACACATTTATGAGTTTAATATTTGTCATGTAGATATGTATTTGATTCATATTTAATGTATCATTAAAATAATGTGTGTGCTTTCTATTTCCTCTATACTCTATGTGAGCCATAGTTAGAAATTTCGGAATTAACAGTATTATTATCAGCGTAAATACAGGGACTAATAATTTAACAAATAAAATCAACTTGTGCGAAGAAGAAATTGGAAGAGATCTTCAATGTTTTTTTTGCGGAAAAATTAACCTTAATAAATAAGTTGCAGTTTAAGAAAATAATTCAATGTCTAACTTAAAAGACAATTGAATGAAGTCTTGTAAAGCAAATTACTAACCGCTTTGTAGTGAGGATGAACGAAAAAAGATTACTTTTAGTAATTTTTGTGGTCTCTCAGCAACTTTTTATTCAAGTTCCAGTTGTTTTAGAAAATATCGTCGTAATTAAATAGAAGTTTGATTCTTTAAATTTACACATAGTCATTACCATAAAAAAGTGGGAAAAATTATTTAATGAACGATTTTGTTATTTTGATAAAACTTCTACATTATATTTGTAAAACTACTACTACAACTACCATTACACCAAGCAAATATCAACAGTCAGAAGTAGTAGGATTCGTTTATGTCAAAATAAAGAAAACCCTATAAAGAGATCACCCGTGGGTCACTTTCCGTGGAATTTGTTGCACTGTATATCAAATCATGTTTTTAGGTTTTTTAGAGAAAATAAAGTCAAAAATATAAAAACTATATATACCCAGTTTTTTAACTTTATTAGAAGCATGAAGAATTTTTCTAAGATTTACATTTAAATTCGTCCATCCCATCAGTTTATTGCTAATCTATAAAACAATTTTGATGTAACTTAGAATCAGCCGAGATAATACTACAACCAGAACAGAAAATGTGTTTTATCTTTATATAAATATTTTATCAAAACGTATTCTTCCGGCATATCGCATGGGTATGAACAAATTCCGAAAAATTCTACACCTCAGCCTCGTCTTCTGCATAAGCATTTCCCAAGCAGATAGTTTCCTTATATTTATATTATCTACTAAGCTTGAATTCGATTCGGCTTGACTAATAATTCACATACGAAACAAAAATGTGTATTAGCACTATCTGTCGATAAAACATACATTTAATACAAAACACAATTAACATCAATAAATTACTTCACGTTTTATTCAATTAAATTAAACACCGAATGTACATTTCAGTCCTACGCGGACCATCTTCAGCGGTGGCAATGCCACACACATTACTTTGTACACTACTTTAAGCGAACTGTGTATGAAAATAACATTTGATAATACAACACTTATATGTAGATTTAATCTGCGCAAATTAACAAACTAACAACTAAATTGCTATTAAGTTCTCAAATTGTCTCCTGGCTCAGTAAAACAAAAGGTTGCTAGTTAATAGCTAAACTCACAGTAAAATATCACACACAACATCTAACGCTCTCTTCGTCACTATACCTTTTAATTACTTATCTGGCCATATTGTGTATAACATGGGATATAAAATTAATATAAAATCCATCCGAAACTTTTAATTTTAAGAACTAAAACTTTAACTCGAACGTTCATTAAAAATATGTATGTATACAAAATGTACATTATTTGGTTATCGAGGAAAACTGTTTCGACCCCACATTTGAAAAAAAAATTATAATAATTCGATCAATAGTGACTTCCAAAGGGGTGAAAATCTAATGACTCAAAAATTTGCGATTCCGTCATATTTTACACTGAATACGAGATACGAGAAAATTGTTATAATATTTCCCCCCTTGGGTAAAAATCATTATAAAGAACTAAAGTAAAGTTCAAGTAACTCAGGGTATGCCGACCAGTAAGGTTATATACAAAATGTACTCTTTTTTTCTTTTAAGCTGAGCTTTCAAAATTAATTAAAATCTTCGTTAGAGCATAGAAATTTGAGACTAGCAGTAAATGATTAAATATGTGCAAAACTATATTTTTACGAAATATAAATGACTTGCGTCTAATAAAATTAATTAATTTTAGAAGAAGAATTTAACTAAATTAGAAAGCTTAGCCTAAAAGAAAAAATGGAACTCTTTGTATATAGCCTTACAGGTAGACATATCCTCAATTACTTGAAATTAAAGATACTCTGAGCCTCCAGCTCAACTAAGGTAAATATATTAAAAATATTTTTTTCGAATCACATTCAAAACAAAGGAGTTTGTATTGTAATTGCCGTTAAGCAAATTAATTGCAGCTTAATAGGCAATTTTATCCCAAATTCACCAATTGCATTCACTATATCCATTAAGAAGCACAAGTAATTATGAAAAACATCACTATCCAGGAATTATTTTAGAGAGAAACCAGTACTAGAAGTGTTCTATTCTACTCTCAGCTGCTTCATTCATCGATTTGTATTAATGAACTACTTAAAACATTCATTCAAAAAGTAAACAGTAAGAAATAGCTTTAAATATAACAATAAAGTATTTTATAATAATTAATCTTCTTAAAAAAATTAACTTTAAGTTAAATCCTCTTTATTCACTAATAGGTAAAGCGCTTTCAAGTAATATATAGCCATCGTCAATACCAGAATAAATAAGAACAAAGGAAGGGAACTTATAAAACATTATTTTGATAATGTCAAAAATATAGAGGCAAGCAAAATTGACTCCAAACCAAAAAGCAACCTACATGCCAGCAACACACACGTAATATTGATTTAGATCAAATAAATAATTTAGGACTTGACAATTGAAATTACAAAAATCATTACGAATAGGCAAATTTTGTTCACTAATAATTACATGAATTTATTGCATAAATTTAACAAATTTAATTTTTTAAAGGATATTAATTATTACTAAAAAGTCATCAGTTTTCAATTCTTAATAAATCATTTCAATCTCCTAACTTCATCAGAACATCAATATGATAAGGCAAGTGAGTTGCAGTCGCTTTCGATAATGGTCAGAACCAAAAAGTGTCCAGAAGCATTACAACTCATTCTTCTCCATGAAAACTACAACACATCCGGACATCGTACTTACACGACTAGCCTTGGTAAGGTTGGTGCCCATTCATTGATGCCACCTTTCCACCCCCACTAGCGTCCACCAAAGTTATCGCACACCAAACTTTACAACTCGCCCAGGGGAACCAACGCGTCCCATTAAAATTTATCTACGCATAAATATACTATCACCGGGTTTATAGCCAACAAGTCACGCGAGAGCGCGTGAAACCGAAAGTGGCGATTTTCACTTTCTGTCACCTGGTGCACGTGTAGTCAGTTGCAGCGGAACGGGGCGACGATCCAACCACCCCGACGGTCAGGCACCCTCTGGACGGCACGCGCGACGCACCGCGGCCTCCCCAGTCGGCGTCGAGACGCGCCGGCGCTGTAGAAAGTGAAAAATCGTCGGTTTTGTTTTTCCTCGGGTTTGGATGCGTGCATTTAATTAGGGAGTCTGTTTGGGGGTGGTGCGATGAATAAGATGAAATGAGGGGTGGAGGTGGGTAGGACATTGAGGGATTTTTTTTTGTTTAGGTGAACTACTGTTTGGTTAAAAGATCCAACTTCTCTTTTCACTCTTTCATGATTAGGCGGAGAATGAATTGTTCGTGAGGGGAATGCCAGTCATCGCGATGTCACTATAAGTAGAACTTAAAATTTTATCCAAATTATTATACGCACTATCAACAACTAAAATATTCTGCTTTCTAAATATCCTCTTTAATTTTTCCGAAATGCCGTACATAAGGCAAACTCAACTTTAATTTACTTTGACCTGGCTGAGAATTTACTTGATTTGGACGAACACTTTCATTAAAAATTGATCAAATATTCTTAATGCTATAACCATTTCTCACTAGCGTCGATTTAAAATGATATATTTCTTTTTGTAAACAACGTTCGTTGTAAATATGTTTCTGGGTGTGTTGGTTTTTTGTAAACCTAGTGTCGTAATTGTTCAGTAGCTTATTCTGTAAACTTGGATATCCAAGAAATGTAAACTACCATTGCTTTCTAATTCCATAGTAAATTTTATGCTAGGATTTTGACTGTTCAAATGATTTAGAAACCTACCCAACTCTTCTATACCGTGGGGCCAAATAACAAAAGTATCATCTACACACCTATACCAAAATTTGGCTTCAAATGAAATCTGTTGATCGTTATCTGTTCAAAACTTCTCATAAACAAATTGGCCACAACAGCTGAACCCTTTGCAGAACCTGATTTTTGTTCATAAAAATTACCGCTCCATAGAAGATACGTTGATTTTAGACAATGCTCGGATAATCAGGCTATCTTGTCACCTAGGGAATCTCTATTAAGTTTGGATTTGATGATATCTACCGTTTCAGATATGGGTACTTTCGTAAATAAAGAAATCACGTCAAAACGAACTAAAATTTCAGCGTGTGAAATACTTAATCCCTTTATAACATCTATATTGTTGATTGAAACTACTGGTTTTCCCTACATGAGGATTTAAATAGTTAACACAAAATTTTGCCAATCTATAACAAGGACTGCCGATCTGAACGAGAAATTAGTTTTATGGATTTTGGGCAAACAATACAATTTAGGTACCTTGCAATCGGAAATAGTTAAAAATCAAGGAATGTATAAAAACTAAATGAAGTATATTAAACGTATTGAAATGAATTGTCTCATATATCCACACCATACTTTTCTTCAATAATAGCACTTTCTAAAACGAATGTTAAAATTTATTGAAAATAGGTGCCTTAGGGAGCAACATATAGAAACAATTTTTAAACTGTATTTTTGCACCTACCTCCACCTGTTTCAGCGATAAAAACATATTCCACCTCCAGAGTTGCACTCCCTTTTAGGATGCGTGGATACTATTTACAATGCCCACACTTATGTACCTACAGTGCCTGCACTGCAGTACCTACAAAGAATAATGTAGGAAAAGAACGTTTAATGGCAATTCTTTCTAGCTGCTACTCCCAAAAGGAGTTTGATTTGCTCGTTACGGTGTTCGGAATATATAAAATAATTTAGTAGCTTTGAAAGTCGCAAGTTGGTAAATGGTTTTTAAGCCAAACGGTTTCGATAAGGCTATTTAAATGTAGAGAAAAATGTAGCTTCGAAAATCAATCTTTTATTATAGTTCGAAAATCTTGCAGTCTGAAAAAGAAAAGATTTGGTAAATTCCGCGAATAGGTGTCGGAATTAGTTCATGCCAACTTCAAAAAAGTGTGGGAGTGATATAAAATACCTGAAACACCCAGAATTTCCTTCCAAGTTCTTTTACAATAAGACTAAATTTTAAGTTTATTTATATAATATTTGTATTTAAAGTAATAAATAATAAAAATAATATGAGTATGGAAAACAATGTGCTAGTATAATCATTTAAGGTTATTTTTTTAACAGAAAATTGTTTTACCCAAACGCTTTTAGTCCTATACTTGAATTTCACTATAATTCCTTTTCTTTAATAATAAATTGCAACTTTTGAGACAGCAACAATATTTTGTTATAGATCTTTGCTATTCTTATAACTACTAGTCGAAAACTTCTAGTTGTATATATAAATATCCCACATAACGCTCGCATAACAAAAGATACACAAAAAAATTAAATAAATCAGCTATCATTCCTTAGAGCCTTTTTCGCACTCAAAAGTTATGCATTCCATTACCGTGCTACAAATATAATTTTTAAAATATGTTATTATAGTAAACTTATCAGTTTAATATAGTAAAATTGATACCGGTTTTATTTTTTTAAAATGCAATGTAAAACTATAACATTTCTTTTTGCAAATTGTATAATAAGGTCATCATAATTAAGACCATAGGTATGACAACAATTTTAAAATTTGTTTGTTGAAAATGCATTATTTTCAAATATAATTTCAATGCCCTTTACATAATATCAGTTTGTTTATAATTAGTCGCACTCTCAAAGTGTTCAGATCTCCAGGTACGCATTGATAATTAAAAAAAACGCATCTATTTTTTTAAATCTATAAGATAACAGAGCAACAACTTAACTGATCAGGCTTTAAAAATATTACTGTTCGTGGTACCTAATGTTGAAGAATTTAGTTTTAACAGGGACTAAGTTATAATTCACACATTGCTACTTTTAATCCAAACCCATCAACAAGCGTACAACTTATCGACTAACCTCATCTACGTCCGTCGTAATTTAAATTTCCGTATAACACACGCTGTCCTATATACAAAAGGTACTATAAATACGCCAGAAAAGGGCTCGTACACGCACAGGACAATAAAAATGCCACAGATCACACCCATGTTGACGGAAATTTACGCTCATGTCCGATACACATGCAGATAACCATGTTCACTCGAGCGGCCATTGTCTTCTGGATCTTTTTAATTACCGAACCGTTATCAGGCAGGGTCGTATAATCGACCCGGTTAGGGTCGAAGCTAAGGGCGGGTAAAATAGGATCATGTTTGAACTTGTGTCAGGCAAATTTTGAGGTTCTTCGTCTTTGACAAAGATTACAGGTGTAATCGAAACGTCAGACTATTAACTTTTTGTCAGTGTTTTCAAGAGACAGCGATCTTTCCGACAAAATATTATCTTATATTATGGACGCTGAAAGCATTCACCCTCGCATGTAATTTAAAGTTATGCTTTATGAAAAATAAAACTGAGGAACGGTATGCTTTTTTAATGTAATATCAAACAAATTTAAGTAAGTGTATTTAAACTCAATTTATGTCGTAGCAAATACGGTAATAGATAAATCAGCCAACAATGCTATAATTAAATTGCAACTACTGCTTTGAGTAGGATACAGTGAACACCAGTTGCATAGATCTGTGTAGTAAATTATTGTATTTATTGAATTGCAGATTTTGCAGCATAAAAGCTAGAACAAACAAAAAAGCTAAAAACTATTATTTTTCCCAATTGCAATCTAACAACTTCTATTGTGATATTTTACTTAGAGATGGGAAAAAAGTAGCGAGAGAAATAATTAATACAAGGTAAAAAGTTATCTACAGGACCGAATACTCTCAAATTTCCTTTTATTTTCCTATTAAAATCCAAAGTTGCAATAATAATGTATTACCTGAGGCAAATACAGAAAAAAAATTTTGCTTTTACCAGGATTCGAATCCAGATTTGCAGGATTACACCCTGATAGGTTAAGGTTGCGCTATCAGTGGTCCTTGGTCCAACCACGACAACATCAATCAGATTTCAGTTTATTTTAGTAATAGAAAACACTATATCAACCGAATTTCATTGTTTGAAATATATAATTCTTATTATCACGTAAGTATTAAACATTCGCTATAACGTGAAGTGCCGCTTCAACAGTTGAATATTACCTGTAACTAATTCCTAGGAAATGACCAGAAGATGGTTGGGTGGAAGAACGGAGACCGTAAGAAAGAAACAGATAAGAAGAAAATCTTTTAGTTGGCCCTCAGTGGGTCATTAGATATGTAGGTTGCACAAACAATGGGTCATTCACATCACTGGGATGGAAGGGGGTAGGGGACGGGTAGGTAAAAATATTTTCTTTAATGGTTTTCGTCGAATCTCTTAATAGGTTTGTAGTAACTTCGTATTAATCTATGATTTCATTGGATAAGAGGAATATACTCGTAGGTGCGGGAAGAGTTTAGGGTGTAGACAATATTTGCGAATAAATGTTCGGTAATTTTTGTGCAGTGTAAACAATGGAAGTTAAAGTGATTGAATCAAAAAGAGGAAGAAGTATTCTGCCTTGCTATGGATATAGGTTCAACAAGAAAGAGACCTATAAAAATTCTAAAGTGTGTGCAAACTAAAATGTTCAGGAAGCCTGACAACTAATAGCAACTTCCCTGAAGTTTTAAAATTCAACAAGAACCGCACGTGTGAACCTGACATCGCAAAAAATGATGTAGAGCTGTGTCTTTTCAAAGCCAGGAAGAGGGTTCGTGAAGAAGCTACATCAGTGCCGGAAATTTTTCGCTAAGAACTAATGAGTGTACATGGGACTAGATTTTGCCACAAGTGTTCCAGAATTTTTGTCAGTGAAATCTTCATTATATCGGGCTCGACACAAGTCTTTGGGTATTACAAATTCACCCAAGCACGTATATTTGTCATCTGTCGATTTTTGAATTATTGGATATATTTAATATTAGAAAACGCCTGGGAGTGTGTATTTTCAACATATTCTGTAGTGTTTTGTGGGATAATTAACTTTAAGGTTGCAGAAAGCTCACATTTCGGAGTTGTGATGTGACATTGATCTGCAACCTGCAACTACTATCGCCGTACATATTGTAGCGTAGCTTGGCAGCAATTACAAAAACGCGGCACATAGAACTCAGAAATCAACGTCGCCCGCGTTGCATGAATCATTTATAGAAACCGTGTATTTATAAAGATAAAATGTCTGTGTTTGAACAAATTTTGATGACAAATTTTCACCCCTTCTCCCTTTCAACCAGCCTAGCCGTTAGCCATGGAGGGGTATCGTAGTGTCCAAAATTCACCCCCTCATAGACCTTGCCGTGTTGCGGACTCACCAAAATCGCTCTAATTACTGTTAATCCGGACATGCTGTGTATGAATATTTACTGTGTTTGAACGCGGGATCGTTTACCCCATTTTGTCATCCCCGCTTGCCCTGTAAGTGGAATTTATTTGTGACGGTGGATGGATTTGGGGGTTAATTGGAATACACTGTGGATGAAGGAGTGTTTTAATGCGTAAAATTGGTTTTTGCGCAGACCCAGTTGAAAATGAACTCGTACGGGTGGGTTGCTGCGATTCAAACTGCTAAAGTTCCCAGACGAGGTTGAATTAATTGTACAAGTGTTGCCATCAGCCGTAGTTTCCCACTAAACAAAAGACGGCGCGAGAAACAGCGGAAATTGAATCGCATAGATACGTCTGAATCCAGCTGTACACGTATACAAAGCAGACAGTGAACTGTCGGATAAACTTGCAAAAAAAAGAGACTGCCACAATTGTTCTCTTGCTGTTAATAAAACAAGATATACAGGACAGACAAAGTGAAGCAAATTGAATGAATGCTACACTTTTATTTTATAAAATGCACAGATGACGAAATAGGTAGCTAAATGTGAAACAAAACAATCACTGAAAAAGTTATTGTAATAATGATACTCACAAGCTACAAAAACATATTTCAGAGGTCTTAGTAGCTCTTGGTATCGAAATATCAAGAAATATCAAAAATAAATATCGTTATGTTTCAAAGAAATAGAGTTATCAATGATTTAAGTTTGGCAGTTTAGCAACTTATGGCTAGGCATAAACGCTAACACTGTAGCATGTGAAAACGAGAGAGTATTTCTTCCACCAGGGTTGGGATGACTTAAATTATTTTAACAGAATTTTATATATTTTAGTGTTTTGGTATCAAGCATGTGTTAAGGCTTGCTGGAAGCATTATTTCCTAAAACATCGGTGGTTTGAGAGCAATGTCACGTTTTCAAACGTTTTTTAACTTCTTCCAGCATTGGACAAAGTCGGCTAAAAAGTAGTATTACCTTGTAGGTTGTTTTAACATTTTAGGAATGGGATTTAGTATTCCAAAATTTTTGAGCTTGCCGTTTTAAATTAATGTCTGGAAGTTTTTTACAGTCACCCGTATAAGTTTTAAATTTTCTATTTTCTACCATTTGTGTGTTTCTACCGGAAGTTTTGTAATTGGCATGCAAAGTGGTTATTTGGTTATTCCTGAAATATTTTACCACTTCAAAAATATCGCGTTTATTTAACTAATATTTAACCCCGATGAGAACAAAATGTGATCTGATTGATTTTGTTATCCATAAAAACAAACACAAGTACCAAAATTCATTCAAATAAAACACGTATTACTGGATGTCCTTATGTCTGCGTCACTCAGTACATTGTATATTTATCTGGTTGAAGCAAATCAGTTGGCGCTTATGATTGAGTAGATAACCACGGAAATATACAGATTCACGTTCAAACCCTGTGTTTTCATCCATTTTTTAAATACGACCGCGCCTACAAATCCATCTGTCTGGAAATATCGCATTCAAATATCCACGAATGTTGATTGCAAAATGGGGCGGTGCACCATCTTGATGAAACCATATCTGTTCAGAAGGATGCGCAGCATTTTCACTATTAGGGAACAGGCGAATAAGTTCTGGTATAATGTGTTCGCGTAAGAGCTGTAAATTCTTGACCGCATTCAAATTTCAATCGATGAAGAAAAGCCCAATAATGTGCTCACCAATAATACAACACCAGACATTCACTTTCTGAGGGTGTTGTGTGTAGACTTGTTCCATCCAATGTGGATTTGTGCCCGACTAATATCTGCAATTATGTCTATTCTCATTAGCATTGAGGCAAAAAGTAGCTTCATCAGAAAACATAATCCATTTAAAACGTTTCTATCTTCATCTGTCGCAAAATTCTATTCTACGATCGAAATCATCTTCGCTCAGTTCTTGTAATAACTGAATTTTGTACGTATGAAACTCTCTTTTTTTCAAAATTTTCTGAAGAGATCTTCTGCTAATATGGTGAGTGAGAGCACACGGTTATACGGAACACTTGGGATTCTCTTGCACATCTAAAAGGACATTCAAGTTACTTTTCTCACTCGTAGCAACCTTTGGACGTCCTGGTTTTTGAAGATTTTTAACACCACCAGTTTCGTCAAAACGTTGAAATCTTTTAACAACTGTTGATCTGTAGCTACTTCCTAATAACTTCGCCTTCTATCTTCATAACCAATCGTAATCAAAATTTTGATGCGATCATGTTCAGTTAACTGAGGCATTGCGATTGCAAATAACAAAGTGAATGAAAATTATCACCAGTCACGAGGAGAATGGAGACACCTAGAGTTTTTGTTCCTACTTAGCGATAACGAATATGGTTTTTATCCCGAAGTTTTTTGCAAGACCCAAGTTTGTTATTGCACTTTTCTCACTTTGCAATAAATTGTACAAGTGTGATTCGTGCTTGAAATCAGGAAAATATATCCTCTTCAATGATGTGCCTTGTGACTCCCCTTCCCATTTAAAAAAAATGCAACAAAATCGGTTGAACAGAACCTGAAATATCCTGCTGGTTCTATACTGTATAGCGACCCTGTGTATAAAAAGTATAAAGAACAGGGGCGGCTCGTCCGGGTCGGCACTGTCGACCCAGAATTTTGATCGAAGAAATTATTTTTTTGGAATTTTTATGTATATTTTATTTTATTGTGTACAGATATCTTGAAACAGTTGGAGCGAATTTTTTTACATTACCATCAAATTAATAATTAGCCAAAATCACATTTTTACGGGTTATCCCGAAAAATTTACGGTACTCGGCAACCGTGGCTGGGCCGTGTATGTGTTTGTCATCCAAGCCCGTGATCCAAGCGCTGGGTCGGCAGCAGGGTTGGGACTGTCATTACAATTGTAATAGATCTATTACATTTCACACATGTTGTTACTTTGTTACTACAAACTAAAAATGCTGCTAWATCTGTTACATTTTACATATTAGAGGGAATATTTGATATTCTAAGGTAGCAGTAGATATGCGTAAAGAAAWATGTGAATTTTTGCCGTTATCATTTCTGTTTARGCTTGGTCCATAGAGTATAAACAATAGTTAGCAGATGTCGCTAGTCGCCAGTTAGTTTTGAAAATGACAGATTATAGGATTATAGTTGTGGAGAAGCGATGTACCCTAACTTAACCAAATTTATTAAGCTAATATTAGCCTTGCCGCACTCATCTGCTTGCGCAGAAAGGGTTTTTTCAAAATTAAATTTAATAAAAACAAAAAACAGAAACAGATTTTCTGTAGGTACTTGTAAGTAGTGCATACAACATACACAAGAAGTTTTAGGATCATCCAGTTGTTATGATTTTGAACCGTCATCAGAGTTACTGAGGTTTAATTTAAGCGAACAAGCTGTATTAATAGAGGATGATGAAGAAACTATAACATTTTAAGATATACAAACTTTTCCTTTTTTGAATGTGATTCATATTTAAGTTTTACTGTTGTGTTGTGTTCATGTTCTATTTTTTTAAGTTTTGAAGATATGTTTATTTTTATATTTGTTTTTTATAAAATAAAAGTTATTTTTCTGTTCTATTGTAGTTTCTTGTTACTCGAAGACTGTTCAGTGGCCTTGCGGTACTGTGGTTGAGAGTGAAACTACTCATAAGAGGAAAAAGTTGGTATCTGCAGCGGTTGTAAAATAATCTATTACGAATCTATTACATTTTCCTGACAGATGTTACAATTTGCTTGTACCAATATCCCAACCCTGGTCGGCAGACCGCATCGTATAAGGAAGCAATAGCATCGTTTTCCTATGAGCTGAACAAAGACGCAACCCTGCGCGCATAATGAATCCTGAGGCGAAAATCGAGACTCGGCAATGCTTGGGTCGGGCAGACAGCATAAAACGTTAAAACGGAATTCATCATTTATTTCAATTATTTCAAGTTTTTTCTAATCAAGCAATTATAGTTGTGTTTTCTACTGAGTATTACAAATTATCTGATTGACACCTTTACATGCTTACAGTTTTTTTTATCATCATAATTTAATTTTACGTATATATGTTTTTATTGAAGTTAATAAAGGAGGCCCGGCATTCATAATCGTCGGATTCCGAAAATTAATTTTGACATGTACATTGAATAACAATTATATATATATAGTTCAATACTGAAATCACGAAAAACTACCCGAATTTTCTACGAAATTTTTCATTTTCCCAAGGTTATTGTAAGAGCTATCCTCTTAAATAAACAATTTTAAGCAGATACCTTCAAACATTTAACAGAATTAATTAAATACATGTTCTAAATTTAGTCAATCTGAAATTATTGAAGAATTTCACACAAAAAGAAAATAACAAAATAAGTAAGCGCCAATACCCATACAATCGCTTAATGCTGTCTGCAGGACTTCCGAATACATCTTCGGATTGGGCTCCACATATATCGGCTTCTCTTCTCCGGTGCAGTACAGGTGCACACTTAAGGTTAAAATTATGAAGCTAGTTGCCAGATTAGGCTATTTGTTACCAAATGAACTATCTTTTTAACTTGCGGCGATATGAAAATTTAGAGAAGTAGCAAGTAATAAACAACAACTACGAGTATATACAAAATTATTTACTAATTTATAAATAAATAATATTGACCAACTAGAGTGGACCGAAGTTTTTACTGCCGACCCAATAGAGTTTATCACGAGCCGCCACTGATAAAGAATGGTTAATAAACAGCTACATACTAACAAATACCGCTAAAAAGTATGATCCATACGAGGTTGCACATAATTATCTTTCCTGACTTCGACCTTCGGAAAAAATAAATAATTAAATTTAAAATTATATTACTTAATACGTACCTATTGAGTACCTACTAAATATAAAAAATATAAAAGGAGTGTTACTAGAAGGTTTTCGTGTATACTCCTACTTTCTGGAACATCAAATAAGCAACCAGGTGAAAACTTCGACATTTTTGCAGCTTCTTTTAATAGTACAATGCATTTTTAGGGCGTAATACATCAAAATGAAGCCCATATTCGTTTTTTACGACACCTCTTTGTCCTCGAATACCCAGTAACCAACACGTTCGATGTGGCTTTCCTGTTTTCTCGGTTTCCCCACCACAACCAATCCGCGCGGGTCGTTTTTTAATTAAAAATTAACAATCGCATATTGTTATGGCTTTCGCTGGAAATTTTCGTTTAATCGTGCACAATCAAATTAATTAATTTGCACGAGCTCGCAGTCGGGATGTTAAATTAACGGATGCATCGAGTGCAGGAAATTTGAACAAAACACGAGTTAATTGTAAGCCGGCATGTGTGTAAACCATGCGGAGGGGACCGCCGTGTTGATTCTTCAGATCTTCGGTGGGTTAATTAAAACCCAGGGGCTTCCGGAGGTTTTCCGTTCGGTGATTACATGTCGACTGTTACACTTTATCGAATTCTTTTAGGCGCGTCAGGTTCCCGTCGAATTACTAGTAGACGACAACTATTACAAAGAAAGGAAAACTTAAAGAAGAATTACAAATTGGAGCCTGACGCAAGACTCACTAATGATAAAACCATTGATAGAAGAATGCCAAACAAGATACAAGTAAAAAGGGCCTAGCGGAATAAGCATGTGAAATATGCCTCCAAGCGTATCATTATAAAATGTACAAGGTGTCCTGTGTTTGTAGTAATTCCTGCACACAAAAACACAGCTCACAAATGAAAAGTATTTTAAAAATTGCAATAGTCAATAGCGCAGTGTTTGAATTTTAATTAAGCACATTAATCCACTACAGCGAAGCGTTCCATTGCATCCAAATATACCGATAGGAGAATTTTTACATATAAACTGAACCTGCACTTTATATATAGCTACGTGATGTCCCAATGATAAGACTTTTATTATTTGACAGCACTTGTTTTTTACAGTTCAGGGCGTTGCAAATATCTACCTGATTTTCATCACCACGGTCATACTATAAAACTTCAGACTTTTGACAACTGATCTCAATAAATTTCGAAAGACTTAATATATGAAGTTGAAATTTGGCAAACGTATAGATCTCAACTAGCCAAAGCGACTTATTGTTTTTGGGGTAAGTAGGGTATCGGGAAGGAGGCGAAATTGGGAGGGTAACTATCCTTTTTGCAAATTATTATTTTTTTATTTTTTTTTGTTTTAGTATGTGAGTAGTAGTATACGAGTGTTATTCGCCCTTATGAATTTTCGGTGCAGCAAATTGTTAAGAAGATATTAGCAAAAAAGCGTCATTTAAAGAATATACCATCAAATAAGAAATCAAATTTCTCTCAAAAAGCGTCTTAGAAAATATATCTAAAATTTTAACATTTTAGAAATATTTCCAAAAAACGTATTTTGGTCCCTGTACGCACGATTTTTTTAAATTTTGGTATTATATAGGAAATCAAATTTCTGATCGGAAAGTACTCTCGTAATTTTTTTGTTAAGTTAATACTTTTCTAGTTATTTGGAAAAACAGATTTTAAAAATTTATGTATTTTTGCTATCACGAGAACGGCTTTACTTAGAAAAAATGTGCGGAGAGAAAAAATGCTCAAAATATCATTTTGACAATTGGATGTGGAAGTTTTGATTCAATTTGCAGTGTTTTTTAGTTCTACGCCAATTCTGCATTATGCCTTCAGATCAATAATGTGTAAACAATTGATTATTTCTCGTTTTGAAAATGTGTCATAAACGCTTGAAAACTGCATTGTGGTTGGTGGTTCCACCGTAATTAAATATTTGTTTTTTTCTTAACTTATGACGATACTTCACATGACCACCATTAGCTGTATGTTTCAATATGTTTTTGTCCCACCTCATCGTGTTGGTTTCAATTTAATTAATATGTTTCAAACTTCAATTTAACAAAATGTGATTTGATTTGATGTTTTTGATATGGTAACTACATAAGTTTAGTTCACACTGTGCAATATTTAATATCTATTTGTTGCTTTACAACCTTGGTGACAAGAGAAGTACATACATAATAGTTTGGATATCAAAGATTGATATGTGTTGCACCAAATGAAATGTAATTGGAAAGTATATTGTAAAAACACGTATGAGATTTTTTCACATGTTACTGAATCTTACGTACTTTTCTACTACATACAAATTAAAAGCAAAAATCACTGTGATCACTGAACAAGGAATTTTGTGTAACAATGAGTGTCACCAGAAACAAATTCCATCCGTACTTTTTTTATACCTACCTTATAATTTTTATTATAGGAAATGTTTATAGTTAGGTAGGCTGTACAACCAGATGTATATAACCTGGTAACCTGCTAAGTATCTTAAAGAATGTTTCAAAATTCCTAATTCCTGCAGATAAAAATGTGCCAGACCAGACAAATTCATCAAAACATTTTTTAAGTTCTTAAATTTCCCGCTAGGAGGCGTATTTGCCCATAAAATGCAGGTGGAAAAAAAGTTTTGTTGAACATTTTTTTTCTCTAGTTGCTATAGCAACAATACCAATCGCTTCAATCGAATTTAATGGATTAAACAATCAATTTGGAAGAATCTTTATTTTTTTACACTATGATGTAAAAAACATTGCTGAAAACTCGAGGCTGATCATCATTTTTCATGATGTTTGGTGACTTTTTCATAGAACTTTTTTGCCTAGACGTTTCTGAGGTGCATAGCATTTAGATTTTTTTAAGAAAAACCGTATTTTCAAATTAATAGAAGATTTATCTCTTCAACTCAGACACTTCATCGGAATTTGACATATTTTCCCTAGCCAAATGCCTGACTACACCTTGATGGAGTACTGTCAAAAAAAACCATCTTTTTTGCATGTGGCCAAGTTGAGGAAACTACAACATCTTGTCCAAGAGTATCGATTTTCAAGTTTACAAAGCAGGCTTCATCGTTTTCGCACAAAAGTTAAAATTTGGTTGTGTATCATAAATTTAATTGTAATTTATTATATGTATTTTTAATTACTTATTGTCTTTTTTCCTGTCATACGAAGATAAATAAACAAAATAGAAGATGTGGTTTGTGCAGAATGGAGTTCCTGCTCATTCCTCACTGGATGTGTGGTAGTGCTAAGCCTGGTCAATATTGTTGAGGAATTAGCGCCATCTGTAGACCGGAATTGCAGGTGTGTAGATGCAGTGTAGTAGGTCATCAATCGAACCTTCGCGGAGTTTCGATAGTGTCTGGAAGATGTCGCTTCTGGAATTTCCGATATGGGTATAAATAGCCTGACGGAGTGAGCGCGGGCAGTTCTGAATTTGAACACCGGTTATTCAGCGAGCGAAATGCTTAGTGAAGCAGTTATTTTTAATGCTTAAGTGTGCAGTAGAATGGTTTAGTGAATTATAAGTGTTAAAGTAGTAGTGTTTTCAACCAGTTGTGTTTAGACTTTGAGTATTTGACACAAGTGTTTTAAATAAAAGTAAGTAAGTCAGAAATCCGCAATTTTCGAGCCCATAGTCGTAACAATATTTTTCAGACCGCTAGATTGGAAAAGGTCAGCATGTATCCACAGACTAACCTCCGAGGTCTCCAGACCTAAATCCGCTTGACTTGTATTTCTAGGACCAGAAACACATGATTTACCTGAGGGAAATTAACAATTGAAGAATTTCAAGACAGAATTTATAGTATTTGTCATGAAATAAGAGCCTCCGTAAACATTAGGTTCTGTAAATTTTAATTTTATTAAAAGGTTACGCTTATGTCAACAATGTCCTAGCGGCCGTTTTGAACAGGCATGAATTCTTTGTTGTTTGTTTTGTAAATACGGCTTATTCCTAAATATTAAAGCTTTTCATGAGTAAGATAAGATCTACATACAACTGAACATTATGTTGACAGAACATACTGCGCCTACTACTATTATTAGATACTTATCAGATTAACACAAAGCCGCGCTCAATTGATTTCCCGGTAAGATCGATAGATTTAAAGCCTTTAGATCTTTTCTTACGGGGTTACGTGAAGAATCTAAAGAACCACTACTCCTCAGGCAATGTAAAACGGAAGTACGAATGAGACAGGCCTTTAGACAATTTAAGCCGCAAAAATTACTCAAGTTTTCATTAAGAGTTACTAATTTTCAGAGGTTTAAATGAATTATGAAGTTTGTTTTGAAAAACGACAATCTATCTTATGTCTCTGACGGGCGTTTCTAGTAAACAAACAATTCTTATTTTAAACTACGGCTTCGACATAAAAAAAGAAAACCTCGGCGAGGTAATAAAGACGATGATACACCGAGTCAGCAATTTTGGTGTCAGTTCTCTTCTCTTCAGAAACGATATAAAAGTAGGCATAATTACAGACTCAGGTTTAATACGTCATCTAAAAATTGCATCGTGTGAAAGGTGTCGTAAACCTGCTAACCAGAAGCTACACGGTACACCGCGAGCTGTGATATATGACAAGTTTGTTGCACCATGGTTGCACTTCGGCTCATAAAAGATTCATAGCACGGAGATTGCTTATATAAACCAAAGGGGGCGGAAGATGTTTTTCTATTAAAGTAGCAGAGTGATAAATGATGTCACTATTTCAGAGGTAACGCGAGTAAAAGTGCAAAAAATTTGGAACCCGCACCGCATCTTCAGGCAGTGTTCCAAGAGAAAATTCCGAACAGAAAACAAAATATTAAACGGTGTCTGGTAGGAGTAATCAAAAATTAGCCCTAACTGGTGCTGAAGGGAGCCGCCAGACGAAATGCACTCTCCTACGTCCAGCAGAGGCCGGTAATAAATATCCTACTGTGTTATTATGCCTCATTTGTGTGGCTATAAATATTTTTAATTTTGTTGATATGACGGATGGGCGTACGGAAACAGCGCCCGCCATATGAATATTTCATTTTGAACACGCAGGGTTTCGTAAGTTTTTTGCTTGGTCATTCACTGCAATAGGATAAACGAAAAGCACACACAACTTTTACACTATATACACCTGACGTATTAGCAATATACCTTCCTTAAAACAAGGTGTTTATTTTAGTGAATTTGCTGTGGTTGTAAAAAATAAACAGCGAAAAATATTGCAAAAGTTTAATATGAATTATTTTACATGGTTCTTCGGCTAAATTAAAGTGATGATCACAATAAAGAAAGTACTAGCCTTGCTATTTATTAGCTTTTTTTAAGTAGTACCTTCAAAATCATAAATTAAAAATAAATCAAATTATATGTTGACAGCTAAAATAAGTATTAAATCTTTGATCCTATTAGTATAATCTGCGTTAAATGTAAATGATTTTTGTTGCTAAGTAGGTACACAAAGGTAATATTTGGTTTCGATCGTTGAACACTTGGATTATGCTATTTTCAAACGTTAACAGAATAATACAAATACTCGTTAAAATTTGTTTCAATTACTTTTGAGCAATTGTAATCTTGTTCCAATTTCTTTTCCAATAGTTGTGACGAAAATCAATTATAAACAACTTCTGAGGACAAATTTTAGAGAGACAATTCTAGATCATTTGCTGAATAGGCTGACGAATATAATATTGAAGTTTAATGAAACAGTTCGAAAACTGTCGTCCTAATTGATACTGATGAAACTTGGTGGTCTGCCCCATGTGGTCCCTACATTAGAAGATTAACACGCAGAACCAGCCAGTGGCGTTGTCGTAGTTATTAAATATAGAACTTTTAAGAGTTTTCTTTTCCACTGCTAAAGACTTGCTACTCAAAAAGCACAGTTAAAAAAGTTAAGAATTAGTTTCTAACAATGTTCTTTAATTTTGCTAAGTTGCATACTTTAAAAATCATAAGATGTGTCCCAACAATCGTAACAAATGCGCGATAGCCTGTAACAGTACAAATTAATAGTTTTTAGAATCAATTTGTTCTTAAATGTCATAGTTCCTCAGAGTTCAGTTTGGGATTTACATTTGTATTATGTTTAATGCGGAACTGCATGAATTACGCCGAAAATGAGTCAAGTACTAAAACTTAACCCTGACAAATCTACATTTAATGCAACCACTCAAATGATTCCAAATAAACAAAATTCATGTATGAGATTACCTAATATTTTGGATAAAGAAGAAACAGGATTCCCAACAAGATTATTTAGGCTTGACTTAATTATTTATCGTCAACAAACATTTATCTCAGTTACTCGTCTATTCCTCAGATGTTGTTTATAAATTTGAGGTACTTTGGTAATTATTAATATTGTAATGCATCGCATTAATCTGCTGAAGTGGCTGTTTCCGATAATAGATCGAAAAGATTTATAAGTCTAATATGCGTCCGCCACTCAGATTTAAATATAGCTGCTTAAAATTGTTTACTAATATATTAAATTAGTGCCACCTTTTTTGCGTTTATGAGCATATGCGTATTATAAAGACATTTGTTATTATTAGTATATTTGTCGTAATTTAACATGAATGCATCTTTAGCAACAATAGTTATGAAAATACGAATAAAGGATAGCCCAATTTAAAAGAAAAAATGTGCCTACAAATAAGTCTGGCAAAACTATTGTGACTGCTGTGACTCGGGTTCGAACCCTGGACCTTTGTGTTAACACCCCAAGGTGCAGTTAACTACACTATCAAAGTCCTGGTGCCATTTAAATCGGCAAAGCACGACATATAACCACTACTACCGACCTATCACTATTTTATTCAGCTTTTCTAAAATCTTTGAATCCATCTTGATAGAATTCGTCTCGATTAAATTATCTGTCTACCGTATCGTAATCAAAATATGTGAAAATACAAATCGGTAAAACAGGAATGTAATATGTAGATTGAAAGCGCTCAATATTGTTAATACTGTGATACTTTAGTTATTTACGCTACAAGATTATCTCACCACTGTGTGACGTACAAAATTTTAT
The DNA here is from genome assembly GCA_025024175.1 of Rhyzopertha dominica. NCBI lineage: Eukaryota > Metazoa > Arthropoda > Insecta > Coleoptera > Bostrichidae > Rhyzopertha > Rhyzopertha dominica. The sequence continues at coordinate 42,753,641 of QCXZ01000138.1, read as the reverse complement.
TTTCGTGCCGTATAGCTTATTTTTAAATAAATAACTATTTAATCAATTAAACTATAAATGATACATCATTGAAGTAACGATGGCAAGGAGATGTTTTGAAGTTTGAAGTTGCAAGTAACCCACGATGCATTTTCTTCTGAAGATTTTTCGATTTTTCAAAATGTGCCGAACTACGGCGAAACTTATTCTAAGCAAGTCTGTCTGGAGATATGAAAAAAAGAATATCAGTTACTTTGCGATTGGCAATAGGTAATACGGCGTTTTTGTTAATGAGTGCGGCAAATATTAATAGGCAACACTGTGCGGGCCCAATGATATGCTGATTGGTGGACAGTATGAAGTTTGCTTAATGACTTGTTGCAGCAACTTCATTCACTCAATTGTGGCAGAACTCAATGTTTGCATGCAGCTCGTACATTGGAGTAACGCAGGGCCCATTTTTTGTTTCAATTGCTTTTTATTTTTAATTGTAAAACGATTACATACGTTGATGATTCAGACTATCAAATTCTTTTAATAGATGCAAGACTTGATTCTTTCAAAATTTTTAGCCCCATATTTAAAACAATGTTATCATTTTTACAGCGTTACATTTATATAGGTCAGCACGCCACTAAATATTAATTTTATACACCGAACTATGATTTCGAGTAAAATTGTTATCTGCATTTACTTTTGTATTAGTTGGAGTAAATAACTTAGATATGATTATCTAATTCGGGCACCACATTATAATATATAATACACTCGATTTTCTGCAGTAAATACAAAGATGCTCTAGATTAATTAAGGGCCTCTCTTCAGTACACAAGATACTTGTTAGTAGTTCCCTGTACGTAGAGGTAATGTATTGTGTTATTTCTAAATTTCTTCTCAATTGTATAATCAATACTGTCAACTTCCTTTCAAAATTGCGGTTCACAGCACCAAGACTTAATAGCAGATATTCATTAACATTTTTTATATAACATAATCGAACTGCAGATAAATATTTCGACAAGCATAAATTGATTCACAAGGTAAATTTTCAAGCTGAAAATGAAATGGGATTGGATAACAATTTAATGGAAATCAGATTTAGATAAAGGCATTATACAAAAAGAAAACGGGCTGATTAACAGCATGGTGCAGGACTTATCCAGAAATTTAATTTTAAACGGTGAAGTTCGTATCATAGATCACATTATGCACTGAAAATCTCATTTTGCACCCCTATTACTGCCATGACCCTGCGACGCCGCTGTCAACCCGGCATCGGTCGCCGCTAATACGATAACCGGTGTAAATTATTACGTTGAAATTATGATGAAAAAGTGCGCAGCCGGGACATCAATCTTTTAACCTTCTTTCTGAATTAATTAATAATTACGCCGGCCGCATGCAGGGACCGTTTTTAACACGTTTCGTGCCCGTTCGCGCAATTTTTTGCTCATTACCCCGCGTGTGTGTTTGTGCATTTTAAGGAGTTCTTTTATTTCAGCGAGTTCGTTGGCCATACCTTTATAATTACATGCGGCCAGACTTGCAAATTTATTAAATCGGCAATTATTCAACATTATCCTCGTGGGGTGCAGAAGCATTGGCAATAAAGACCTTGTGGAATACAATTTAAATCAGAATCTAGTTCCCCCATATAATCGGAATCAGCATGTCTCAAGAAAGTTTTAATACACTAAATGTACGGTAACTGGTAAAAAAGTACTTCTCGCTAGAATGTGTCACCTGCAACATGAAAGCAATAAATACGGGGCATTCATTTATGATCAATGTGAAAAAATAACAAAATTGTCAATATCCAGACCTCTATCTGCAGCTTTGAAAAAAAAAATTCCCTCGATTTATGTGCCCTTCGCGATCCTACTGACTGCGCCACTTTTGTTTCTAAGATTCCGAATTATAAAGTTCTACAAGGTAAATAATCGAATTGCAAAATGTTACGGTGGGATTCTTTTATCTGTAGTTTCTTTCGCATGTTTTGATCCTTGTAACTTCCATCAATAATTTTGCTACTAATGACAACCAAACTCCCTCATTTTGTTGGACAAGGTATTTGCCAAGAGCAACTGGAATTCAAGATGCTTATCAAACGCTATTCTGGATAACTTAATACTAAAATTATTAATGTATAAATGCATAGTGAATTCAGAAAGGTCTTCTTTACCTTTTTCACTCATCGTCAATGTCGAGTATACCTTTTTTACTGCACCTGAAACTAAAAATTCATTATACTGGCGTTCTCGAGCCTGAAAGCTGTCTAATGGTGAAGTTCCTAAAATACCTAAGTCGACCGTTCTCCACCAATGAGCGACGTGAAAAGACGCATCTGGACCGCCGATGGCGTCAGGATGCCATCAGATTCGGCCGAAAACGGCCCCGTAAATAATAAATGAATCAAGCACGTTGTTCCCCGTATCGATAAAAGACGTAAAAACTTCAGTAAACCGAGTGCCCCACTTCCCTCAATTTATGTGTTTTGCGAGAAGCCCCGTTTTTCCGAGTTATAGCTGCCGTGCGCACGAAAAGTTTTTGTCGGGCTAGCGCTGCCGAGCGACGGGATTTTCCGATTAGTATGATCCACTAGAAGAAAATACATCACGAGCACGGCTGTTAACATTGTGGTTTGGCTTGTACGAAAAACTACAAAAAATTCTTTCGTAAATTATGACCTGGAAATATTTTGGGTGTTGACTGTTGACTGTATCTGTGATTCTTATCGTAGACCGTAAACTTATAAGCACTCCCAACTTTATGTGCCCTAAACCGAGAAAATCTCCATAACCCGGAACACAAAGCATTTTATTCGGGTTGCCATGAGGGTTAACGGTTTTAGATGAATATTTATTTGTGCCAAACGTCGAACTGTATTGTAACAGCCCGTTACATTATAATCTTATCTCAAAACAAGGGTCCCTTTGGGGTTTATTCCCCAAGTTTGCTATATTAAAATCAATCAATAAAAGCTCAAATACATGGGGTCTCTTAGTAAAGCTACAAGATTAATTACCGCTGCATAATGTCAAACTCAAATTGTCGGTGAAAGCAAGAAACTGAAACTTTTCATCAGTTCTAAGGCAAAGTCATTATTAGTGTTATAGATGAGGAATTATGGAAACCTATACGCTAACAATAATATGAATGTCAGAATTTACCGTACAAATTATTTGCATAACCAATTAAAACCTAAAGATTTGCACTGTTCACAAATGATATATACCATTTCGATCATAAACTACACTAGTCTTTCGTATCCTTGCTGATGGATTAGTGTCACCATATTAAGGACTAAGGACCTATACTACGCGACTGCAAAAGTGATCTCTCTGCTTAAACCCATACTTCATAGCATTTTAAGAAAAAATGGCAGATTTCGTTTTTTTTTATTTTCACGATGGTTTGTAAGTTACAAGAGACTGAATTTATATGCAAAAATGTACGTACGTCTATGGGGTACTGAAAAACATCCAGGCGCCTGGCAATTTATCAATCATTTAAGAGAAAACCATTTTTTGCGGCATCATTTATAGGTGCCATCAGGTTGAAATAGGTTTATATTATTGTTTAGTTATATCCGATAAAGGGTCAAGTAGGATCAGTGACGCCGAATGGGGGTTTGGGTGTTTTATTTTTTAAAGAAAATGAATTATACGGATATATTGTTTTCATATGTTGTTAAGATGCTGCAGTAATTTAGGACATCACTTTCAAAATCACRTTGTATACAACTATAGGGATCAMGACTTTGCTTTGGTAAGAACTCATTAAACCATTTTGGGTTTTAATCCCCACGTTCTTCCACCATGGACCTGCAGGCCCATAAAGCTTCTTTTACTTTACTAGTAATTTTTGCAGATCTAGCTTGAAGGCCAGTCAGTGTTAGCCATAGGTGTTTGACCCCATTCTTCAGTGGTACATCCAGTCACCAAAGATTGAGCCATTTCAACTGTTGAAGGATTCTTTCTCTGCACGAACGCTATTACTTATTAGGAAATAAAGCACAAGACTATACGGCTTGTGCAATTTCGGACCTAGCGTGGTTTGCCTGTGTTGGTTGGCAATTCGGGGTATCATCTGTCTGATGAACTGAAAAACAGTCATAAGGTCCGGCTTAGACAGTTTCTCTAAATTCTCTGTGCACCAGGACAGCGACATCGTTCACATATGCTTGGTCTCTTTACGAGATCGTCGGAACTTGACAGCAATTAAGAACCCAGTGCGGCTCCTTGTTTGACAAGATGAATTGACTCCATGCTTAGAAACAGAATTGTCAAGATTACTCCAGGTTGTTCGCAGGCAGGTGCCTTCTCGCCATTAATATGGAGCCAGGAAGGTGCTTACGCACATAGATATTACCATTCTGGTTTTGTGTTTAAAGGCAATGTGTCAAATGTTACAAAACGGGCATTAAAAAACGCACAGAGGTGGTGTACAAGGGAAGGACTAGCAGTCAATCCTACAAAGATACATTTAACAGCTGAAGGGACTGAAACTCTTTACGACAAAGCTGTTGTAACTATAGTAACACATTGGCGAGCGGCCATTGATATGTTGCTGGATCTGCCTCAGTAAGATACACCTTATTGTAACGCCAGAGGCACTGATGGCAGCACAGAGACTGAAAATCGCTGGTCATAAGGATACACCCATTAACAACGAAACTTCTAAAGGGAGGATAAATGATAGCTACATGTTAAGCATGTAGTCAGGGAGAAACAGCGAGATGTTTAACTTCTAGAAACCCTTTAGAATACTCATCGTTGAATGAGTATCGATAATTAAAAAACAAAGGACGGAAATGAGACAGAAGTGTTAAAAATATACGAAAACATAAACCTCTGCCGTCTTGCAAACGTTTTCCAAGCTGAATGATACCGTGGGCCTATAATAATAAAAGCATCCGAATCATGCCCGACGACCTAGCTTCACTTAGAGCCTTGTAAAGAAAAATTATATGCTCCAAGGTGGTAAATGATCTATATGTACTTCGTGTCTTGTTAGCACACAAAAGAGTGATTCTGATTGGGTTCGTTGACACCAGAAGATCGAGGATAACAAAAGGGCACATCTACTAGAACAAAAAGGAAGTTACAAAACACAAAACACCTAAGCCTACATGTACAGTGTTATATCATCTACATGGTAGGAAGTCAGAGAATTATTGAGAAAAGAACATGAAATATACTGGACAGACATCTCAAGACTATGACAATCACGTATGTTCATAGGAAGTTTGTTCCAGGCTTAGACAGTGAAAAAAAATGACTCCGCATGTAATGATCCAAAGTGTTACCAATGGCACAGATCAGCAGTGGCGTACTGGAATGTATATATGTAAAGTATCAAGCTAGCAAAATTTAGGGAAAATGTCTATGTCTCTAAAGACATGCTGCGAATCGAATCTTTTTCGTACTTGAGGAACCCTATTTTTTTACTCCAACTTTTATGCTTACAAGCATCATAGAAAACCATGTTGCACCACAACTTTGTTTGGAAAAAGCCTGTTAATGTTGGAAAATAACGAGCAAAATTTGCGGTTGTTGACAAGTCCTGTGGGGCTCCGTTAAAATGGCGGCCGCGGCCGTTCATTTTTGCTAACACTTTCGTAAATGCACCAAATGCTTAGTTACGCATACCTTTCTTTATGTAAGATCCCAGGTATAAGTTAAGAAAAGTTATAAAGAACTGCTGCACTTAAGCTGGTCTAATCCAAGAACAATAACTGGACTGCCTATGGGGCATTGCTGTTTAAAGAGACACTTATCTAGAACTGGTATAGCAAATAATGCTACATGTTGGAAGTGAATGTAGGAGAATGAAATGCTCTGCCATATTCTATATGGAATATCCAGAAAATATTCTAAAAAGACAACATATCTTAGGGGTATCATTTGCGGAACCTGAGTACAGTGCACAAGTATTGCAAGCAAAATTAGGAGTATAGGATTAGTGGAGTACCTCTTATAAGGTGCTGGGGGCACAAAATGGTAAAGCCTCGGTGCAATGGGCTCTCAACACCACATCCTATGCAATAATAACTACAAGGCTCCACAACAGCGACGGCAAGACACCTCCCCTATGGAAAACCCTTTATTATTATTATTATTATTATTTCTCTAGTTTCATGCCCTAGAGAAGTTATGATGAACTTATTCTAAAGCATGGATTAATCCGCACTGTAAAAAGGAGCCATTTCTCTTAATTGAGCCAAACGAGGTGCTGTCGAAGGCTCGCTCAATATCAAGGATCCAAATGCAATTCCTTATACATTTCCAGTACTGCTGAACAGCTCATGTACAGCTAATTCTCATGATTTTCCTGTTTATACGTGTACTAAAAAAGCATGCGTTTATCAACTAATATCTTCAAGAGCTTTAAAGAAACGACGTTAAATTGATTGGTTGAAAAGCTACTTAGGTGGCATGTTACGAGGTTACTAAGGCATGCAGGTATTTAATATCTTGAAGACGATAGGGTTCTCATCGACACTAGCACACTTTAGCTTATATTTTGGCACGTCAATACTGAAGGGAGACTCCTCAATTCATAACTGTTCAATATATTTCTGTTATTGAGCCATAATTTTCCCGTTTCCACCCCAGATAAAAGAAAACACGGCAACACAGCAGATTTTTCTCCCCAATCGCCAAGAAACTTTCCTACTTAATGACGCGCTTCAGCGTTTCTTTGTGCCAGAAGTCAAATAGGTGCTTTGAACCGTTGGAAATGTGAAGAATCAGTTTACGGATCGAGATTTATAGGCAGAAGCACGGGATAAATACAAGCAGATTCGATATATGAACGGTCTGTTGTGACAGCACGGTAATGAAGACGGATCGGTTTGTTTTGAAGTTAGCGCGCTCGCTATGCTTACAGATGATGGCTAGAGTGACGACCGAGTAACTGAAACGTGATCCGTTTTCAGGTCTAGAAACGTCAAGAGCGTAAGTGTTCCATCCAGCTCAAACCACGAAACAAGATTAGTGTGAAACCGATAATTGTTTACTTCGAATACTTGAGAAGTGTGAGATTTGTTTGGGACTAGTAAACAGGACAAAACAAAGAAGAGATCAATAGGAATATTAATACAGTGCAAACTACTTGAAGGCAGGATAGTTAACTGCAGATTGGGGCACTACCAAAAATCATAGAAAATCAAATTTTAATAATTTGTAAAACACATTCAGCTAGTGGGCGGGAAGTGTTAGCACAAAAAATTATATTGTATCCTTCTCGGTGATGATGGTTCCTCATTAAGTAAAAACGGAGTGGATACCGTGAAGAATTTTATTGTAAAAAGCAAACTAACATGCAAGCTCAAAGTACCATATTTCTTGAAACGAATTTTTTGCATGCTAGGAAAGGCATGCATTGATCATGCTCTCGTAGAAGTAGAAAAAGTTAAAAGAAACGGAAAAATTGTCGCACGACTAACTGATGTGGTATGTTTCTTTGGCAAAAGAAGAGCTAACTCTCTGGAGACACGATAAATCTAGTAGTTGAAAAATGTTTGAAAGAAATAAAAAGAAAAATATTTAGGGAATTTCTAAGAGAATTTGTAGAATTTTTTAAGTGCATAGCAGGTGCCATCCAAAATAATTATTGAATCGGTGCGATATGTAGTTTATGAAATTATTTTGGATAAGTTGAAAAACACTCACGATTCAAGCGGGCGAAATTACGGACATCTCATGCGCACTCATATCCGCGTAATATTAAGATACGTTTACAAGTTTTGGAACGATGTTTTAGTGCCATGATGTTTCCAGTGACAAAAGACAAAAGGTTTAAAAAGAATATATTGGAAATTTTAAAATCATGTGATATGATTGAAAAACTTGTTTCATAAACATATGACGGTGCAAGTCTCATGTCAGTACTAAAGGAGGATTTCAAGGAATAATAATCAAAAAAACTTGTCTTCGGATAACGTTTATACCCTATTACACTAACCAATTAAATTAGGATCTTTTGTATGATTGTTTATTTACAACCTAACAGCCTTTAAAACTTCTATTCACGGCCACCATTGCGGATGGTACCATCGCAAAACGAGGGTTTTTCAGTTACAGGTGGATCTGAGACAAGATGGAACTTCAGTACCGAGCAGTACTTATTCTCCATTAAAATAATAATTACAACATATTAATTAAAATTACAAAATTTATTGAAAAGTTTGAAAATTTTGTTCCAGAAACTTCTAATCCGGTAATTGCCATACGTAGAATATTAGTTAATCCAAAAAGTATCCTTATATTATGTTTTCTTTTTATAAATACAATTTACATTTTCTACATTTCTATCAAACGAAGAACGACTAAAATTGTAATAAAGAATCTAAAAAACTTTTTAATGGACAATTACAAATACTTCCGAAACTAATAAAAGAGCTGATATTGAAATTTTAGATACTATTGTTATGCACACACAGGAGAGTTTTAGGGCAGTTAACATACTCTCTTTTGTCAATCTCTTAAACGAAAGCCACTACTGTAATTATAAAAAATAATTCCTTGGGAAATACTTGAAAATTTGACTAGAGTGTATACTAACAAAAACTGAAAATGAGCTTTTGACGATACGTGGGAAATAAAAAAAAGATTATAGCTGCTACAATCACTTAATTATATTTACGATAATAATCTGGATGACTGTACGAACCAAGTAGATTATTAAACCTTATTACGATACACATTACAACGCCTAGTTCAGATAGGTAGGTATAGGAGTACAGGGGTCCCAGGTTCGTAATAATTGTAGGGCATCTCAATAACTATTAATACGAGAACGGTTTGGAGATGACGTCTTACTTTTTTGCTATGAGTTGAACCACATTTTGTTATGAAATTGTGTTAATTTTTAAACAAACTTACATTTTTTCACTCCTCAATATCTTGCTTAAGAATGTATATACAAAAAAAGTAAAACATTTTTGATAGATTTTTATTTTCAATCCAGTGGCGTAGGTACTCAAAATTTTTTTAGGTGATGGCATTTTTTTAGATAGAACATAAACTTGCATATTTTAAGTGCATTTTCAATAACTATGGTATTCACTTTTTCAATAATTCAACGAGATTTTATGTTTACAATCAGAAAGGTATGGAACAAGAGAATACAAAATAGAGTACATATTCTTAGGAAATAAATTTAATCTATATATAATATCTTGAAAAAATGTGAGTACGSACTGGATCCAAAATAACAATATCCGTCAAAAATGAACTTACACTTTTTTTATCTACATACCCCAATGAGATATTGAGAACTGGAGAAATGTGGCTATAGCTTTATGATATCTTTCAACTCACAACTCACAACAAAAAGGTAATACTAATATGCAGACCGCAACTCTAGTATTAATAGTTATTATTAATAGAGAAAACATGCAATTACAACGAAAATGGGACACTCGGTATATTAAAGAGACTTAATACGTATCTTCGAAATTCTATGAGTAATGAAAAATTGTCAGCTCTGTGTAGATTAGTCGTTGAAAGCGATAATATAAGTGATTACCAAAAATTATCCAGATTTTAACGAAATGGTCATTGATCACTTTTCTACTTCTACTACATAACAAGACGCGACTGGCTTTATTTTAGACGTTATCTAGTATTTTATTATTATTTTTGTAAGTTTTAATGTTTTATCTCCTTATGAAAGTGTGTGATGTGTTTAGTTTATGAATTATTGTTAATTTAAACCTGTGTTGTTAAATACGTTTTATAATTACTTTGAAAATTTTGAGTTTATTTCCACTATTGTTTAAAGAAATCTTTTACGGTTCACCACTAATGTTATGGGTAGGTAAAATCATTTTTGTTGTCTAACTTAAAAAGAGGACATATTTGAAGTTTTAGATATTTTCCGTAAATTTGGATATTGAGATTTACTTATTACTTATTTTATAATAATGGAAATAAATACCTATAGAGACCCCGAGCAACAACAAAATATGTGAAAGAACAGCAAGTTAAGCCGGAGAGAAATGTACGAAGATTCAAGCACATTTAGCTACTCAACATTTGCGATATACAAAAAGGAGTACGAAAATCTCCTACATTCGGGGCAAAGTGTATCTTTACGTTAGTTAACCACGGAGAAAAGAGCGATATCTGCAGCACGACTTTAAGAAATATGATACACGAGTCGCTCGACTGTTATAGATTGTGGGGTGGAATGCGGGCTGTAGCTCACATTTAGTCGCGAGCAAAACACCTCACCCCGCCGCCGGGACGCCGCCCCCAGGCGCCTGACGCCCTGTTATGACCTGGCGCCGAACTTCAGCTATCACTGCCGCCTCTGAGGGATTATATTTTGAACGCTGCGGAATAAAGTTAAATTATAAAGCGCGAAGAGGTGTAGGGTTTAGATATTCGTGGAAATGGAGGCGTTACGAATAAAGCCTGCGTTGTCTTTATCTGTGTTACTTTGCGCAAAGATTTTCCTTTATTTAATAATGATCGAAGTATAAAGTGTTATTTAAATGTTACTTGACGAAGAGGAGACAAATTTAGATGTAACGGGCTGTCTCATAAGTAAAGAAACCAAATTACTATTTAATTAATTTATTTTGTTATTTCAAGAACTATTAAATTTTAATTTCTACTTAAACATTTGTGTAACACTACTCTACGTAAATCATATCAAATTTGCTCCAATAATTCTTGTATAACCTATTTTTCTCAAATTTATTGCTGCTCTGCGCATTGGAGCCTTTCCCGATTGTTCACCGACTTTTCTGCTGATTCGAGTCCACCTATGTTTAAATGAACGCAAACTTTTCGGCTTAACCAGATTCTTTTTAAATTCCTTTTTGCAAAGGAAAAATTACAAAATTTCTCGATACCTCGCGCTTGAGGAACATTTGGACCTTGTTCTTTCGATGAATTCGATTTCTTCAGAGCGTAAAAAGTCGGTAACTTCAGCCGTGTAACGGCATGTTGCCATGTCAGGCCAAAAAATTATATTATCTTTATTGTAATGTGTATTAATAAAGGGAATTAATCGAAACAAGACGGCACGCTAGGACATCGGGTCTATAGGAAGCCAATCCACACGGATCGCTACCTGCATGCAGATTCACACCACCACCCCGCCCAAAAACAAGGAGTCATCAACACGCTGATACAGCGGGCGAAGCTAGTCAGCGAACCAGACCATCTAGAAGAGGAATTAGAACATCTACGCAGTGCACTACAGAAGAACGGATATCCTAAGGCACAGATTGAGAAGGCTATCAACAAGCAACCACGGGGGAAGGAACCAGAGGAGCAAAATCGCTGCGGCATACCTGCCCTACGTCAATGGATGTACAGATAAGATCGGACGGCTGCTRAGAAGACATCATATAAACACCAACTTCACCGCCCCGAGAAAGATAGCTAACGCCTTTCCGAAATATCGTTCGACGACTGAGGAGCTACAAACACAAGGTGTGTACAGCATCCCATGCAGCTGTGGGAAGGTTTACATCGGCCAAACCGGAAGGCACATCAGCACGAGAATCAAGGAGCACATGAGGGACACCGCAGAGACCGGCAAGGTGATAGGTCGGCTGTAGCAGAACATCGAATGGAGACTGGCCACATCATCAAATTCGAGGAAGCACAAATGCTGTCGAGGAAAGCGAGATTCTGGCCGAGACTGTACAAGGAAGCCATCGAAATCCAGAAGAACCCGCACAATTACAACCGAGACCGGGGCATCGACCTACCTGGAATCTGGAAACCGGTCATGCGTAACAACGCCCACGCGTCAGTGACCCGGACGAGTATAAATACCCGAGCAGGCTAGGACACTTCAGTTTCAGAGCTACTTCTGAGGAAGACACCGACATGAGTGTCGAAACGTCAAGGTCTAATAACTAACGTGGGAATCAGCCTGGAAAACAACATGTCATCGACAACAACCACGGAAGCCTTCAAACCAAAACTGTTTTTACCCGTTTTTATTCCTCGGGCAGCTTTGGGACCTTGGACGTCCTGGAATTTTTCGGAATTCTCCACTTCCGGTATCTTAGTACCTATTTAATATTCTATAGATGGTGGTTCTACTAACACCCTCTTGTTTAAAGTGTTGAATACACTTTGATTTGCCGCATTGTTTAAATTGGAAACTAACACAAAAACACAGTTTAACATACAAGTACCAACAATAATAAATGTCAGAATGATGATTTTGTTTTACTCAAAGCTACCCACGATTTATTATAAAAAATCAACTTGTCTCTTTATTAATGAGACACCCCTAGTTTCGCATATAGCTCGTAAATTTGTTAATTATGTCTGCTTCAAAATTTTATGAGTTTCATTATAGTAATAGTGATGCTACTCAATGCTTGTAATCTACTTTTTATGAAGAAGGCGGCATTCAGTACGAGAAAATAAATAAATAACAGTTAAAAAACATAAGATAATTTTTAAGATTTGGCTTAAAGGCGTGTATCAATTTGCAGCAAAATAAACTTCTACAGGAATTGTAGACAGGTTGAGAAGATTGTTATGGTTCAGTTGCTATTTCAATCAGAGGAGCTTAAAGAAAAGCGAAACTCGAGCCTTGTCATTGGACTAGATATCCAAGACAGATGTTATATATTTGATGTACAAATAAAGCTGTTTTGTAAATTGACATTGTTAAGCGATCACTAAGAAGATTTTTTTTATTCCTCAGAGAGGCATATGAGAATGGTAGTAAGTATAATCTTGTAAGTACATCAGAATAAGAAAGTCACCATCGTTCTAGCAACCCATCTATTTCATGGTCAAATTTGAGAAGGTGCTCAATGGATCACCAACAAGACTTATGAAGTCTTCTTTGTATTAGGCAGATGATACAGAACTTCATCGTAGGATCACACAATAACACCATTACCAAAGCTGGCAAAACAATGTATTCCTGTCCATAGTAAAATTGAGTGGTCTGATAAAAATAACATCACAAAAGCTTTGCCCGCATTTAGCTCTAATTTACTTTCTTTAGAAATAATATGAGATGAAGCAAGAATCAGAAACACACTTGTTGGGTGAAACCCATGGCAATTCAGTTGGGCACTTACGAGATTGTTATTACTAGAATCAAATGTTTTGGTCAAGGTGAGTAACATAGTGACATCCGACTCTCTTATGTAATGTTCTTATGATACTGACAGTTGTATTGAGGACTAATCCGTTACAACATTTGCTCTTAAATACTATTGCTTAGAGTACTTTTGTTAAAACAGACCTCGGTATTCGCCAGTGTCTCAGATCAGATACGTTTGTCTTTAAATACGCGTAATATTTTGTATCCTGGAAGGCTTGGAGATAAAGGGTGATAAAACTAAATTTTACAAGATGCCTCAGAAGAACTTCGATTCTGTTAAAACTGATTTCCGAACAATCATGAAGTATTTATTTTGAAAAGCTTATCGGATAAAAAATTATTTTTGCTGATATGATAAAAACCTTATAAGGTTTCAGTGCTTCATATGGTTAAAACTTAGGCTGACAATTGTAGAAGAGAATAATCAGCTGTGATAAGTACGGCTCTGAAAAAAACAATTATTGTGACCACTCTGGCAACTGTTGATTTTATCAACGATGTGTCTTTGAAAGACCCATTAAATGAACTTGAGTATATTGCAAAAGCTTCACACATTTCTTGTAAAGGAGTTTTACATCACTTATCATGGTAAGCGTATTAGACAGCTTCAATGTTCATCAGATACCCGTTCGGTCTGTTATTAATTACTATCACTTCACAACCAAAAAAAATCCGTTTCTTTAAGTCGCAAGGCAATATTTTTACGTCGGTTTTCTGGGATAAATTGAGATAACAGAGTAGAATTGACGTCCACTATTATTTGATTTTACTAAAGAAATTTACGAAATTGGTGCTATTCTGCTTGACCAATTCTACAGATTTATCTTCGTCAGAGTCAGAGTGTTCTCAATATTACAATAAAAAAAACTGAAAAGTAAAATTTTTTTCGACATTGAGAAGTAGCTTTCGAACAAGGACAGAGAATTTTTTAGTGCTTAGAATTACTTTCTAAAAGTCAGTCTGTATTTATTACTTACAATATACGGGTAGCACAAAACTGCTAGTTCCGAGCTCGACATAAAACACTTACCTGAAAAAAAGGAAAAAACACAATATTTAATAACGACATACATTCAATTCAATTCAAAATATGCTAGTTCATTCTACCTATTCAATTATTGATTTTAAATTGTTTTCGGTACAAAACGGATATAAAAGTGTAGTTATGGTAGCAAATTTAAATAAACACCATTCAGCAAAGTAGTTTTTGGCGTTTTGTTTTCAAAATTATGTCAAACTGCATCAGCATCTTTTGAGAATGCGTGAATTAGAATGTGAATAACACCATCCCATCTAGTGGTAATTTTACGGCATTATCCACTCGTCTCTGTGGTAAACTAATCTGAACGGCAGACGTAATTTTGTTATCTTTTCAGAAATCATGTCAAAATAATTAATAACACAAAATCGTACTTGAACGACCATGCTCTTGTATGAAAGTACTTAAGTTTCCTTTGAAAAAACTATATGCTATATGGTGCAATTTAAAAGAAACTCACAAAATTGAAATACCTACGACGCAAGCAACTGTTAGCAAGAATACAGGCATATAAGAAATACAGGTAGGTATTCATCTATGTAGTGCGCTTAATAAAAAAAAACTTAATGTACAGTGGGTGTTCAAAAAACAAAAAGTAGCGGACATAAAATTAGCCAATCTTCAGTAGCCACAATTCTTAAAGCACAAAAATGTCATCACACAAACTGACAATCTTGTAGGAATTGACAGAAGATCATCTTAACAGAAGATCCCATTTGCGAGCAAATCTGCTGGACGCAAACGATCTGATAAAAGAAAGCATTTCATTTTCTGAAATGTCAGCGTTTATGTTAAATGGAGAGGTAAACCGGCAAAATTGTGGTGGCCAAAGGATGACCCGCAGTGAATAAGAAAAGGGTTCACTCAACGTCACGGATTGTTGGTGATCATGTGTTGAACCAATATTCTCAATCTCAGTGAAGCGAGATATTTGGAAATCTTCAAAGAAAAAGTAGTTCCGAATCTGTTTCCTTGTTCTGTGAAAGGTCATGTTCCGAAAAGAATATCTAGTATAAAGAAGACGATTGTAGCGAGATGGTACCAAGGAAACCCATAAATTTCCACCCAGATCTGCAGACCTCGCTCCTTTCGACTACTTTTATGGAGGTAGATTAGTAGTAGTAGATTAGTTTAGTAACAGCCCAAGATTTTAAGACGAAGGAATCAGAAAAGTTTGAAACGAGAGTTTCAATTAGGTTTAGGTGAACGGACGTTTTAGGCGTTTGTTGAAGAAAAAGTGCGCCTAATTTGTGTCTTGTAAATTACAAGGAATTATATCATCAAATACCAATAAGGACGTATCCCAGCGTTGAAAAAAGGTCATTTGATGTACTGATATTACAAGACTTGCACAGTATTAGCAAAATAAAACACTTCGTTTCTAAAGCAACGACAGTATGACTTCGCCTTTAGGTTTTTAATACACGATTAGGTACTTATTGTTTAAATCTATCAGATGGGATTTTTACTATACATTATCTACCATTACTCAAGAGCGGACACAAAACACATTCGATCAAAGCTAAAGCAAGCATACTTTCTTATTTTTCGATATTTGCAACACCACCAGAATTTTATAATAAAACACAGAGCAACTGTTAAGAAACTGAGTAAAAACACGCGCTATAATAAAACTGGATCACTTGTGCAAATATTAATAAATGAAGCAACCTCCTCATCTACCTCATACCCAAATTTTCAAATTTTACGAAGACAAACCGAGTAGGCCTGCAATCCCACACGTAGTTACAAAACTATTTCGCTACGCACCGTATTATAGACGCTAGACAAACATTTATACCCGACCTTCTACGACTTTCTCCCAACCCGCCAATTGTTAAATTCTCGCAAATTAAATTTGCAGAAAAAACTGCGATGAAGTCACCGCAAGGAGAGACGTTGCGCAAGCCGGCATGCAAATTCTGGCAGTTCAGCTCCAGTCGATGCTCTCGGAGTTTTTAATGGATCGCGGGAGGACGAAATTTAACCCGGTTTCCAACAAACTCTTCAAGTTTCATTTTTCCTCTTTGGCTGGCGGTTTTATTGGAGTTGGGTAAACAAAATTTAACCAGCGCAAGTGCTGAAKACGAGCAAAACGGGCGGAAACAGTTTGGCTGGCCACGGTKCTCGCGGAATGCAGATAAAGTATCCATTAGTCAAGATTTAGGACCCTCGGGTCTATTGGGAAATCTTTAAAGACCCCACTCTTTTCTCTGCGATGCTGTTAAATCACTTACAGAGGAAAATGGAACAAACTTAGTGAATCCGCAATGAATATTTAAACTGTTAATTCGGGACATAATGCCAGCGACATATCACGAAATATCAAATGCTGAGCTATGACCTCAGCCTTAGCCTCCTAGTTATACACTCACATTCAAAAATATTCCGCGCACACACAATTTACAGTATTGTCATTTATGTGGTCTAATCTTACACTGGCTCCCAAATTTAGCTATAAATATTCACATTCTTAAAGTCTTCATTTAAATTTAATTCTATTTGATTCTATTCTATTCTATTTACGAAATGATCAAGATTTTCATGAAACCTCCAGATACTTTTGGGTTTTGAGGAAGCTCTTGGTGATATATGTTCATCATAATGATTAGATGATAAAACATTTATGGTTGTGAAGAAAATATGCCCGGCTATTAAAAGATGGTCAATTCTCTAGCTTTAATATGGAACAGCATCCTAAAGAACCCACTAGTGTTCCTAGTACTTTTGTATCACTGATCGAGTACATGATAAAATAATGGACTGCCGGACAAAGAATGGTGACTGATACAATGGAATTTAAAACCGATGCTTCTGTCGTTGATTGGGAGCATTCATAAAATTTCTGGCATTGATGGTAAGTTCCATTTTAGAACAAGCTGTCATAAATCTCTTKGCTACACTTGCTCCCTTGCGTAATACTTCAAATAGTAAGCCACCATATAGGTAAGCGGATACCACCAAACTTATCAATACGTTACAGAAATCAGCCTACTAAAAACTCGTTGGAGAAAAGTCGACGAATAACTTCATTTATTATAAAGATCTTACCTAACAACAACTTTGAGAAATGGAGAAAAGCCTAATTTTAACATCAAGTAAGATTAAATAAGCATAATCTGAAGAAACAATGGTCCGACTTTCAATCAAATGACATAAACAACTTTTCGTTGAAAGTTCGGTGCCGACCGTAGTAGCGAACGCACGCAACCGAGCTGTGTTTTGAACATTTTATTTGTATGAAAAATAAATCACCGTGCATCGTGATTTTGAAAGTGATGTCTTAAACTGCAGCATCTCAACAATATATCGGCAGTATAATACATAATTTTTAAAACAAAACCCCCAAAATCCGGACCCCATTCGTCGTCACTTGACCGTTTATCGAATATATAGAATAATATAGTGCGATGACCTATCTTAACCTGATAGCACCATAAATAGTGCCGCAAAGATAGGGTTCTTTTAAATGACTGATAAATCGCCAGGCGCCTGGATGTTTTTCAAAACTTCATTTCGCGTACAAATTCAGTCTCTTGTAACTTACAACCATCGTGAAAATAAAAAAAAAAACGAATCCGCATTAAAATATTACGAAGTATTATGGGTTTAAGATTAAGAACAGACATTACTGCCACGACCTTATGTCAATGAGCAGGCGCTTGATACCTGGGCAGATTTGAACAGGTGAAGATGCTCCCACCCAGGTCGAGCATTGAGTAGCATAATAATTACGCAAGTTGCAGGCGCATGATTAGCAAGTTTTGTTCTTCGGTAATCAATAAAGCACAACGAGAGTAAGCCGTTTCTCCAAACTTATAAAAGACCTTCAAAATAAGCATAAAACTGACTCCAATATACATTGGTAGAGAAATCTTAAAAACATATTATAAAATTAATTAATGATGATGATGATCTCAAAAAGGTAGAAAAACTAGAATATTTAAAAATAGACTAACTGCAGCCTTCGCCATTACAAGCAATAGACTATCATTTATTTAATGTCAAAGTTTCTTATATTGCAATTGTTTCGCTTACGTTTAAATCATTCAATAAAAGAAGCACCAGTAACATTAGTAAAATCGTAAGCATTTAGGAGAATAAAACTACGTACAATACAATACAATGAAAGATAATTATTGCCTGAATACATACATTTCAAATGAACCTAAGAGATAGTTATTGGGTCAAAAGATCAAATATGATCTGAGAAGAAGCTAAGGTAGTTAAAATGCATCAAACTAAGGAACAGTAGGTATAATTGTTCAGTACCAACTCGTGCCACATAAGCAAGTTGTTTGCATATATTGGTGATTGCAATTTTATGCAAGTGCAATGAAATATGAAGTCTCATTGATTATTTTATCTTTCTTGTGCATTACAACTGCAACACATCGGATAAAAAAGGCTAAGAAAATTAATATAAGGCAAACTGAACAACATATCTGTTTGTTTTACCTGAATCTAGTAAGAAGTGATTAAAAGCGCTGGCTTGCTTATTCTTAGGCGGGTTTTTGCTTACGGAGATATCGCCGTAAATATGAGATCAGTTTAAAAACAACTTGTTTGTTTTTCGAATCTAGGACATTTGCAAGCATTACTCTGAACTGAAACCATAATTAAAAGCATACTTAACTAGTAACCAAAAAAAATTATGCTAAAGTGATCGCAAATAGAGCTTACGCCAAAATTATACAAATCAAAAATATAAATCTAACACTAAAGAAGGTTTCATTAYTGGAAATTTGTCACTGTTAAAGTTCCAGCAACAAAAACACTGAAGAGTGTTACAAAATAATAGAAATAAATATTGCAAAGATATTATACAAATGTTGTTCCTGCATTGTTTAAATATCGAAACGTGTGCGTTTTGATTTTCAAGACAAATATTAGCCATCACTTATGTCAGTTTGTAATGAGTTTTGTATTCAGATGACATAGTACTGTACTGTTAACTGCTCTGCTATAACTTTGTTTGTTAAATATCAAAATATTATTCTAATAAATCATCAGGTAGATCGTTGTCATAATTGCTCGTTTTTCTATATTTAGGAAAGCTACGGTGCTATGTCGTTTAACGGCTCTGTAACGAATKGGTTACCGCCATCTACAGTTACCCAACTCGTATGCCAAAGCTAGCCATTCCTTTGATAAAGTCTTTGGGTGGACAATAGTAAAAAAAGCAAAACAGACATGTTTTTAACGACTTCGAATCGTACTGAGTAACCAGAATGTCGCGATCACTAAGTCATTTTTTTTCAGACTTGGAGCCAGAGTAGATACTATTTTCTTTAAACTGAAGTCCGCCTCTGTCATTCTAATAAGGGTACTTCTTGAAAATTATTAAATTAAAAGAATCGACAGATGCACAAACTCTATGCCTTTTAACAATATTCTCGAACATACAGGAGAGGTAACACATAACAGGTGACTGGTTTTCATCATTATTATAAAACGCGCACATTTGTTACAGGCTTAAACTACATTTACAAAGTGTAGAATATTTTACCCCAGTTCTTATATTCCTTTGAAATGTATTTAAAACACGGTACCTTAAAACGTTTCATACTATGAACATTTTCGTAAATGGAGTGATGGGCTTAAGAGGACCATAAAACGTAGTTTGGTGTACCTATACAAATATATTGCAATAAATAAAACGAAAATCCTGTAATACTTATCCTACAAAGACCCAGCGTGTCGTCAAAACATCAAACAATAGTTAATTTGCAACGCTTACCTAATCAACTAGAATCACCTTGGAGACACCGATGACAAAAATTTACGATTAAATAAAGTAATCTTCTTCATCTCCCGGTTGTGGGACAAGAAGTTGCAGAAGATTTAATTGTTGAAGAATAGGTCAAAGTCATCAAACTAAACATTACTAACCTGACCCTTTTCCAGAACAAAAGCGCAGCCACCACAAAAATCGTCGGATATCTTTCCACCCATTAAAATTACTAACTCTTCTGCAACAGGCGATCTCGAAGCATTGATTGGCATATCGATTGGCCGACCAATCGGAGAGAGCGCATTTCTTCACCTAATCCGCCAAGAGAAAAAATGCAATAGCTATATTACGCGCGCATAAAATCGCAGACTACCTTTGCCGGTGATAATGTCCAAAAGTCAGTCTTTGCCGGTCGTTTAAGCAGACTACAATCAATATTTAACCAAAGCCATTCGACACGGTTGAAGAGTAGAAAGCCACAATAATCTGTGTTAAATAGTGCAGTTTTCGGCATGGTGACGGTTACTTTCGAGGGGCTACACGTGAAATCTTTTAAATGAAATTTGAAAACTGCATAAGTGGAGAGTTTAGTGTTACGACTGATTAGTTCCGAGTTATATAATAACCATAATGGACACATATCTCTGGATACTATTTGTATTGATTCTGGCCACAAATGAAGGTGAGTATAAATTAGCAACTTTGTTTTCATTGTTTATGTATGGTAATGATTTTTATTTAGTACTGATGCTACCTTAAAGCAGCGAGGTCCCGTATTGAGGATTGTCAAGAATCAATTTATATATAAAAAAATGTGTGCAACTTACAATGACAAATAGCATTTTTTCCTTGTACTTCAACCACCGACTTCTAAGATTACACTGTAAACTGAATTAGTAATATTCAGACAAGGTTAGTACTCAATGTTAGGGCTGAGAAACGATGGGAGTTTATAGGGTATGTCCGTTAAGTTGATAAGATATTCAGTTCAGTTATGATATACTATTAAACAAATCAGTGTGGAAAGGTTTGATGAGACATTAAGATCATGTATCTTCCAACCCTCACCTTTAATAAAATTTTGAGCAAGTTGATCTCAAACACTAATTACTTTATGTAACAAACCTGTCAAAGTACTTTTGAGCAAACTAAACAATACCCATTCACAATCATATGTTCAATAGTGATTAGGAGTAGTTTAAGCAACAGAAGCATTTATAAATTAAGTTGTAAGTTTCGAAATCAAGTTTTATTTGTTTTAAAATTTAAATTTACAATCCAGGGATCGAATAATTTCATAGTATTTTGTACAAGCCAAAGGATAGTTTCGAAGTTCACGGTTCATTGGGTCTAAGGTGTTTTTTCATTATTGTCAAGTCGCTGTCTAAGCATGTACTTTTACCTACTCGAGAAGTGCAAAAAAAAACACTATAAGTCTCTATGAACAAAAAATCGCACTTTAGTGTTACAAGTGTTAGAAACTAGTGAATTGGTTTGTCCTATTGATACCTAAGAATACATATTTCAGTAACACCCATACACAAGTTAAATTTAAAATAAACCACAGCTGCAGTTTGTTACGAAATCTTCAAGCAATTTTTTAATTCAACACATATCGAGAATGCATCGAATTACCATGAACGTTAACAAGTTCAGTTAAACATTATTACAAACAAACAAATTAGTTTGATTATTAATATCAGGAAAATCGCTTGGGCTCTAAAAAAGTTTGATCTTGATAAGGTCAACTATCCTTATTGGTTATTACCAGTAAAGCCTGACGCTGATGACACATTTTGTAATACTATCGGCAATTTATTTAAACAAAGTAAGAAAATTCAAATCTAAAATACGGTATGTATATCGCAATCATTTTATTTAGAAAGTTAAATTAAATAATAAAAAAAGTTTCATTAATGCATCAATAAACTGTGTTAAGAATCTAGGCATCTTCTTTATACAAAGCTACGAAAGCTTCAGCGTTATTGACGATGTGATACTTTAAACGTAGATTTATCGCAGACATCTGCTTCTTATGCGGGCTGATGATTAGATACGTTGATTATCTTTACTTGCTAGCCAAGTTGGCTGTAGTTTTCAACCTACAACAAAATCCACCGTGTTTAGTCGGTTTACGTTTAACATCACTCTATCAGCTTCATGCTGGACTGCCGAGCATGTCCTTGAGCTTTTTGGTTCATGTTCTGCCAGTCGTTATATAAAACATATATTATTATTAAGAAAAGACCCTACACACTTGAATTACTCTAGAACGTTTATCATCAACTGGACGATTGTTACGGTGTGGGCTAAAGTGAAATCAAAAATTTTTATATTTTACCTAAATTGTTTTTATCAAGGAAACTGGTTGAATGTTAAACTAAAATATTTATATAAAAAACGTCTTCCTAAGGAAGCTTCAGATCCTTAAATATACATTTCAAAAAACTCTTTTTATTGAGTATCACCGAAACTTCAGGAGAAAATACAATACAATACAATACAATACAATACAATACAATACAATACAATACAATACAATACAATTACTTTCACTCAATCACTTTTCAGAAACTTAATCGTGGTAGGCTGTTCACAGACTGCGTTGTTTCTTTTTAACATTTTTAGCTCATGTTTCACTTCATTTATGAAGAAAAGGCGCTAACGTCCGCACTTTGTCCGTGTGATGATGAGAGTTGTACATAGTGGACCATGGAAKCGGGAAGTGTTGAAAATGTTATTATTTCATTACTATGCATAGGTTACCGCGGATTTGATTGACGAAGTATCTGTCATTCTATGCCATTCAGTAATCATTGAACACTGGTCCGGCAAACAACGTTCTTATGCGATTAAATCTTACTACAAAAATAATGATTGTGTGGTCGCAGCACAGAGGGAATTTCCAATTAATTTCAATATTGCTCTTCACGGCAGAGTTCCATCTGCCCATGCCATAAAGGAGTGGGTTCGTAAATTTGAAGACACCGGATCAGCTGAAAATGTCAAACAGAAACAGAAATGCCAGAAGTCTTGAAAACATTGATCGCGTTAGACCTTCTGTAGAACGCAGTCAAAAACGTTCAAGTCGAAAACAAAGCCAGACTTTGGGTTTATCTAGGACTACTCTTTTTTACACGAGGATCTCAATTTTGATTTTCACCTTTAGAGGCGTGTAAAGAATTTAGTTTATGAGGGGACATCTCATTAATTAGTAAAATTATGGCTGCAGCTACATCAGTGCAAGTCAATCAGATAGCCAATTTTTTAAATGTGGAAAGACAAAAACACGCTATTTGGTGCAAAAATTTACAAGACCATTTAATTTACAGCGCCTACACATTCTTCTAACAAAGTTATGTTTTTACTCCCACTACTTCAATTTAACCTGCTTAAAAATAAAATTGTAAAATAACTTTGTTACCCTCTTTAACACATAAAATCTAGAAGATCTCTATTGATTTATATAGTGCCAAAAGGTTCTGAGATATTAAATAAAAAACAGTTTCACCGTATGTAATTTAAAGGGGTTGTGGCTCCCCTAGGAACAAAATCTGGATAAAAAAATGCACAGAAAACATTAAGAGCATTAAGAGCACATGTAACAATATATAGTCACAAGAATATGGCAATACGCAAGCCCCAAAAACCAGCATAACGACCTATTTCATATACATTTATATCAGAATAGATTTGTGGGATACATAAAGCTCTTTTTACATCGTTTGCGGAGCATGCACATTTTCATCGGACATGATAAACGGTTCCCATGCATAAACATTTTGATGACAAAAACTATCATCATACGTTCATTTGCACACGCCAGTGTCCAAACAAGCCATAATTGCAGCAGGCGTGTTTCCAAATTTATTTACGCGAGAGCAGATTGCGTGCTGTTGTTAACTTCACTACTATGCGGAGGCGCTTTTTTATCGATCACGGCTGTTAAATTTTCTTCGGACTAGAAACAACGAGATGCTAGTTACTTAATTTAAATAACATCGGAAGTAGGCCAAGGTTCCACTTGCATTGCAGCTTCGTTAAGTAATCGGATGCAACTTTATTAGCGTTGATTAACGCGATGCAGTAAAATTATTTTTATTACAGCAGATCGCACGGCCTCGATTTATAGTTGAATGTTATCGAGATGATCAAATATGAATTCAAAAAGTTAGGCTGAATGTAGAGCAGGTGGAAATTTTCACACTTTCAATTTTATCATTATTCATGAAACATCCTAATTTTTGAGGAAAAACGATTTTGTGAAGACACCTGATTTATAAATCACTCGTATAGTAAAACGTAACAATTCTTAAAAGACGTAAGAATACCATCAGAACCTACTGACAACTTCAACATTTCTATAATTTACTTCTCAAGAAGCTTTACTAGATCAATTACCGATCCGTTTAAGTTTCTATAAAATTATCTTCCTTTCATCAGTTTTATTCATTTTAATTTTCATTATTCCCACATGTAGTTATCATGGTATTTTAATTTTAATGTTTTTTTTATTGTGGTTTGTGTTACGTCACTCATCTATTAAATTTAACTAGGTGTCTGTAGTATATTATACTTATAATTAGTTTCCTTCAGCTCTGATATTCTGACAAAATTCTCTACAGCTTACCTTTACAGTTTATCTGCGTATACTTGTCTTTTTGCCAAATATCTTTTATATAGTTACATTGCTTTTGAGGCAAAATCAATCTGATATATTTATGTTATTGCTTTCAAGTGGGCACAGAATATTTGATATATTAATTATATCTTATTACGCAAGGCAATAGAAACAGCAATGAGGAATTGAGGAAGGAATTGAATATAATGAAGAAAAAGAAGAGAAAAAATTAGGAGAATTTATTAAAAGCCCAAAGATAAGAATGAATATCCGAAGAAATTTTAAAATATATGGGTAACTATGGCAAAAAGACATTGATTAATTATTATTAAATGATAGTGGAAGGTAGGAATAAGTACGCCAATATACAAAAATGGAGATGGTAAGGATAACAATACAATAAAAAAATAACAAAAAAACTAGAAAAAATCCTTAGAGACCAAATTAAGGAAGTGCTAGAAGAATGAGTTCAGAGGAGGAAGAAGTACACAGAAATTCATGTTCATAATATTATTAAATAGAAGAAAAATTAATCCGAAATTATAAACCTTACTAATTTATTTTATAGACTTGCAAGAGACAATTACAAAAACCCTGTATAAGCACAAAAAAAGTAAAAATGCATAATTCAGAATTAGAGTTAAAAAGGAAAGCTCAAAGGTGCCCCCAGGCAACTGGAAAATAAAATGAGTGACAATACAAGAACTACTCTTTGTGGATAAAATTGTGCTAAGATTACTAATATATAAGAATGAGTTAAGAAAAGATTAAAATTGAAATAAACACAGAAAACGAAAACTATGAACCGGAGCAAGTAGAGAATTGTACGTACCCATAAGTAAGCATAATCATCGAAAAAAGTGGAACGATAGATAAAAATAGGAAGAATAGATAAAAAAGAAAAGGAAGTTGAGACAATAATCTATAGCGGATGGTGGAGAAGCATGAATATCAACTAATAATACCAAAAGTAAAATTACAGCCATCAAAGTGATATTTCTAAGAAAAATAGACCGAACTATAAGAAAAGGTAGAGTAAAGAAGGAAGTAGTACTTGAAAAACTAAAAGTAATGGAGGTAGTGGAATAGAGGCAATTGGGATGGCTAGGATACCTGCTCAGGGCACAGAGAAATCCAAAGGGAAGGTTCGAATGGCAAGACATATATAGAAGTGCATTAGATAGATAATCATGGAAAGGAAAAAGCACACTAGTAATAAACAAATGAAATATGTCAAATCCTACACCAAAAAACACTAGATGAATGTATCACAGATTAAATCAATAAATGAATTATGCAAGGTTCCTAATAATACAATTATTGACCGCCATTTCATTAGTTTTTTTTTTATCACGGCAGACTCTTCTCAGAATATACCTAGGTATAAATGTTTACTTGTTTTTGTTTTCTCATTGTATTTCTATAATTCTTAAAGCTCATTAGATTCCTTCTACTTCTTATTGAAACTCCTTAAGTGAATTTTCTTTCATTAGTTCCTGTGAACTCATTTTCTTGGTTTCAAGTTAATAATAAAATAATGTTCTTGCTACCCAGAATTTTAAATAAAAAATAGAATCTCCTTTAATGCACAGTATTAGAATTTCTGTATCTTTATATTCCGGGAAAGTATGAGGGGAAATATAATTTCCTTAAAAGCCTCTACCTATAAATAAGTTGATTAATATATTCCGCATACGTAATAAAAGAAAACGAGATAACATAGGGCAGATAATGAAATAAATTCAATCAGCCCTAGCAGTTTAGCGATCTTTATATTCATCAACAATAAACGTAAAATAACTGCATATTATTTTAAAAAATAAACTATAACTATACAGAGTACGCAGAAAGACTTCGAGATAGTACTCCAATTCCATTAGCATCTCTTCTTTCTGGAAAAATGGCACACTAATTCAAATGAGACCACGCAGAAACTAACTTACAAAACATTCTAAATTCCGAAGAATACTGTCAAATTTAATCCCTCATTAAATACATAAGCATGCCACCTATCAATTTATCTTTCAGTTTCACCGCAGTTCCCACCATTTCTCCAGAACCAGAAAATTATAGACGGCGTAGTCACCGACGTAAGAGCGGTACCATACCAACTCCGTCTGTCGTTTCTTCGAATTCCCATATGCGGAGCAACTTTAGTCAGCAGAAATATCGCCTTCACAGCAGCACACTGCGTCACCTTCTCCGTTCTGCCCTTTTTATACTCTGTGCAGGCGGGGATCAATTTCTACAGTGATCCCTTAGGTAAGTAAGTTGATTGATTAGCGCACTCGTAAGACTGCTGGTCTACAAAGTGACGGTTGTTCCTTTGCTAGGTAAGATGTGTTTCACGCAATGCTTATAAGACCAATTAAAAAATGAACAGAACATTGCCTCTAAAAGCACAAATATTGCGTGTATTAGTTCTGAGCGAAAGCTAGTATTAATAAATCTAATTGCTAATTCAGCTGGTATCAGTATATAAAACGGAAAAAGCGATAAATGCTTCGATTGGTTTATTTCTGAAGAATATCCAATCTTTTATCGTCTGGAATCTCTAGTTTATAGAAGTAGCATTTAAACAATAACAATAACATTTCCCCTATATAATGCTAGCTAATTATTTTGTCGCTATATTGCTTACACACTTTACTAGAGGCAAAAACAGCAGATATTCCAGCAATTCAGACTCACAAAGTTTGTAATTTAAATTGATTAAAGAAGATTAGAACTTATATATGAAGAATGCGCTTCATGAATTAAATTATAACAAATATTTTCAAATACAACCCTCTTGCCTTACCACTAAACTGTCTGCAGCTATAACTACACCAAAATGAAGGAAATGTAATCTGACCAAAAGATAGGAGTGTTTCTCTTAAAACGTATTATTTAATAATAGTAATATACGAACTGTATTTTGAAAATCACAACAGATATACGGATAAAGCGCGCCCTTTTACAACAAAGTTTTAATTAAGTATAAAATTCTATTTTCTATCTAGCGCTCTAGCTATTTCAATCCATAATTTACCAAAATTTTAAGTGGGTGCAACTTTTACCATCAATACAGACAGCTGAAATTTAAGCAAAACTAAATAAGATTTAAAAAAATATTTTTTCTAATAAGTGCCAGCATTTATACCCTACTATTAGAGGTACATAAATGATTTTTTGCATTGTTATTGAATGAACTGCATTTACGAAAATTATTTTCATCTATACAGGACAGGCCACTTATTTTTTCATATTCTTATGAGTCTTACCATGTTCTATAAACTAAATAATACTTTTTTAGTTTTGGCTATGGGGTCATTTTTTTCACATTTTTTAACATACCTTGACTTGAATTCAAATCAAATGTAGTACCCTGTGAAACAATTGTGAAACAATTTCCCAAGTGGAGACTAACATGGTATCTAAACGCTTATCATGATTATTTATTAAAAAACCATATACCTTTGTTGGCTCTCACTTACATCTATTCCGCACTCTATGATTAAGGCGGCAGTCTGCTTTGGTCATTGTACTGGGTATCCCTACCTGAAGAACCACAATAAGGTCGAAACTAGTCGTGAGGTCCAAGTAGATTGACCAAAGCAGATGTTTATTAATTTACAACATTAACCTACATTAAAGAAGTTGTTCAATGTAGGCACCAATTTCTTGTTCACAAGTTTCATCAAATTTCATTCTTGATAACACATTTTATAAAAAATCTAATTTATAGGACGGCCCCTCCTTCATAAAACTAATTTTTAGAAATGCTCTTTCTAAATGTTACCTGACAACACGAGTATAATGCAATGACACCATCATGCTGATACCACATCATTTGTGTAAATTTTAATCATAAGTTTTGGAGGAAGTCTAGGTATTCCTGGCAAATAAAATAGGAGCTGAGCTGATGAAATAATTTGCTATAATATCAAATGATAATCTGATGATCTGTAATAAAATGTGGGTCTCTAGTATCATAGTAGAATAAATTATGTAAATTCGTATATCCTTTTTTGAGAAATATAGTTCCTCAGAAAACATACTGAAATGTAACCTTGCTATTAAACTTTTTCTATTGACCATTGCGAAATCTGTATACGTTCCAGAAAATCATTTTCATCTAATCCTTGAACTAGATGAATATCGTAACAATGATGAAAGTTATTCCTCTTTAATACTCTTGAAACATTCCATTCAAGCTTGTCAAAAGACTTTGGACTAGGCTGTCTATTTTGAGGAACACGTTGTGCATATATTCTGGATCATAGCAAAGAAACATACCATGTCAATAGGTTTTCTTTTATCCAAACATCGACTTTATTTAAGAATTAGATGTCACACTAGTTTAACAGTTTTCCTTTGCTTCTGTCAAAGCCACCTATTGCACTAATTCGACAAAAAGATCCTCAGTTTTTATTATTATTATTATTATTATTATTATTATTATTATTATTATTATTATTATTATTATTATAGCAATGCTTTTAATTTTCCGCTTAAAATCTTATCTAAAAGCGTTTTAAGCATTTCAAAGAGTCGAAATAACAGAACTTGTTTCACGCCATATTTCTATTGATAAAATTTAATAGCGTAAAATACAGTTTTTAGCAAAATAATAATTAATACTCTAAAAACTGCAAATTGTATAACACAGGGTGTTTCATTAGGAAAAAATAAAGATACAGTGGTTTAAAGTTTGTACAATCCGATCTTCTCTAATTATTACACTGTGTAGTAGAATCATATAAAAATTATACTTAATTAGGGGGCATCTCCTATCTTAGCATACGGACGTTAATTTTTTTCATCACTTTTATGTTTTTAGTAGATAGCTATATAGAACGTACCAAGGCTCATAAGAATATAAAATAATATGGGGTTTGCCATTAAAAAAAGACAGAGGTTGAATGTGGTTCTTGAATAACGAAAAACCTTATACTTTTTGTAAATACATCTCATGCAATTTTATGTAGATACTTCTATTGGTAAAGTCAATATCTTCGGTCCACGCATTTGTGACTCAACTCGATACACGTAGGTCAAAATATCTCACCTCGCTTAGATAAAAAGCATGTGGGGTCGTTAAACATACAAAAGTGGCTTAGAAATCAAAACAACCAGGAAATAATACAATTTTAATGATGTTTCGCTTACATGCCTGGGAGGCTATTGAAATAAAATAATTAAAATTCCAGTCCAATAAGGCAAAAGTCCTGACTTCAAGTATTTTTACTTTTACTCTCACATGGCGTCTAGCCATCATAATGTATCACCTATTCCAAAGCAGTTGCAGCTTTCCGCGAATACTAAATAAACATCTGCTCTGGTCGATTTATTCGGATCCCGCGATTAGTTTCGCCTTTATTGGGGCTCTTCAGGCAGCAATACCGTATAAATTGACCAAATTTGAGGCTCGTTTATTATTTAACAAAATTTATCGAAAAGTTATTAAAATTCAATCATTTTACTATATTTTCGAGTTTTTATGTCTTTCTCTGTTTGAATAAACAATGCTTTATGAAACTTCAAGACACGAATCCGAAACCAAATCGAACCTTATACTTTCTTGCTGCTTTAAACGACCATTTCATTATCCAGGTCAAAGAATACACGTCAGACGGATAGCCACCGACCCAAGATACGGTTCCAACGGCGTTGGCAACGACTTCTCCATCCTATTCTTCTTCAGAGACGTCATCTATAGCGACAGAGTACGACCTATTAGAATTGCTTCTAGGCTATACCTTGGAGGTACACCGGCGGTGATATCAGGTTGGGGAACTACAGAAGACGGAGTTTCTTCCGAAATGCTCAGGCTGGCTAGGGTGAAGCTAATCACCAACCAGGAGTGTGCGGAGAGATTTAGGCCGCTTAACGTCAGCGCCACTATCGACCAGACTATGATCTGCACGTTGAAAGAGAGGCGGGGCACTTGTTATGTAAGTATGATAAATTATATTAGTGTTAATTCGAAGCCAGAGATGTAGCGTTAAAATAATTCCAAACAAAATACAAAATTTTGTTCGGGATTGCACCATACTTCAGAGTTAAAAAATATCAAAGATAATATTGGCACAGCTAACTAATACATGCAGTAACTCAAAACTTGTTAGCTGATAATTAAAAACATCAAATATTAAGTATAATACCTGATAATATCTAGATCTGTACTAATTTTATTACCTATTGATTTCAATAGGTAAAAGATTTAGAGTGCTTTAAGTCAGAGTAATTTTCCACTACATTAAAGCTTTCGTTTGCAGCAACTAGAAAAAACAGAAAAAATTATCATACATTGCGACAGTTAAAACTGATGAGTGTATTTTAAACAAAATCCGAATAACAGAATTGTTGATACAACGCCATTATCTAGCCCTATCAAAATCGTCAAAAATCATTACAAGATTCTTAAAAAAAAACGTGTTTTGTATAAGCAAACTGCAAAAATCAAATAATCTAGGTTCACAGAAGTTGCGTCGACTGATGCCGAATTGCCTATTTGTTTTCTTTATAACCAATGATAATAAAAACTGTTATGTATTGATACGAGCAAATGTGATCACAGGGCTAATATCCCATAATCGTAAACCGTATACTATATAGTGCTTTTCATCAACAAGATTTAATTTTTCTTCGATAATACGATAATACAGCTCAAGTCTGCCACAGTATCTACATGTAAAAGAAATGCCTACACTATTCAATTTTTCCAAGTATTTTTCAAAAAACTTGCTCAGGCCATGTAATTACACCAACTGCTCTAAAAATGAAAATGCTACTTGTAGTTTGTACCAGGAACTATAAACTGTTATTGTAGTAATATAAGTATAAATTTTAAGCCCTCTTGGATCGTTCAAAAGTAAAATATTTACATGGTAATGAATAATAAGTACAAAATGCCTCGTCTATGTATAACAGTAAGTATAAAGATAATGTTATCTGTCAACAATTGAGTGATTTCAAACTCTATTATTAGGGAGATCATAGTTTTATAGGTTTAACTGATTATATTTAAAAGAACAGCACAGTTTAAATATTACATCATCTCTGCGTTTTCAGAATGATAATTAGCACAATTTGACACCTTAATAAATCTGATAGCTCCGATCAGAAATAAGGTACAAACATACATTATTATTATTATTATTATAACATTACTGTTATAAGAGTGTTACTATAGCACTAATTTTTCATCATATTAAAAAAAAACTTTTAAAATAAATATGAGCGATCGCCTAACATTCCGAGTTTTCTCTATTTGTATTCTGAATCTATTCATTTATATATAAACAAAGTTTTGTACATTACACGTAGCTTATACTTTAAAAATGAAGTTGGTGCTAACACCTTCCCCATTTGCAATAATTATTCATACTAATGGTATAATAATACTGCCATCCCACTAATAAGGTAAATAACATTATCATAGATTAATTAATAATATTTGGTGTTGAAAAAAAAGGATAAACGACAACAAACAGAGCTGTGCCATTAATATGGTTGTCGTAGTGTTCATTATGAAAATGAGTAACTGTGGCGAATGAAACTTTAATAACCCATTTTCAGTTTTTATACATTACTCAGCGTATATCGATTTCGATTTCATTGATAATTAATCTGAAGATTTAAAATTTCTTTTATTGATCTTATTAATTTATGGAGCGAAAAAGCGAAGACTCCATGTGTAAAATAATACTTCACACACATTTACGTCAAGCAAACAGAAATGCTGTAAAAGTGCAAAGTATTAAAAAAAGAATAATAATTAGAGACAATTACTTTTAACCTCTAAAGACGTTAGCGGGACAATTATTATGCGGGAGATTGTTGCAGAATTAGCTATAATACAACGCCACTGTTTTTAATTCGTGTCGACAGTTTCTAGGCATATGTAATTATAGATTATTAAGACGCAATTAGAACACTAATGATAAAATCTGCATTAGATTGCCAACTGAAAAGCTATTGTTTTTAACTAGCGGTAAATTGGTACTGAAAAGAAGCAAAAAGAGATGCTAGTTATACAACTTACTGACTCATGATTATTCAGACCATGTTAGGCCATTTTCATGCTACTATTGCGTATTATTTGGTTATTACTTTCACATCCAACGGATGGAAGGGGAAAAGGGCGAAATTGGGGGTTAACCACCCTTTTGCAAATATTTTTTTTCGTTTTAGTATGTGATTAGTAGTATAACTGCGAGTATTATTCGTTCTTATAAATTTTCGGTGCGCAAACTGTTTAGAAGATATTAGCAAAAAGGCGTCACTAAAAGAAAACGGTATTTTGATCCCTGCTCGTACGATTTTTTTAAATATTGGTATTATGTAGAAAATCAAATTTCTGTATAGAAAGAACTCTTGTAATTTTTTTGTTAAGTTAGTAATTTTCGAGTTCTTTAGAAAAAACCGATTTCAAAATTTATATAGTTTTGCTAATATCATGAGGACTGTTTGTCTTAGAAAAAAATGCTCAAAACATGATTACTAATCATATAGTATAAGAAATAAAAACGTAACAGTCATTTTGACAATTGGATGTGGAAGTATTGATTCAATTTGCAGCGGTTTTCTTATAGGAATTAACCTACTCTGTAACCTCCTACAGTTTGGTCCATCATCTCTATATTTTTTTCTTAATGTTATTTTTTTCAGCAATAGATATCAAAGTACCAAAAATCGAAATTAAATTAAAAAACGTAATCGTAATACTGACGAATTAGTATAAAATCATTTGATTTTCAAAAGTACACCTGTGACTTGTCACACTTATTTCAAATGATAAAAAATCATCTTAACGAAACAGCTGCCAGAAACAAACGTTCTGCCCCAAGCAGCGCCTTATGCATTTTCTTATCTTTTTTAGGGTGATTCAGGAGGACCTTTGGTGGTGGGGAACGAGATCGTGGGGGTGACGTCCTGGGGTGCGGCCAGATGTGTGGATAGGTATCCGTCGGTCTACTCGAACGTGTTCTATCAACTGCCGTTTATTCGACAGCAGGCCCCGGAACTGTTCGTCAACAGATGACGTTGGCGATTTTTTTATATTGCATACATGTTGTTGATGTTATCGTTTGAAATGTATATTTTGTGTAATGTAACTAGGTCGTTATAAAATAAATAAATTTATATTACTGTTATTAAATAAAATAGACCACTAAATGTGTGGAATTTCTCTTTCGCTATCAAAAACTTTAACCAATTAGTTTTCATTGCACCTTGCTTACACAAGTTAAACAAAATGATAACAAAAGAAATGTAGATGTGTGAAGTGTGAAGAAAAAACGTACTCATAATATGTAACCATTTTACCTTTCATTATATAAGTATATATATCAAATTGGATGTTGATGCCGCCCTCTTAAGTTTACTTTTAGCAGCGTAATGTCTATAAACTTATCGTAAGTTAATAAAAATTCAGAAGCCGATATCACCAAAAAATGGAGATGAGGATAAAGCCGCATTTACTACAGCTACTTCCTCAAATTAAAATGCAAGTCTGTGTCATGCTGTCTGCATCACAATCAACTACACTGAGACGATTTCGCTTTTATTGGAGCTCGTCAGTGCAGTTTAAGTCTAATGCAGATAGGTTACTTCTATTGAGCAAGTAGTTTCCATAAAAAAGGTTCATTCCATGGCATCACCACCTAAACATCTTCGTGTATATGGTGTACAGCAAAATCAACTCTATGCTATTCTGTCTGCATTTAAGCTATACTGAAGAGTTCGAGCAAACACAAAACTGTTCCGTCTGCAACTGGTTGACATGCAGATAGCACCCTGCTGGTCTTTCAACTGATGAACTATTACCTACATAAAGGGCGAGACAACCAAGGATTGTACTGGTTGAAACATTGATATTAAATTTAAAATTGTCGATCGCCTCAAAACACAAATCCTTAATTTAATCCGCATTCAGTACAGAATAATTCATCACCAAGAAATTCATGTCTGGAGAAATTATAAGACAAAATTAGGAACCGGAATCGATGGCCACTGCTTCTCAAGCATTTAATGAACTGGTCGTATTACCATTCAGTACGGTTAGCAAACAATTTAGTGTTCTTCGAGAAAATCTCTGAAACAGTTTTTAAGMGAATACTATTTTTCATCTTTGGCTCATMAAGGGCTCAAGTCCGAGGRGATGGTAAATACAGCACTTACTAGTCCWAGGGATTAAACAACAMATGACAAGCTGAGCGGTTGTCCTGAGTCTACGTCCAGCACCGGAGATGGAAAGACCTCTGAAGAAGCTTGCCACTCGTGCTAGCGAAACGTTAGGAAGCAATTCCAACCGACGACGGCCTTTAGACTCGAATCAGGACAACAGCTCATCACCTGGTCGCAAAAGCCTTAACCAATTTCGACATGATAAGCTGCGACTGATTGGTTAAAKACATGTGGCTAGGAATTGCTGTAMCTCCACCATGTTCACCGGAATTGAACCCTTACTGACCCCAACCGGATTACTACGGTACCGAAATGAAAAAAAAAGTGTAAATACATGGAAATATGCAACAAATCTTGGAACAGGAACATTATTTGGTTGATAATTATAATAAAGTTTCAGTAATCAATTATTTATCTCTTTTAAGCTGAAGTATAGGAAATGGTACATGGATAATGAGACTGCCTAGTCAGGGCTCGTGGCAGGCTGTGTCTCATTATCCGTGAAGCCGACTGTACCTAAATATTAAAGACAGACTTCATAGCAACTATTGAACTAGAAAATAGGTTCATTGAATATTTTTGTATTTGGAAATATCTATTAAAATGAATTGTTCCATATCATGTTATGATGATATCTAAACTATTTAGTGGATATTAAAACGAAATTGATCTCTTCATTTTTTAAAATCATTAATAACCTGGAGGTATACAATACCAATATAATGACATTCTCTCCAGATCTGTCTAATTTTGCTTATATCAAGTAACTTTGTGTACTGAAAATAATAAAACCACTCGTACAGATAAAGAAAATGACACCCTTTTAACGATTTTATGTTTAAGCAATATGGCATTTAAACATTTTGCACAAGCATAATATGTACTACATGTATTCGTACTACATCAGATTTTATTTTTTATGTTTTGATTTGTAGATTTATTGCAAGGTTTTATCCACAATGGTATTACACCATGTCATTCTCAGCAATACTACAGTGCAGGTGTATCCAACAAAATACAGACATGAGTTTCCAGCATATATGAAATCTACTATTTCGTTTCTAGATAGCTATCAAGTAAATAATTTAATAATAACCCAATAACTCAGAAGATCAATATTTCGTATGCCTATTATTAAGGTACAACATGCTCAAAACCACGTTTCCACATAATTCTGTATCACAAACAAAGAGTCATGTAATCATTCCTTCTAAAATTCGACTACTACATTTGTGAATCAACAAAGAGTTTCCATGTTTCACGAAAATTCTGTGCGCAGACAGGCAACACTTTACACCAACGCGACATGCTGAAAACACGTGTTACGTGGCTGGCAATATATTAACTTTGGGGATGACATCCTATATTTGTCAGAGCACAAAACAGGCGACAAAATTGCAGGGCGAATAATTCCTACAATATCACACGAGAAGTGAACGTGTGCATGGACATGAAAAGTTCGTGCAAAAATATATCTACCATGTATAAGCGAACAAAGCATATAAATATGTTCAAAATACAGCATAAATAAAAAGACCACTAAAAACACAATGATGAAAAATTCTTTCCGTTGTGGTGCTGAAACGTATAGATGAAATAAAACGAGATGCATGTACGCTTTACGAAAACGAAGTTTATGGGAGACAAGATTAGAGAGGGATATTGCAGAAACAATTACATAGTATACTGAAAGTAGGCAGTTAAAATGTCATTAATATTGGGTGAAGGTTTAAGTATTAAACAAACTCCGTAAATCAAAAGGTACGAGATAAGATCGAAAACATTTTGATCGTTGTTAAAATTTTGTAACTTATAGCTCGAAAATTTTGTTGTA
Source organism: Rhyzopertha dominica (assembly GCA_025024175.1). Classification (NCBI taxonomy): domain Eukaryota; kingdom Metazoa; phylum Arthropoda; class Insecta; order Coleoptera; family Bostrichidae; genus Rhyzopertha; species Rhyzopertha dominica. The sequence continues at coordinate 42,717,160 of QCXZ01000138.1, read as the reverse complement.
TTTTCATAGTTAATCACTGCCTAATAGATTGAGAATTAATTTTTCTCAAGAATTTTAAATGACCTCCAGTTTAAGTGAAAAGGAAATAGAAATTTTGATGATAAACGTTTACAAATATCGCCTTATAACAGTCAGAGAAGATATTAAGTTGTTAAACGTTTTATTTTAGTTTAAAAAAAATCCCCATTTATCAAATCCCCGAAGGATACCTTCTATCTCAACAGCACTGTACACCAGTAATACTATAAATATTGGCCGCTTAGAAATTCACACTGGAAAAATGAAACTCATTGACAGTTTCCACAAAAGTACACTTTTGGGCTGGCGTTACAAGTAACCGTATTTTGGATGTATTTTCTTCATAGGTGCCTTAAAAAGTGAATATTTAAGTCTACATCAGTAGATTGGTACAGATGAACTATTGAATGCCCCCTTACATCAACTCCCTTCCCGCTTTATTTATTACTTCTTATCGGTTTTTTTTAACAMAGTAGGTATATATTTCAATAGACCAAATACCGAATTAGTAACGATTTGCGGGCAATTCCAGATCACTMAGTATTGGTGAKGTTGTCCTCATTGGAGGACAGGACAGTCTGCTTTAACATTCATTATTTGTAATTGTTTTTTGTTTCTTAMMYTCTTGATTCAATAAATTTTTCCAAACGAAATAATTTAATTGTATATCTTTCTGGAATGCTGTGTTTTTACTAAAATGCGAACAACAAAAAATCAATTCTGGAAAAAGTGGCACTCTAAGGAATCAGTTAATTCCATACTTTACAAGCTCGCCATATATGAAGATTCAATGATCATCAAATTATTACTAATAAAAAAAGTTAACCAATTATAGGCAACTGAGGCAGTAGATATGTGATTTAAAAAGACATGTTGGGAGGGTGCTATGTGCCTGTAACCCCACTTTGTGAAGTTCCGTTTTGGGAAAAAAATCGTCGCTGGAGAAGTATAAAGAACAGCATACGCAATTAAACACTTCTGAAGAACGACATATATCGGCGAGCAACGCAAGCAATATACGCTCTGTACCAATCGCTTAAATAACCAGGCTGATGAGATCTAACAGATCCAAACAGCTACCTTCGAACTGCTTTAATGTAGACAGTATAAAACATATTATGGAACGATTTCTTTATAGAAATACCATTAAAAAACACACAACTTTAAAATTTATAATATTGGAAAAATACTCTGTACTAATTGTCCTTTGCCTTAATATTGCATAATTATTTTCTCAGTTTTTATTATTTGAATCGAGCACTCAAACCGGAGAACGCCAAGATGAATTCAGAGAATTATGAAAAATAGTTGGAAGAATTCGGCAACTGTTGTTGAATACGCTTAACCATTACCATAACGTACAAAAAATATCGCACCATATCAGATTCTAAGCATGATGACATGGCTAATAAATGGCTTAATAACATTAAATATATTTCGACCCTAATAGTTTGAAATCCTAGTAATACGAAATCATAAGAGGTCGCAAGAACACGTTACCTGTAAGTTCGACAGGTTATTACAAAATCAATCAGTTTCATGTTTGCAGCCGTACTATACGAATTTAAACACCAATGAGCTAACGTGGGCTAAAGTTAAGCAAAATATTGCCGCAAATAAAATGCAAAACTGAAGTTACAAGACACCTGGAAATTAGCTGAAAATGAATTCAGCCATATTACAGCTGAGGACTGTAAGAAATGCTGTGATTATGTTTTTTCTCCAATTTCAGTGAACTAGAAGCCCTTGTAATAAGCTTAAAAGAAAGCTGACATATTTAGATTTTACAATTTGTGCTTCTTAACATTTAGCATTAACTTTAGGTTTTTCGCTACCGATATACAGCTCTGGGAGGGATCTAACTACGAACTTTATCCCCACCGCTCCCCGTATTTCGTCTGTAATGCTGTAAATACATAAGATTGAGAAAAACTATAATTTTCATAATTTTTTAATTGTCACTTATTTTATCCAAATACCTATAAACTAAACGCGTAAAAAAACAGTAAAGCATGGTAAAATATAAGCAAAATAATAAATAACGCAGCTGTTGAAAACGAAATTGCCGAAAACCTCTTTATATTAGGCACACGTGGCGATCGCAGAGAATGGACACTCCCTACTTTATAAAAACCCGAATATCCCGAAAAGAATACACCGAGATGCCGCCGGACTTAATGTGCGCGAAGCCCGCGGTTTGCAAAAATACAAATCCGAAATAAATCACAGCAATCTGACATCGCAGCGGGTTTCGAATGTCCGCGATACAAATGAACGAAAGAAGTCGGACTCACCCTGGAGAGCTGCTTCTGTAATTTATTGAGCAGTTGTTTGTCCCGGAGCTCCGTCTTTTGGGCCAGATCCAAGGCGGCCTCCAGCTCGGCTATCCTGGTGTGCAGTTTGTCCTGGAAAAGGATTGCGCAACGTTAATAGGGACGCTGCATTTGCATCCGGCGGGGAAAGAACGATTTAAATAGGGCCTATAAATTTGGGTTTGCGTGTGCGAAAACGCAGATGCGTCTGTTTCAGTTCGGACCAATGATTTCACCCTTCGGGCCATAAATCTGATTGGGGTGGAAATCTGGGCTGATTCGAGCATCGGGGATTTTTGATCACTCATGTGAGTTAGATACTAATACTGAGGCAAACATTAAAGGAACTGTCGATCCCGCAATTAACAGATAAGGGGTGTCGTTCTCTGTCCAAAAATATGTAAATAACTTGTTTAAAGAGTGAAAATGAATTAGATAATATAGTGATTGACATAGAAATAAGATAACTCACTAATACTAATAATAAAAAAATCTGGTAGATATGTTTCTTTTTATTAGGACTTTCTCTTACTTAGTTACTTATACCTATGAAAAGTCAAATTAAGTGGTCCATGATTAAAAAAAAATTGTACAGTATAAGAATAAATAAATTCTGAAAAAACTTACAGATGTATTCAAATTGAATACTTGACTTTAGTTCTACTGACTTTTGATTAAACAAAAGCTTTATAATCGTTTAGGGTGAGTAGCCATCATTACCGATATTACATTTGTACCTTACCTACTGTATTATAATGAAATTGCTAGCTTATATTATTTCAATGCCTATGGCGGTCCTATTTTAAACAGGATCCATGTGATAATCGTTAAGGAAGGACTAAAGTGAATGCAATAATAATTTGCTGGCACAGCCATAAAGATAAACCCTGCGTTCTATGTACTAGGTAAGGCACAAATATAACTTCAGTAATGACTCGTTTCTTCTGATGATGACTGCTTAGCAGAAACAACTGTACTTACTGTTTTTCTATAATAAAAAGACCGTGAAACTAAAGCCACGTACATAAGTAGGCAGTTGGCTACACTGAAGCAATTTCACCCTGCAAATTCACATAGCTCAATTTATAAACCATTTTGTGACTGAAGCAAACACCAACGATGCCACAAAGCAACAATCCTACTAAATCTTTTATCTGAAGAGGCATATAAAGCTGTTTTATATAACTTCTGCCAAGATGAACCTGAGAACGCCTTGTCGGATTTTTTAAATCAAGCATGACTATAACACAGTCAACTTCAAAGTAATCTCCACCCGACACAATGCATTGATCGGCTGTTTCAGGATAGTATGCGTAGATCCAAGCCTCATCTCCAGTAGTGATGCGTTTCATAAAGTTTTGGTAGTAAGAAATCATTGGTTCACAACTATCAACGCGATTCGTTTCTGTTCAAACAGGTGAGCGTTTTTGGAACCAAACGAGATTTGAAGCGTCTTTTAAAATGGTATTTACCGAACCTAATCTAGTAATTATATTTGTGAGAAACATTTCAAACAATCACACATCGTTACGTTTTCATGCTGTAACTGGCAAAGTTATTCAACGAGTAGGTATTATAAGTTACTATTATTAAAAAAGTTTTTGAACATACAGCCCATGCATAATTTTTTAAGGTTTTTGTAGTGCGACTTGATTTACTTATACTTTTCCACAAAAAACAAACACTCATAAGTTTATTGAAATATTGGTAGGTTTCTTATTTTTACATAAGTCAATATACATCTAAAATTTTAACGTTTTAAAAAAGGCATGCAGATTTGTTATTGGAACGCAATAATTTTCAAGAACATGTGTAAGTTTGTAAGTTCGTGAAAACATTCCTCATACCTTACTTTAAAAATTGACAATTTTTCTACAACTACTACCTCTACATCTCAGTGAAAAAACTATCGAATCGAAAAAAAAACAACAAAGAACAGTTAGTTATTGACAAAATGTAGGATTGAAGTTTGCCAACATTATTGTTTACCAACTTTATTTTTTTTTGAACACGTAGTAACTGAATAAAGCAATGCATTACTGTCAAAGCTCTGTGAATTCGTTATTAGATTCTTCTATATAAAAGCCAATTAATACCGATTATGATGTTTGATTAGAGTAAATTTTAGGTATCGTCATGTAATAATGTCGCTATAAACAGTCAAAAAGCTTAACCAATAGAACATTTCATGAAGCTCTCTTAAGCAAATGTTCGTTCAACTAATATCAATTTTTTTAATACTGCAACTAGACCACTGTTAATCTGTTAGCTTTTAGGATACTAAGGTGTGCAAAAACTGGTTAAACTGTAGCTGGATCATCGGAACTAAATCTACTTTAAAGAGATCGCTGCATATTGTGAGCTTTGAACACAGTGTTTTTTTAGTCTTTGTTAAACAACACAAACCTGTACTAAATCGACTGTTACATCAACGAAATGAACCATGAGCTGATACAGAGCCAAATATCAGTATAATGGGGACTAGTGAAGCAGAGAAATAGGTGAATCGCCAACTTTAATCTTCAGTACCTAAACAATTGCACAGTCAACGTCATCGATAATGTACACACCGCAAGGTAACCATTTACACAGACAATGCGCAACTTTCTTTCGTTTTTTAGAATAAATAGTTTTTAGTAAATTCCATTTCCAATTATGCAAGAAGCACTTGTGACATTGCCGTTATTGAAAAATATAAACGGCAGAACAGCCAATGCTTTCACGGTCTATTGAACGGGAGATCAAGACAGCAGATTAAGAAAGGTCTCAAGGTCTATGTTGTTCAAATGCAATAAGTTGCTTAAGAATGTCAACGATCGACAAAAGAGATATTTTTCACGATTCTGACCTAAGTAATACCAACCAATTCCGGTAAAAGAAATTATTTTATCCTGGATGAGTTGCCTTCTTAAAGCTTGAAAATGTGTTTAAAAGTGAGCCTGCAAAAGCGTCATGTCACTTTAACAAAACACACGTGGTGCACCATGACGTATGTGGGCTATTTTTTAACGGTTATAAAAATAAGATCCGTTTACATAAAAGAAATTGTTATTATAAAATATCGTGACATATGCCCTCTTCGACGAACTATGGCGCTAACTCGGCAAAGTACATTTTGACAGCCTACTGGAAATTTCTCTTGATGACGAATCGTTGTCCGCCCAAAAATGCCTTTGATTCTCGAAAGGGATAAAGTCCGGACTATACGATGCATGGTAGAAAAATTACACCCGAATTGTTTGAAAAGATCGTCATGTTGGCACAGTGTGGCCGAGCATCATCGTCGATCAAAACAAATGTCGCTCATCGCAGGCAATATAATGTTTCACAATAAACCCCCTTTGTTATCGTTGTCCTTTGTGTCATGCTTAAGCAGATATCGCTTTGCTACCAACGAAAAGCTCCAGAAAATGTACTTGTTCGAGTTAGCGGCACAGTTCTTTGAACAGGGCGCGATATGACAATGATTTTGATAGTTTTATATAATAAAATATTTTTTTATGTAAAGGAACATAAAGCCCTCGTACATAAACAATCCCAATTTAACAATCACGATAACGAAAATTCTGAAAATTAGGACTTCTTGAATAACCAAAATTTATCAGAATTGGGCATTTTTACAGCGATCCTTGCATTTTATTATTATCCATCGCTTTTGAACGTGTTATTTCAGTAACAAATTTTCTTTACTGTATACTGTTTATATCAATTAACTAATAAAATAGCATTTAATCTTGCAAAATTGCTGAAAAAGGTAAAATTGAAAAGTTTTAGGATTGTACCTCAAATGTAAGTTTATATCAAAAGATACACGTAATTATTAATTACAATGTTATTATCTAAAGTTTGTATCATAAACAAAAACTACAAGCAATCCACAAAAAACACAAAATAATTCGCTGAAGGTATTTCGGGTAAATTTAACTTTACAAACGTTGTTAAAATGATGTGCATCGCTCGGTTTCGAAGTGCATCTTTACTCAGACCCTTTCTAGCGAAACTAATGCTACTGCATATCGCGCTCACTGCACATCTAGTCGGTGCATTTTGTATTAAATTCTCATAGCTCATACTGACAATCTAGCCCCAGTGCAAGATGATTATGTAAGCCTTATCAATGCCAAAATATACACTGTAGTAAAATTCTCTAAAACTATATTTTACAAACTTACATAACTCCATTTTTGTACCTTTGTGGTAGGTATCTAATAAACAAGAAAACATCATCTGTATTATGGTTAATCCACAAATCAACAGCATAAAGCTGGACTATGTACTTCCCCGCTAGTTAATTTCCCTTTGTTATAATATCATAGTTAAGAAGGTTGTAATTATGACAATGGATACAATTTTCAGTTGCTACAACTAATTACAGTTGTAGGAATAGATTTGTGAAACCGACTTGTGTGTATAAATTTATCGGTATCCTATCCCTTCACAGCAGGCCTCGCAATAAACTGCTAATAGACACTGATATTGACGCATACTATAAGTAGAATCACGGCAATCAGCGTGATATACAGCAAATTTAATCTTAATCCGTCTACTTAAGTATTTGAAACGAGCACGTGAGTTATCTGTTACTACTTTATAATACCAATAATTAGGGCTGGGCAAAGTATCAATACTTACTCAAAGTATAGATACCTTCGGCGGTATCGAGTGCCGATACCACTTTGTCGTGGTATCGAAGTATCGAATGTATTCAAAAGTATCGAAGTATCGAAAGTATTCAAAAATATCGACGTATCAAAAGTATTCAAAAGTATCGTAGTCCGAAAGTATTCAAAAGTGTCATGTGTTTAAAAGTATCAAAGTATCGAAAGCAAGATTTGCCCAAAAGTTTTTGTTTTGTAACCGATTTACGTGCATCACTGACTGCAGATCCTGCTGAGCAGTTAATCGCTCCAGCAATGAACAAAATAATTATTCCCAAGTAGAAAAGTAAAAGATTAAAATGTCAGAAAAGTTACTTGAAAAAAATTATGTTCCTTTACATTTGCAGTCCCTGTTTAGGAGTGATTGTTTCGGTGCGTTATATAAAAAGTTATATAAACGTATAATTTTTGCTTGGGTTTTAGGTTAGGTTAGATTCCCACATGTTCCTTGTCATCCCGTATATTATTGTGATAGATACATATATTGAATTTTAGTAGTATTATTTAGTTCATTTATGTATTTCTTAGGTCCCTAACATGCATAAACAGTGTTTAAAAAGGTATAAACAGTTGTTTAAAAAATACTGGTGAGTTTTAAACTAAAACGCTGGTATAGGTGAATTCTCATTATCATTATCATTTAGGAAATTTACTTAACATGAGAAGAACTTACTTATTGGATTGTTTGTGAGATTTGGCGTAATCGATTTTTTCAATAGATAGAAATTGACAGAATAGAACTTACTCAATACAACGATTCAAAAATTATGAAGAGTAATAAATGCTCTATTAACGTCCCTGTTATAAAGAATTTTAAAAGATAAATAAAGATTTGGAATATACAGAATTCCTACTTTTTATAGAAGTAACCAAACTTTGCTGCATTCCTTTCAAATAGAATACCCCCAGTATGGGCTCTCATCGTATTTAGAACAGGAAATTCTATCGGTTCCTGCTAAAAAGGTTGTGGCTGCTATTTTACAGAATCGCTAATTACATTATATCTTACAAATAACTGAATGTTAGATAAAACCTGCATCAAAAATAAAAACTTTTTGTTCAATTCTCACTAGATTTTTTTAAACTATCTCAATATTTTTTACACCCTGTATATAGTTATGTACATATTACGTTTCTGTTTATCGCTGAGATTAATTTCCTGTTGATTCACCTTTCTTTTAATGTAATATTTTCATGGATGTAGTATGTTTTTTTATATGTATACTTAAATATAATATATCACATGTGTAAAAAGTAGATTTGTGTTTTTCTCTATAAAGCACTTCTGTGTTTAATAAAGCGAGCTGTTATGCCGTTATTATTTATTAAGTACAGCACAGCACAAGATTAAAATAACTAAAAAGTAGATAATTTTGCTTGGATTAGCTTTAGATTAGGATAATTAAATATGTAGATGGTTAGTAGTTATACTTATAACCTGATTAACATTTGATATATAGCGCTTCAGTAAATTCCAAACTATTCCTATTTCAATAATTTAACCACTGATTAGTAGCACCTATATATAGTGAAGCAACTTTGATATCTTTGATACCTTTGATACTTTCAATACTGCGATGATTTCGATATTTCTACACTTTTGATACCTTCGATACTTTTGATACTTTCATATTTTTGATACATTAAATACTTTAGGTACCTTGCATACTTCGATACTTTCGATACTTCGATACTTTCGGTACTTCGATACTTCGATACTTTCGATACTTCGATAGCTCGATACTTTCGATACTTCGATACTTTCGATACCTTCGACACTTCGATACTTTCGATTCTTTCGATACTTTTGAGTAGTATCGATACTGCACCGGTATCGAATATCGACACCTGTTTAATGATATCGCCCAGCCCTACCAATAATCCCTTGAGCATAAACTATTATGCACTTCCAAATAGCTCGTACAACTATGAGCTTTTCCAACAGCAATGTAGAAAAAAAATTCGGAAAACGTGAAGCCGAGGTTAATTTTCTAGAGTCCAAATTACGTGCACTAAATGAAACATCTTCGACTTCTGAAACTGATCAAACAACCAGCCATTAGCAGTTAATGGCTGTTTAATGCCGTAAAACATTCGTACACGTCCGGTTCTCCATGTGCACAACGCCCAATCACATTAAATCTCTTTTTATGTGTTATAAATTTAATTGAGGCTTGCTGCTGCATTTCAATAAAACCAACGCAGGACTGATGGTGCGGTTTTCGCTTTTCTGTCACGCACTGAATGGCCGCACTATTAATTTCTATAACAGCCTCCATTTACAGCGACGATTTAATTAAATTTATCGATGTAAATGGCAACAAAGCCGCGCATTTATGTGTGCAGCGTTCGTTGTTTGCGGATTTTTACGTGTACCCTAACAGTTTCACACACAATGCGGAACAATTCCTCATTGTTTGCGATAATTATAGCAGTTATGGCTTGTGAAATATGTTTTGTAAGGACTTTCTAGACCGATATTATAATTACAAATCAGGTTCGTTAAGGACTTTCTATTGTGCGGAGCATAAACTTAAAAATTAATTAAAATAACTCCCGATTCTTTAATTTCTTTTGCCATAAAAATGTAAACTGCTTTCCTTTTGCGAAACTGACTCAAGAAGAGCTTTCGCTACATTTAGAAGAAAAAGTTCATTATTTATGTATAAAAATGTGCAGGAATATGATGAATAATCAATACAACTTTCCACAGTAAAATATATTTTTCGTATTACAATTATTATTATATAGTCACGTTATAAAAAGATTTTCAAGGACGCTGCTAGAAGGCACTTGTCATTTCACTAGTTCATTAAAGTCTGGTATGTCAAAATGCTTCCTTACACTTTGCAGCAGCATTCAAACCAACTCATTAAAGCTATTTTGAAGGCAATGACTCGAACTTTCCTCAGGCATCCAGATATTACATTTTATTATTTATTCATCTATAAATGGATAACGTGTCAGGAAAACTAAGTTAAATCTATATTTACAAAGGACCGACTTCGCGAACCGAATTTTTTTCGCTGAAAAAACAAAATCGTTTATAGACATGTTGTTGATAGAGTAGGTATTAATAATTTATGGATTGCGGGCAAATGTCTAGTAGAGCTTAATCATGCAATATATTGCTGGAAAGCTACGCGATAAAATGTAAGGGATGACCCACCCTCACTTGTCCTAAAATATCTTGGTGTTTAAAATTCCTACGTGTTCCTACGCTAAGTAATGTGAAAGCGAGCAGATTGCAAAAACCGGCATTACCATGAACATGGGCGTACCCAGCTTTTGGTCTAGGGGGGGAGGCAAAGCAGGAACGTCCTGTAGAGTATAATTCAACGTAAATAGAAATAATAGATGTTTATAAGATATAGGTGCTTAAGTAATTAGTGAAGTATTTATTCCATAAATAATCTTCGTGGATTTTCTGCAAGACGACTTAAAACATCTTCTGCGAAATAAAGACCCAAATTATTTATATGTTTTCTATGTACACTGATCATACAAAGCCCCTTTATTACTAATTCCGTTATTGATGAACTCAGTTAGGTGAGGCGCATTCAGTTGCATTGCTCTCGTGTTTAACAAAAAAATGAGTTGATACATTTTATTTAGGAGTATAAAGATCCGTGATCCACATAATGTATAATGATATCATACGAAGTACCAAAGGAACAAAATTTTACCTTAAAAGTTCTACTAATAGGAGCACGATTTCTGATTCAGAATTAACACATTCAAAGACTAATGCATTAACCGATGCGCTTTTAGTACAGTTTCAACTTCTCACACCAGAAGCTTTAGAAATTTAAGCTGGGAGTTCATATGTATAGGTGCTAAAGATACAATTGTAGTAATTTTTACTCCCCAGGGAAAGAGACTCGATGGATAACTAACATTATTAAAACTCAGAAAGACAAATGCCTCAGCATTATGCGTCAAGCCAACCTTCTTAGATCGCCAGTGCATTGCTCTCAAAAATTAACCTACTACTTAATATTTTTTTACCAAATTAAGCTTCATTTAAATAAACTGAAGTATATTTAATAGCATTTTTAACAACACGCCGGGTTTTAATTTGTGCTGATAATGGGTCCCTAAAACTTATGTTAAATAAATTGACTTTCACAATTCGGATGGATTTTTAGTTTCTTTTTTGTATTAATTGTTAAAATGTAATGTGAATTTAGAAATTTGGTACAAAAGTTAGGGTTATCACTGAATATATGACAGATTCTGATGTGATTCCAATAACAGTAGTTAGTTGAATAATCTTTATAGGAAAATGTACAAGAGCTGAACTAAGCAGAAATGTGTTATGAGTCATCCTGACCAAGATAGTCTTTTAAAGCTATATCCGCCCTAAGATAACGATTCGTAACAACAAGAATGTTGCAGTTACAGCTTCAAAACGCACATGGCATCGATTAAGCTTGGAAACCATTTGACAACGATTTATTAGAGGTCATTTGCAAGGGTCAAATATGAGTTCTGGATGAAAATTGTGAAATACACTTGCCTATAAATTTTACTGTGTTCACAATTTTGTAAATAAGACAATTTTTAGGTGTACACATAATTAACAAGTTAAATGCATGAGAAATTGGAAGGGCCCAGAGTTGGCAACCCAGGGAGGGGCAGCTGCCCCCCCCCTTGCCTACCCTTCGGTACGCCCTTGACCATGAAGAAAAGAACACAGTTAGCAGAATGAGTACTAATAAATAATAATGATTCTAAAACTTAAAATTGCATACAAAGAAACTCGCAAAGAAATGTTTTTCAATAATCTATGAATAGTTAGAAACACCAGTATTTTACAATCAAGACTACTTATCCAGCGATGAAATKAAAAAATGTATAGAAATGCAGAAGAATAAAATAGGCTATATTCTAAAAATAAAGTATCGCTTCACGCCGCTAAAAATAAGTGATTTCCAAATTTAATCTAAAACATAAAACACAGTAGATAGTAACATTTTGCTTGAAATCTGGACATAGTAGTCTTGATCAGGACACAAATATTTGGCAGGACTTTTCTATGAAATTAATACCGTCTTGTCTAGATCAAAATGCACCCATTAAAATTATTTTAGAATGTATCCATATCCAGTTTACTTTTGCTAGAATTTCCTCCCACCCGAATTCCCTGGTATCCGAATTTCCTTTTACCGGAATTCTCTAATATTCGAATTTTCTCGTGCGCGAATTTCCTCTTATTGTAATTCCCTCCTACCGAAGTTCCTTTGTGATGAATACCCGAAGTCGGAAAACCTCGAATAGCCAGATTATCAAATTGACCATATCCGGAATTCTGGAGCTCCCGAATTTCAGATTTCTTGAATTACCGTATCTCCAAGTCAAGAAGTCACATCCAGAGTCAAAATCAGAAATTGCAGGCACAATTCAAAGTTAGTCACAGTCAAAATGAAGGTCATAGTCTGACCGTTACAGTCAGAAAATCACAAGGTCATGAGTTCTCGAATTAACGAATTCCCGAATTCTCAAACTGCCGAATTCCCGATATCTCGAGTTCCAAATTATCCATGTGACTTAACGAGTTAGTGGATTCGTGACTGTGAGTTAGTGAATTTGTGACTTGGTAATTTAATGATTTCGTGGCTCCGTGACTGAATTAGTGAATTCGTTACTGAATGACCTGGTAAATTCGTTAATTCTTGAATTCATCACAAAAGGAAAGTGATTCTATTATACCAACAGTCCAAGTCAGGACCTACTTTAGCAGTATAGGTATGGTGGAAGACGAATTGGACTTCGCAGTTCCATCAAATGACATGTTTGTTTCTCTGTGGAGATATCTCAGATATTAAAACATTCGTTAGTGAGCTGGAAAGTCTTCAGGAACTGATGCGGAGGCTTACAAAACAATACGCTCCTACCAACCGAGAAACTCATTGAAAAACGTGAACCCTGAAAACGTATTACAGTGTATTATCCTAGCAATAGAAATGATAATAATGAAAGTGTAGCAGGTAGAGAAAAAAAATACAATAGAAGAATATACCAAAGGATGTTTGCGGCTCTTAACCATATTAGAAAGAGATGTAACGAAAGCAGTTTCTTTCCCTTTTTTACTGATTTGTGTACTCACTGCCACCTTAAGATTTGACAAAACTATCCTTCGTTCCAGCAAGTTTTATTTCAGTATACTGGAGGTGTATAATAAGGAAACCTGACTGTAAGAGATTTGACCAAACATTTTCGTACGGATGAATCAGCAGATATTTTCAAGAAAAGGAATAAGTGGCATTCCAATGCAAATGCTATTGTGAAAACAAGCTTTTTGAACAAGCAAGGGGTAAACGTTCATGAACCTTGTTATGAGTGATGTGTTAAAGCAAAAAAGCAAAGGAATCCCTTTCTCAGCCAAAATAAGAACGAAGCATGTCCATTTGTTCTTACGTCTAGATTTGTAGTATCAACTGATCGAAATAAAGCGAAGAAAATTTCGGAGACTTTAGGACACGATAATTTCAATGCATTTTCAGGATGGCTTGAAAAATTTCGGAAACGGCAAAACATTTACTTCAATGCTATATCACGAAAAGCAGCAAGCGTTACTTCCGAAACATTTTTGAGTGAGGTGGATGATTCTTTGCCAGGAGATATTTCTGACAAAGAAAAAATTTGCAATGATTGGAAGGGTATCTATGAAATCCAAAAGTGTTAAAAAATATTAATAAACTGTCCGAAATTTGAAAGTAACCGTAAGGCTTGAAAGGCTTCCGAACTCGAACACGAATGGTTAGAAGCATTTACAAAAGAATAGGAAGGGAAAAGAAAACAATTTTACTGTATTTGGACAATGCATGTCAGCATCAGAAAAACACGCAGTGTTGTAGATTATTAAACTCGCTTTATTGCAACCAAATGCTACATCAGTTTGTTGTTGAGCCGTTAGATCAAAATCTTAGTATCTTACTAAAGCTTTTAGTGTCCTAGATGCCATCTATTTTAAGAAGGATGTCTAGCAAAAAAGTCACGGGAGATACAATTAAGTACTGTTTTAGAAAAGCAGCTAGTGGTAAACCGTTTACCTTTATCAGTGGTGTATGAGTCAATGGAATATTATAAAACATTAGGTCTTTAATTGTCGGCAATACAGAAGAGACAGTGGCTGTTGCATGAAAAACGCAGCAAATGGTAGAAGAATCTGATGTGTTACTTTTAAAAATAAAGAATTACAAAAGTGCAGTTGCTGCAGTAGGGGACTTAAGAACGTGTAACACTGCAATAAAAGTGTTATCCGATTTAGCACTATACTTCCACGATGCAGAGTTAAAAGCAAAGATTCGTTAAAAAACCCTTCTGGAAGCACATAATTTCAGTGATGTTTGTTTAAATTTATAGCAAAACAAATGTTTGTACGTATGTGTGCACGAACTAGGACTTACTTTTAATCTTTTTCTTGAACATTCTTTATGGATGCATTATTATGTTTTTGTATAACTTTATTGCAAAGATAATAAAAAACGTAGCGAACGAGGTTGAGTTTTTATTTTTCTATAAACGGACACCCTCATTGACCGGACATAGGTGTCCGTCTGAGAGAGTTCACTATATGTAAATTATATACATCTACAGTAACCTAATACAGACTGGGATTTGTATAAAGGCAAGGTATTTTGGTTTCACTTTTACATACGCACCTATGGCACTGAAAGCTTTGTTCTTAAAATCTGAATGTCGGAAAGCCACAGGCGTAGCATCCTAAGTGCTTTATAACCATGACGACCACTGCTACGAATCACATTCCCCGGCCTATAGAAGCGGCAATTTAATAAGTAATTCTCCACCGTCTTCCTCTTAAAACATCTACTGCATCTCCATTAAAACTTCTCGGGCCTAATCAAGCTCTTACGGCCCTAATTCGGGATGATTGTGATAATTAATGAAGAAGTTGTTCCCTAACGACATGTTAATGCCGCTACCACTCAGGACTAATTGTTCGTCGTACTCTCTTGCGCAGAAGATCGCAACATCGTTTTTAGGATTCGATTTTCAAATCTTAATTAATGAAGTACATGGCGGTTGCAAAACTCGTTTTTTTTCTTCGCCGTAACAAAGGGGTAAAAAACATGGACACTTCACCGGCAGAGAGATATCGATTGTCAGAAGTTGGTGATTAATGGCCCTTTTGACATTAATTATATGCTGAGAGCCCTTCGGAATTAATTAGTGTTTCTCTAGAATACCTGATATTGTGTAATCTCGCCAGGCAAAAATTGTTAGGGAAGAAGGTAGGTGACCCCCTGGAAAATTAATACTGCAAGAAAGGGTATAGGTTGTGCTGAAGTCTGTAGGTAACGACGGGGTCTTCCCAGCTAATAAAACATTAATGAGCGCTCCTTCTTTTGATACATATAACCATTTAAGTAAGGTGACACTACTTTAATAAATTTGCTAGGCCTGTACTAATACTGCATGTATCTAACATATATAATGTATTTTCAGGGTATTTATGAATAAAGTTATCTTATATTAGCATTGCAACAGCTGAGTAACCCTCATTAACATATTTTAACTTAGCTATATATAGAGTGCGGGTAGTTCACTTGGTTTATGAGGAAAAAATTCTCAAATCGGGATAGTTTGATGCAACGTAACGCGACACTGTAGCGGATTAATGTGCGTATATCAAAATTCAAACACTGCGCGAGAAGACGCTCACCGAAATTCACGGTGCATTATAAGAAGCTTGCCAGGAGTCGTGTGTGGATAGTTCAACAGTAACTTGATGGAGTAAGCGTTCCAAAGCATTGGACTAGTGCTAAAGACGACCACAGAAGTTGGAGACCTCACACTGCTACCGACAACACTTTTGCTGCTATTGTGGCTACAATAAAGGAAGTAGACCGCATGGACAAACAAGCAATAGACAAATACTAAACGACAAATGTATTTGTCTTCTTTGTAGAAAATTTAAATGCATGATCCCAAAAGTGTAGACGAGATGTGAAAGACAGCAGCTTAATCTCTTGCACGATAACGCTTGATCGCATAAAGCAGTGTCTGTCAATGGAGTTTGCGAGAAGAACTGTTGTGAAATTCTCCCGCATCCACCGTGCAGCCCTGACACGAGTCCTCCAGATTTCGTTTCGTGCCTCTAGTGGAAAGGAGAATTTCGTGAAGTCCGATTTGCTGACTTGGAGGGATACAAGCCCTGCAAAGGCATATGCGCTCAAACTACTGAAATATCTTGACAAAAATGGTGTATTTAACGACATTACATTACTGCCCAAGCGATGACAACGTGTTTTGGATATGCAAATTGAACAACTTTATTCCAATTTTTTTAAATACCTCTCATTTGCGAGCTGTGTTTTTGTGTGCATGAATTTTAACATGATCCTCGTGTTTTTCTCGTAGGGTGGCAAGTGAGTAAAGTTTTTTCAGAGACAAGAAGCCGAAATGGATAAAACACAATAGATTAATAAGATGGCAGTTTGTAAGATGTGTAAGACAACAGTTAAATCCAATTTTGGTTTGAAATAGTCAATGTCCTCGATATTAGCAAGAACATAAATATAATAGGGGCCAAATTTAAGACTGTATAATAAATGTATGCTAAAGAAGTAGTTAAAAAGGATTACTTTCGCAAAATCCTAATAGTACAACCAATATACAAGAGATGAGTAATTGGCAGAAGGTTTCAATTAAGTATTTGGTGTCAGTAATTCCGGATTAAAGAAAAATCGTGTTTGGTACAGCAGACCAAAAGGAAAAAAATCCTATTAAAATAACTTAAAAAAAGAAGCTGGCAGTATAATTCAACGAGGACACAACATAACCGAATGAAAAACTAACCTAAGAAAATTTAAAACGACGAAATGCGTACGTTGGTAACTGTAGTTTGTTATATTCGTTTTCAGCTACACTGAATTAGTTAAATGAGTGTTTTGTGGAGAATCTCTTTTCATCGTTACAATTATAATTGTAATATCTTGCTGTATAATTCTAAAGCATTGGTGTACTCAAACATATTACGTCAAAGTCCTACATAACAATTATAAAAAGTTCTGTCGACATTTCGAGAAAAGTCTGCAGTGAAATACATGATACGTTCAAAAGAAGTCAAGAATATAAACGCTTCGACATTTGTCTGTTTATTCTAGCAAACAAAGTGCTCTTACGGAATCAATTACTAGGAACTTACTACGGCATTAATATTCGGGATTCTGCGTAGAACAGTATAATAGCAAAATAGTTGGTTTTAGTGTATACGTTGATAAATTTTAACATTATTTGCAGCAAAATGTAATTTGTTGGTTCTGTTCGTTTCGGAGTACTCTCATAACTTCAGTTAGGTATGTCTGATTATAATTGCTTAGCTTGGTATTTTATTTAGAATTTGATGATCGGAAAACTGGACAATTGTTAACGAGAATATGACCATTGTCGCGCGTAGGTGTAGCAACTGGGGGTAGTTTTGACCAATCAGGTCTCAGTATAGAAACTCCACCACGTAACGTATTTCTTTTGAAAAGTTTAGAAACTTTAGTATGCGTTCCACCCTCTTAGATATCGGAAAAAATGTAATTTCTGGTCCTCCTCGCGATATATAGAGTAATGTTGAGTAAATTCAGTTAGCAAGTCTTGAAAGTTCGATTACCAGGTATCGGTATTTTGGAAATTCATTGTTAATTAGTTCAAACTCGAATGTAATAATATTCTCTTTTCAAAGAGTATGATATTGTAAGGAATATTTAGGATAATTGGATAGAAGAGTTTTGTTTATTACATTTTGTTTTTCACATTATTTTAATTTATTAATTGTTGTTAAATGTAGTTCTTTCATTCTTAACTAAAAAATAATTTTATTGTGCTCAGTTGTAAGATTTATAGCAGCATCCGAATAAAGGTAAGTCGCACAGTTTTATTAACTTTTAATATACAATAATTCATTTACTCTGAATTAATTTCCGCGCAACCACTAGAATCAGCGTATTCGTTTAATTAGTAAGCATTCCCAGTAGTTAGTATCGGCCAACCGCATAGTGATCTGCGACGGGGATCTTTTAGAGATGGAATGTAGGGCTTGTAGTGTGTAATTGATAAATCCAGTCGCTGTCAATTTTAATATGTAAGCAATCATGATAAACTGGCCACATTAAATTTGATGTCAGTCCTCATCGCACATGGACATGAAGAGGAAAACATGAAGCCGCGCTAAGCCAACATCAAATACGGAAACATCTAAGGAAAGCGTTCACTGTATTCCCATACACTACAAATAGCGTGGAAAAGAACAGCAACAAGCTCAAAGTAGGACGACCGTGCTACACGTGGATAACAATGGTGGAGAGAATAATACCAAATCAAACGTAACTTAAGAACAATGTTCAGAAATCGCAAAAGACAAGAAAACAATAAATAAGGAAGTCCTAAAGCTGTATATCACTGCAGCTCGACAGGAACAAGAACCAATGCACCCGAACTAAGCTACCACGGAGGCTAATAAAAAAGTATCCGTTAGTTGGATGTCCTGAAAACCTCCCCATTCCAGTCCCAAACTCTTATAACATGCTCTACGCGGGAGCCACCAGGAACAATCGTAGAAGGGGTATAACCGGAGCGGCAGAAATGCCTACCGTACACTGGTTCAATCAATCGATCAATCAATCCATAGCCACTAGACTTTTATTAATTTGTAAAGGAGAAGTTACAAAGCTAACACATTCGACAGAAAATATTCAGTAACACACAAATATTTGTTTTAGCGATGAACGCACTTTTTTTTTGAACGGCAGAGGAATAAGCATATTGTGCTCCACTGGTGTAAGGAAAACCCTCTTTAATGGGGAAGTTAAATGTGGGAGTGCATTTACAAATGGTTAAAAATCCAATTGAAGGAAATTAAATGTTGGACGAACACCAGCATTTTTTATGTCGATGTTCAGCAGCCTTTGTGTTTATTCCTGTCCTGATGATGCTCTTTACAAGTGCGGGCAAAGACGTCAACCTTATTCCAAAATCAGACGCGGTCTAACGCAAAAAGACTAAGATTTCAACACAAAACAGTGTTCAGCTAGCGAACCTGATACACCAGAAACGAGATACTGCTTATTATCCGATTATAAAGTTAAAATCCATACATTAAGCAGATAAATTATTCGCTCATCCAGATGATCCATGAGAGAATCACTACCGCCACTTCAACTTGCTGATCAAATCCAACATTCATCAATACACATGTGAAGCTGGCTTTTCATTGTCATGTAACGAGCGCTGCCCTTTCTCGGAACAAAAATTCTATAAAAAGGCTTCTAAATCACGTGTGACAGATTCCGTTGTTGGGTGTTTTGTTGCAGTTAAGGCCGATTAGATAGGCATTCTCGGTATTCCGCTGCACCTCCGTTGACATCCCGCAATTAAATTGATTAAAATAACCGCGAGCGCATCTGAGCCTTTTGTCGGCGAATACCAAGACTATTATTTGTCTTTTGCAGCTTTTTGCTTGTTTTGCACGGGAAAGCCATTCAATGTCTATGACGCACCGTTCGAACGGTCTTCCGGTTAAAAACGTTCGTTACCTTATTAATTGGATCCCGTTTTGATTGTAATAGCAGGAAATAATTACGCAGTATGGAAATTTGCATACAACAGAAGGTAATAATTATGTATAAAACCATACAGGGATAAGTAATTTGCAAACTCCAAAGAAAGCACCATTGGGTAAGAGAAATACTGAGAATTCTAGTATGGTACAAAACATAAAAGTTTGGTTTATAACTGGACCTATCAAAAAAATATGTTAATTCCTATGGCATTTAGTAAGCTTTTGTGCTACAAAAGCTACGTATTGTGTTATTCCTGTTTTAAATGTGTTTTATATAATAGCGGGTGATAATTTTAAATCGAATGACATACGTTTTGAAACTTTGTCGTAAAACTAATAAAAATACTGTCCAAGAAGATGAAACGGCACCGTTTATTTTTTGGGGACAAAAATTGGTGCAGAATAAAATTCAATAATAACTGAGCTCTCCACATTGAAAAGTAAAGTTTTCACTCATAATCATCTGTTGACTATAATAAATATTTACAGATAATGGGGACCAGAACAGCAAGAAACGAAGAGTCTGTCACAGTTCTAGCAAATGTCAGTGTAGATCCACATATTCATCAGATAACAATGGAGGTAGGTATTTCCGATTAATCAATACAACGAATTTAAAAAAAAACAATAAATTGCACCCTATAAATTACAGATTTTCAAACCTCAAAACGGTAGATCCAATATGGCGAACTAATTTTCGCAAAAGTCATACAATATCTTTGAAACTCGGCATTTAAAAGCTTTTCGGTTACTAGCTACATTACAAAGGACCATAGAATCCAGCCATGATGGGTCATTACTGTAGGTTTTTGAACGGATAAGATGTGAACCGCTTAAAAAGAAACAAGATTAAAAAAGCTCTTTCGGTGAAAGACACTATAGCATAGCGCATTTTCCTTGTATCGACGAGATGTATTCAATTTCATTTTAAGTAAAGAACATAAATTTCTTATGGAAAGATGTTGATAATTGTTAGGCCAAGACCTACTCGACTACCACGATATTTTAAAAATTTGAATGAGGGGCCGAGGAGAGGCCAAGACCTAACCATCAACGAACCCGATCCGTTAAACCGTTTTTGAGAGGACACAAATACTGACAATAGCTCCATTTCTTCATAAATGGGGTGGAAATGCGCTATTTTTAGTGTATTTTAAAGAAATATTTTTGATGGCTTTTTTATTAAATGTCAACTTAATATATAGATTAATTATATTATATGTAATCGATACACGGGGTTAAAACTTATGAAATCACTTTTTCAAGAAATTTTAAATTGCACCGTTCGATACATGATTTGTGTCGTGTAACAAGAAAATTTTGCGTGTAACAACTTTTTTTGCCATTTTTAGTTGTAGGTGGGTTCATTCTACTATAAAATGCTGTTCAGCTAAATGTTACAATAAAACCAGTGTGTTACACTAATTGAAGAAATTTATTACTTTTCATTTAACATGTTCTATCATTTTTATGAGTATATTTGTTACGTAGGTGCCTATTTTATTTGCATTGGTAAATAGAGAAATAAATGTTCTTTAAAAATCACATGAAATTTTGACCTGTCACGATAAAGTAATTTAAGGTCATCATCTGGTAGAGTTTTTTGTGACTTATGCGTATTTTTTAAAATAGAGAAAATGGAGGGTAGCGAACACCAAATTAATCACCCTGTATATTAAATAATAATGATTAGAAACAAAAATAATTGGGATCTGTACAAATCACAATGATATGACCTTAAACATAGTTTCTAATCTGTGCCTTGACCATGAAAAAAACAAGCATCATGTTCACCGCTTCTGCACTATCCCATATTTGAACGAAAAGTCATTAGTAAAGTGTAAACTCTTCAATAACAGGATTTAATATAAAATTAATAATTAACAAAATATATTTTTCACAATCAAAGCAGTGCTCCAAATATGAAGACAAATTGTACCAACTTGAAAAAATTGAAAGATTTTTGAGGTAAACAGAAAAAAAAACTAGAACCTGTAATCACCACTTTTGCTACTATTAAGAACAATTTAATAAAACTAAACGTTTCGGATACAGGACAGGGAAAAAAACCTTTGTTGGCAAAATCCCGAAATATCTATAATAATTCATGAGTGTTTAACACTTTAGTATTTAGTTGCACATAAATTATTTAACTAGCTAACTTAAACTCGAATTGCCTTTTTTTAAATTATTAATTAGCTTACAATGTGAAAGCTATTTACTTGGTGACTGATATATTTGAGAACACTACCTGGTAGAAAAACATTGAAGTTATTTAGGGTTCCAAAAAAGCTATTATAGCACATAAAATGATAAAAACTTATGTCACACAAGTTATAAAACCGAAAAAAATTTGCTAAATTAAAAATACTAATTAAAAAAATTAAACACTCCAAGATTGAAAAACTGTTCAGGAAAAGCAAGCATAAAAAGCAGGTACCAATCGAGAGAGTGCACGCAAGAAAAGGTCAAGTTTAATATACAGTTTTTCCGTAGTAAGATTTCTCAAAAACAATATTTCATTAGCATTAGTTAGAGCCCCCAAACCGGTAACAACAAACTAAATAAAGTTTTTGGGTTTGGCCATCAAAGATTTTTCTTTATAATTACACCCAAAGAGTAAAATTTTCGAATTTTTGGCAACATTTTATTGTTACAAACTAGAAATTCTGAAGACAATCCTGATAAATTAACGTTTATGTTAAATATTGCGGTGAACCAACATTATTGTTATGAGTAAAGCAAAATCCACACTGGATGAGAGGTCAGACAGAACATAAAAAAAAATCGATGTTTGGGCATGGGTGATCGAGTATTACTAAAAGAAGTTTTGAAATTTGGTTGTAGTAACTTGATATGCACTTGAAACCTATAACAAAACACAGCGCTATTGCATATCAGTATACACTTCGACCTTAAAAACAAAGTAGCAATAAAAAAACTGTATGTAATATGTAACTGTCGTTGCTGTATATTAAACTGTTTTCTACGTCTTATTTATAGTATAATTTCATACAACTACTACTGAAATAGATAAATATCTCTGACATTTCCTGTATAAATGGTAATCCAATAAAAACCTTCACCTTTCATTAAAGTTTACAATCTCCATCACCTCCAAGACAAGTATAATTGTTTATTTTTTTGCCCCAATTAAATATTTACTCATTCAACAAGAATTGTGTCATTGTGTGTAATTACATAAAATACAATATTCTTAATACCACACTGGGGTGTTCATGAATTCTAGCATGTAATAGGATGCAAGTTGAAAGGTGGATCGTTGAGATCATCAAAGACGACATCCGGAGTATAGGGATTGCAAGAATTGGGGTGAAATCCTTTAAGGCGGAAGGAATACAGAAAGTCACTGATAATCTTTTAAGAAGTAAAGGGGAGTCTGTGCTTTCAGACACAGGGGAACGGTTCAATGATTATTTGACTAGCTAGTTCGATACTAAACCACCTAAAACATCGCCTACATAAATATAAATTTTCTTCCAGGCTTTATCCGGGAATTAGGCTTGAAAATTCCATTGTTTGATCATCCAAAAGAGTTTTACGCGGTTTTCTTTTTTCTGTTAATAAACTGATTTGATCTGGCAATTTAACCACAAGCCGTTAAATAGCTGAGATATTTTTTCTTTGACTCGCAATTATGACTGTAACGGACAACAGTTGTGTAATAAGGTCAAACCTGGTATTTGTAATGGAATCAAGCAACCACAAACTGCAACTGGGTCGTGAAAAACGAGATGTCCGTGTTCTACAAAAGTGATGAACATCGAAAAATGCCAGCTTTTAATATCACAACATATGTTTTTCATTACATCAAATTTATAATACGGTTATCACACGCTATTTTCCTAAAATCTATAGAAAATGAGAGTGAAACTACTCMTGACAATTTGCAAGGTTTCTACAATTCMAGAAAATAATGACTTCCAATAAGCGTTTCCCCAAAGCCATTAACCTTTAGAGAGATGTATTTTTATAGTGGCTACTGTTCTGGACGTTTAAAACAGAAGCGAACTTGTAAGTGTCACTGCTCCTCTTACACATTTAGGATAATAGGTTTAACAGGACTTATACAAGGTGGAGTAGCTGTTCAGATTGTGAGTTTACCCGATATATTTTCTTTAACTAATCACACGCGATTTTAATAAGGCTGATACCCAAAATGGAGCTATTTCGTTCAGATAATGKGATATATATCCTCTGATCGAGAAAATACTTCACCATCAAATCATGTCCAATGCACTGCGTCTGTCATCCGCAGTCTAGCAAGGACGGCTACGACCATAAATTCAAGAAGAAAAAGATTTTGACTTTGTCAAAATAATCAAAAACTTTTAAAAAATTTACCTCCAGAAGATAATGAATGCTATCTCATTGAAACGTCGTGGACGAGACTTTGCAGAGCTGTACAAGTAGGATCAAAGTCAGTTATTTAGCGACTGCAGCAAAGGCTCTTGGACCCTTTACTTTAACATCAAGATAGCAAAATTTGAAAATCGGAAGGTGTTTAATTCTTTGCCATCTCGCCCAATGTTGTCGATAATTTTACATCTTATAACCATAGGCTTCGTCTTTTTGTGTTACAGCACACTGGTTTTGTTATTAATGTTTGTAGTAGTTCTGTTAAAGTAGGACCACGTTAACACCTCTGTTGTGGGAATTTATGTAAACAAAATAGATGGAAGCAAAGCAGATAAAACCTTACCACGAATTACTTACGAATTGCTGCCATAGGCCGCGTGATCTTGTTGTAGTAAAGACAACTGCTTACCTGAAATGGAAATGAGTATTAGAATAATCCAATGTAACAGCAAATATTCATATACTACAAAAATCGCATAAATATACATTTATATAAACAATTATATGTGTAAACATACAGCGAAAACTTTGCAGTTGATAAAACACCGTAATAAGTTATGTACTTTCGATAAACATGCACAATGAGTAAAATTGTTCTTGAATATGTATATATTTATACAAAAATGACATAATGAATAGGTATATCATATTGAACCACTTAAAGCACACTGTCGCTTATTTGCAGTTTTCAACAGAAAGATTATGAGTTTGAATTAAAAATAATTTGTTTGCTATTGAAACAGATATACAAATTGCGCCACTTAAATACGGACAAGCTTAACGTTTTTTAAAGAAAATCTACTGTTTAAAAATCCTTCTGCACATCAGTTTTGTGGCCTGTTCAGAGTGGAATTACTCAATATCCTTGTCCATCCTTGGCCTGAAGCGCTCGTACGCTCTTTAAAACGGTGCTGTTCATTTCTGCAAATGCTAAACTTTACTAGACGTATGTAGCTTTCACAAATGCAAAGGATTTAGGTATAGCAGAACTATTATATGGCAGAAATTAAAATTTAAATTTGTCTTTATTTAAGTGGCGCACCCTGTAGATAAAAATATATTTTACCAAAGGGTAAATTACCATTTTAATACGACTTACACGTATTTAGCTTCATGTGTGATTGATAACGTTAGCTGCCCATTTTTCTAAGAATACCGAAATGGAAAATGCACTGGACCAGTTTTTTGGGGGATCAATCAAAAACTGCTCAATCCAGAATAATACACATATTCTACAAATATGTGTTGTTGGCAGCACAGAATATAAAAAAACAAAGTGTGTTAAACAACTGGGATATTGCATCAAAAAAAGATACAACGAAACATATACATGTTGCAGGTGCACTTATGTTAACGGTTAACAGTATCATTTACGATTTTACACAGAAAGTATATGCAGCTAATTTTTTAATTAATCCCAATATCATCAGGTTTAGTTACAGCTCACTTCATTTTTACTGACAATATACGAATTAACATTTTATTTGAACTATAAATATTTTAAAATCCTTTTAATTTTATTAATACAATACTCGTACGAATAGAGGCCATATCGCACTGCAACTTTTCAATAAAATGCATTATGGTGTTGATATAAAGGAACTTTCAAATTACCGTAAAAATGACTTCTAAATCACTGAAGTATAAGACTATGACAGCAGTTAAAACATTCTTTCATCGATTTCATAATACGAAAAACTGTCAAGTCTTCAGCATACAAAAAAGTGCTTAGCAGTATTTGAAACGACAAACAATATCGTTGATAAAGTGTGATGTGAACCATACGGCATATAGAACGTTACATTTATGAGTCCTGACTCCTGTTCCGTATTGGAATCATGCGCTTCCAATAGACAACGATCACTTAAATATTTTTGAGTTTATATAACGACGCCTCATAGGACACACTGCCACACTGTCTTGCCAAGTCTGTATAAATGACAGCAACACACACCGACACTATGTTACTTATTAAGTATTTTGTAATCACAACAACTTTTCTTTGATAAAGTGCTGTTTGTAGGCAAATTAAAAAGCTAAATTAGTCTTCAGTGCTTATTAATTCAAACACTTCGTCAGACACGACTCACGACAGTAAGAAGACGCCTCTATGCAAGGCCAACTTAATTTTTTCCATTCAGATGGAAAAATACCGAGATAGCATAGTGCCTCAAAAAGTCTACGAAGAGGCTGTACCCCCACTCCACATCATATCTTCGAAAGTAATGGAGAGATACCATCTTGACATTAACATTTTATGTTTAATATGCCCAGTAGGAATTCTAACTTGATAATCATTAATTTACAGAAAATTTCTGACCAAGCTCCATCTATGAATATTTCATATGAATAATTACTTACCTAAATAAATTTTCAATTAAAACAATAATTTTCGATTGTATAAATTTAATTATTTTCCTTGCTTTAGGATGTGATTGTTTGATGTTCAAAGAAGTTATCAAATTCTACGTTATGTCAGAGAATGATTGAATATGAAAATGTCGTAAACCAAGTATTCCATCAAACACCTGGAAACTGGCGATCATCTGTAAATGACTTGAAATCGATAGCCTCGACAAGCCAGACACGTAAGTCCAACTCCTTCCAGCCACTGTTAAATACAGGCAACAAGAGTCTGCACTTGAGTGCAGAGATTAGGTGGTACGTCTTGATCGAACGGCATGGAAGGGGATTGTCGGCGGACGATTTTCCCGCTACGTGATATTTATAAGTAATTTTCCAGAGACAGGCCTGAAATGGACAGCCGGAATTTACTTCTTTTGTGCCTTTTGTCGGCTGCGATTGAAAAACACTGATTTATTATTTCGACTAACGAGGGGAGAGCAGACGGAACGTTCTGTATCGATTCGAATGAATTAGGCAAAGATGTCTCATTCCCTCTTCTGGCTTTCCGAAAAAATGCCATCTGAGAAAGAAATAAATCGACCTGCAGTGGAGATTAGAAAAGGACAAGTCTTTTTTGCCAAGAAATTCACTGATATAGATTAGGACATCTGTATTATTCTCTTTGAACCGACGTAGATTTCGACAAAACAAAACAACGCGATATTGTTCTTATTTTTGGACACAAGAATATCAATGACTGGTGACTGCTAATCGCATACATTCAAACCTTGTTATAATAATTATGAAAGGAATAATATATTATAAATATATATTTTACCTTGGCCTAAAGACCTCTACCTCTATTATCACCCGTCTCATCGACAAATATTTATGTCAACATTTTCTATGTTACGGACAATAATATCTTAATTGTCCCTGTATAACTAATTTAATATATAAGTGTGACCAGTTCTGCAAAGGAACCCAGTCCTAGTAATTGACCTAGATAACTATAACAAATTTTAAACGAGCTGCACGTATAGGAAATACTAGAGGCAGCTTCACGAAATTCAGCAATTCATTCTGCTGGCCTATGTATACGGCGTCGATGCTATTTTTGAAAATGATGTAGTTTAGAAATTCATAAACTAATGGAGCTGAGATTTCACATTTGTTTAAGTTACTTCGTTATTTTTAATATTAAATGAACGAAAAACCCGTTATTTTAGGCTTTTTCATTGGGTAAAGGATGTATTTGAGTTTTAAAAAGGGAGTATTATATACTTTATAATTTTTTGTACGAGGCATGTTTTTTAAGTAAGTACCGTTTTGCGATTCCGCCGGCGCAGCGCTACGGTCGGCGTTCCGCGCATGCGCGCTGGTTACCTACATCTCTTGTCTACGCACTGACGCCATTCAGTTTAATTCTTCATTGTATACGTTGTTTACTGAGTGTTTAAGATGCCTCCGACAATCGTGAGTCCCGCCGATTGTGAAGTACGGGCTGTTATACGATTTCTTAGTGCTAAAGGCGTAAAACCGATCGATATTCATCGTGAGATCTGTGAAGTTTACGGACAAAACATTATGAGTGATGGAATGGTAAGGAAATGGGTGAGAGCATTTAAAGATGGCCGCACAAATGTGCATGATGAAAAACGGAGTGGGCGTCCTTCTGTCGTTAATGAAGATTTGGTGCAGAAAGTGAACGAAAAGGTGAGAGAAAACAGACGCTTTACAATTTCATCATTGTGCGACTGCTTTCCTCAATATTCTCG